>JAHLKI010000008.1:600000-1002661 GCA_025602905.1 Phlyctochytrium arcticum | reverse complement strand
CAAAACACACTCTCGCTGCCATTTTCTCGCCACCACCTCATACACCATTGCTGGACCAATATGCCCCTAATCATTTCAATCCAGCTTTGGGTCCTCTACAAGATCTACTACTCGCCTTCGACACCATACCTCATCACCTTTGCCACAAAAAACAACATTTCTCATTTTTCCCACACTTTTGGTCCCAAACCAACCAAGATTGCTATGGATTACTGCTGGATACTGACAGACATGATAGAGCGTACTTTCCGGCGTACTCTCCTATTTTTTCTAGTCATCTACTCTCTTTCCTGACACTTTTACTTTAGTTTTGCATTATTTCTTGACATTTTGTCTAGTCTTTCGATAGATAGCTTGTAGATCTACTTCTTGTATTTTACACACTCTTCTGAATTAAACGAACCCTAACTCCTAACCCTAAAACACGTGTTTTCGGGACCATCCCCCGCGCACGACCGCTATACCTGAACCCACATGTACAAGCGTATTCGTCGAGGTTTAACACATATAAAAAACATCCGATAGCTAAATCATCACATGTAGAGAACAGTTACTCCTATTTTTCAACATCAATTTTTGCACTCATCCCCACTATGTACCGTGATGTTGCAATTCTTAATTATCTGTGCATTGTATCAGGCTGAAAATGAAATCCAATCACAATCATACCTTCGAAATTCTTCCTACAAACTGCCTATCCCGTAGATAAGGCAATAAAATGATTTTTCGCATCTTTGTATGGGCTTATTTGGAATGCAAAAAAGTTTAGTTTACGGAAGGAAAAAGTATGAATTGAACGCGGGCCTCTGGCCGTCGAGCAAAACTGTCGCGCTCAGCGCTTCCCAACCAGGCCACGTCGCGTTGCGACAAAAGTTGCCTCTTGTTTCGAAGTCATATAAGTAAATCAACAGTCCGCAGATGTGCAACAAAAAGTGTGAAATTTTTGTTCGAGATTTGAGGTGAAAGTGTACTACATCTAAGATGACCCCCCTGCAGAGCCAGATCTGATGTCTAGTCAGTCTATATATAGATTCTCTTATTTTTCTGTTATTTCAGGTCAAGATACCCACAGGTATCTAAGAGAAAAACCCTAATTGTGGGCCTGCCCTAGAGTCTTGACCGAAATACCAAATTTTAAGAGAAAATTTTGAGAGAATTTGCGCAGTTTCCTATTGGAGAGACCTATTTTGCTATCCACATCATATCGGTGCGTTCTCGTCTAGTTTTTCCACCCTCAGCGTTCGAGTTCACCTACACATTATGTCCAGCCATGGGTGAAATGACTCTGCAGGGATGAAAATCCTTCGTTATCATTCATTTTTGATTACACAGTGCCAAGGACATTATTGTGTATACAAGCTCGGTTCATGCAAGGGCTTTTCCTACGAACGGGAGCTATCCCAGAAACCGTCATTTGCGCGATTGATGTAGGATTGAAATGATAGTCCAGCGATACTGGAAACTGATCCAGCTATATCGATGTATACTGCTTTCATCTTCTCGAACGCACTGTAGAAATTGCCCAGGTCTATTTTGTAACAAAAGTACGAAACAAACGCTAATCTACCAAGCAAGAACATATATGATTTTGATGAGCGACCCTGATGAAACACTTTAGTCAAGGGCTTGTATATATCCCGGTATTCTCGGAGACAATACTAATTAGAATAGGGTAATCGAATCAATGGATATGTTGCGACAGGAGAGAATGATGGCGCTGTGGCCCCAGACAAAACATACCTGGTTAATTATCATCAACTTCAGGCCATGAAATGCGCCCCAACCAAATGCGGCGAAAATCGTTGTCTACTTTCAGTATGTCATTAAGACCTTCCAGCGTTGCACCTTCTCTATGCTTCAAGTTAACCTTGCGGCTTTCATAGAGACGTTTTTCCTCTAGAATAGCAGCTACTGTATTCTCAGGTATGCCCTTCTCTGCCGCTATTTGCAAGATTGCTTGAATGATATATTTTCTTCGACACCATTGTTTCGAGATTATTCCTTGCACCGGCCCCTGTCCATGCCAGTTGAAAAAAGGTTTTCCTTTCTTCCTGATTTCCAGATCTTTAATGGCCGGTCCGCCCGCGAAACCGACATCGTACTCGTTCCATAAATTGACCACGGTCTGAACGCTATTATTCAAGTGGTAAACTCGGTCAGGTTGGTTAGGTTGTTGTTTTTGTTGCGGAAGCTGTTCCTGGGGTTGCCCTTGAACTTGATGTTGGTGCTGGAATTGGTTCTGAAACGAAGGATGCGACGATGATTGCGTTACGAGTTGAGTGGGGGTTCGTAGAAATATGGAGCTTTGACCAGCTTGTGAAGTGGGCGGACTGTGGGATTCCTGCTGCACGACCAGTGAAGTGAGTTGATGCAGTTGCCGGGACATCGATGTGACTGCGTTGAGAATCAGGGATTGATCGCCGGACTGCGCGTCTAGGCGTTCAAGTCGTGGCAGTATCATCTGATGGAGACCATCCATCTTCGTAGTAAGCTGATGCATGGAGGTTGTAATTTGAGTCATTTGAGTTTGTAATGCGCCGATTGCTCCCCCTATTTCCGGATTAACCGCGTCCACTTGCATGATCGACGGGAGTGAGTCTGAGGATGCCCTCACTTCGAGACAAATAGTTACTAATTAAATATCCGTGATTCGAACCTCCTCGGCTGGATCCAGCGAGTTATCCCGTGACAAACCACTGATTTGTAGGCTCGACTCAGCTGCAAATCGATCCTCCTCGGCGGACCTCCTCAGCCAGATTCAGCGACCAAATCCCCGCTGCAGTCCGCCGCGATTCGAACCTCCTCGGCTGGATTCAGCGACTGACTCATTATGAGTATGAAACTACAAGCCGCCGAGCAAGGCTCAGTCAGACGTATTCGACGATTCGACCGAGCTCTGCTCGGAAACCGCAAAGCGGACGAGTAAGTGGTATATACACGTCAACACGTCTCTTACGCATGAAACTACACGCCTTCAGTCAGCTGTATTCGACGATTCGACGAGTAAGTGATATATACGTATCAACCTTCTTCTAATACATCGACTGTATTCATCATTCAATCAGTCGTATTCGACGATTCGACCGAGCTCTGCTCGGAAACCGCAAAGCGGACGAGCAAGTGATATATACGCATCAACAAGTCTCTAAAACATGAAACTACACGCCGCCGAGCAAGTTGTATATAGATAACAAAATACATCAAAATCAAAATGCGCCTAATAGAAACTACGCTTGTCCTTCTTGCTCCTGCAACGGAGGCATTTTCAGGCAAAATGGTTGGAAACCGATGGATCAGTCTTCGCGTGAAGTCGCACCTTAGGGTAGCTTTTTCTTGGGAACTCGCTTGCCAGTAGGTAACATAACGGATATATCTCGTAGCCGTTCGTTCTCTCGCTCCCCTTGCTGTTCATAAAACGCCACTTTCCATTGTGCAAACTCTGTGTCGAGCTTCTGACGCTCAATGGCCATTCGTTCGTTAACAAGATGATCGACTTCGTGCTTGTAGTCATCTGAAATGTTTTTCAGCATACCTTCTCGCTTCTCGACGCGGGCGCGTTTCCCCACTTCTGGCTTCTTTGCTCTGGCTTTTGCCAAAGCTTCGAGTTTTTTGTCGGAAACCTTCCTAGGAGCTGAAATTTCGGAAGGACTTGCTTAAGTGACTTGATTTGATTCTTCAGAGTCCGACATATTTAACGTACTCTGAAGAAAAAAAAATTGTATCAATATACAAAATAGATAAGAACAGATAAGAACATGGAATACATTGTTTGTCAGTTTGCGTATCATACGGCGGTTTATGAGCCAAATGAGGTGCGAGCAGGATCGTATCTGGTCCAGTGGCATTTCGTCAAGGCTATAAGCAAGGACGTAGCAGCTACGCTTTCTGGCATGAAAAGCTTGATGGAAGGTGATCAACGCAGTGATCGCCATAAGCTATCGGCAACTTGTTTGCATCACGATCACGGTTATGATACCCTCGTCGCTTACCTTGCAACAAAAGGAATCACCATAGACTCGTCGTGGCGAAGCTCGATCCCGGATGCAATAAGTCAACCAGCAGCGGATTTAGGGTCGGGGTCGTCAACGTCTGTCAGTATTCCCATTGTCATAGTGAAAGGTTGTGTCAATTGTATCGGAAATAACGTCTTGCTATCTAAAGGGGATATATCTAACGTGGAGATCATATCGCCATTACTTTGCAACCAACTACCGTTATTTTCCCAATCAAGGACAGAGCCGGGGGTCGAACAATCAATATGACCAATGACCTTGATTGCTTGATTTCCCAACCAGGTTGTGTTTTTGGCGGGCAAAGAACGAGTAACCAGCAGAATGCTCGTCCCAATGGAAAAATCTGCTAGATTTGGGAAAGTAACAGACGTGGCCAAACCAGGCATTGAGTTTCGTTCGAACGGAAGAGAAATCCCGGCGCCTTCATTCAAGACTGTGCCGATGAGGATTCGGACGATGTTTTTTTTTCATCCGACCGATGATGACGAGGCTGAGGACGACTCATACGAGCCAGAAGAGCACATATCTTTGGAACTAAATACCTTGCTGCCTACTGTGGTTCCGTTGCTCGCCCCGAAGAAACCAAGTGCCGAGAATTTCGATGGGATTGAAAGGGATAGATAGCCCGCAGCATTTTTGATGCCCTTCATAAATCCCTTTTGAACCAGCGGAAGTCGCGATTCGTCCAACTGATGGAATTAATGTCGTTGCTGACTGATGATGTCAGACACCGAGTTCCTCAGGAAGTAAATAAGCGATGGGAAGCTCTGAAAAAACAGGTCGTCAATACACCAGGTATTGCAATAGAAACTTTCATGCTTTGTGACAGGGAAACTTACCTTGGGTGAAGATGCCACTTCCACCGAGTTCGACCAATCCAATCACTGCCGATCCGCCAACCGCCGAAGTCAGCTTTGACTGGATGGTACGGCTATCACTCGACGAGCCTCCGAACGAGAGAAATTGGACGTGGAAGGACCTCTTCGAGAAGAAGAATGGTTTCCCGAAATGTACAAAACTGGAAAGGTGGATAACCTCAAGCGGCGGATTCTGCGGCATGCGGCGAAAGATCCTGCTTCGTTAAAGGTAACATCAGCATCGTCATTGGTCGCCACTGCCAAAAGTATGTCCACCAGTACAATTACCCGACCGAAACCCTCGTCCTCCCAGGTGCTGTCCTCGCAGCCCACATCCTCGGTGCGACTATTAACTCTTTCCCCAAGGAACGTGTAGGAGACGCGTTGGGCGTTTGTTCTAGCGTTTGTTCGATTTCATAATTTAGATAGATTAGGGAAGGTTGTGTTACCTTAGTTTTTTGGCGGGATCAAGAACCGTCGGAGATTCAGAGGGTGGAAGGGCAGGTCGCTTGTATAGAACCCTCTATACATATATTCTTGAATAAGACTACTTTACACAGTCAGTCGTATCCTTCAAGACCGTAGTTTCGGCCACTACATTTTTTTGACTAAAGAGTAGCACCTTGTAGCGGAAGAAGGACTAGCTACCCTTCGGAAACTACTGGAAGAGACTTGTAGCCTGAAGTTACTGCTGGGGACGCCCGGTTTTGGTAGAGTTGAATTCAGCATCAGATCGTACCGCTAGAACCACTTCAATTTTCGCAATTCTCAAGTAGATCACCTCAAAACCCGTTTGTTTATATTCGCTCAACATGGTGGGACCGGTCTTTCGTTCACCTGTACATCGTTCCACCCCTGTAGGAAGTAACGCTCGGGCCATGACACCCTTCGGACTCAACCCTTCTGTGAACACGCCCACGCTGACCCCCACGAGAGTTACTGTCAACAATACACCTTTTGAGAACTTGGCAGAAAGCATCACGGAGGAATTCAGCCGGGGACTGCTTGATCCTGGGGAGGAAGAGGCCGGATGGGAAGAGGGGGATATAACCCAGAACACCGTTAGAGGTTTTGGAGAAGAAACTGTGTTTCCAGAAGAGGTGGATGAGGAAACCTTGGCTTTGGATCAGGAAACTCTGAGAATGGAGCAGGAGTTGGAGCGATTGAATCGCTTACACGAAGTGAAAAGGGTGAAGCGTCTCCGACTTGCGGACTTGCAGCGCAAGGTTGAGGCGGCCCGCTCGGCTCTGGAATCGGTGGATATTGAGGAGTCCGGTCAACAAAGTTCCCACGCTCCCGTCTCGACTGCGCCGCGTCAAGTTTCTTACGATCCGCGTAATCCGTACCAAACCCCAATGGTGAGAACGCGTCTCTTTGCACCCGATGAACGCCAGGCTACCCGCGGATCACTTATGACGGGTACTCCTCCCACGACACCCCTGGTTTCTCAACGGGCGGCTATGGACACCGCCGTCCTCACCGATAGGCTGGAGGAGTTACGGCTTGAAAAGATGAGGAAACGCTTTCGTCTTATCCGCGAGAGCATCATGCCTGAAACTCGTTTCAAGGGGAAGATTGGCAACACCGACATGCGTACTCTGAAGGACTTCGAGGCCGAGATTGCGAGAGCATTCGAAGAACAAGGGCTTGATCTTCAGAACAATGATCCTGAATTTCAACAAGGAGTACTGCTGTTGATGAGAAACTTTTTGCATCCGGAGGGGAAAGCGTTTGAGATGTATAAGCAATGCATCAGCCGCTGGCGACACTATGACTGTTTTATCAAGGAGCTTTATCTACGTTTCCTGAACCCCAACTCAGATGCTGCGCTCATCGCGGAATGGGAAGCGTCAGCTCAGGGCTCAAAGACCTTCTTGGAATGGAAGTCTGAGCTCGATAGATTATGGGAAACTGTTGGGATGCATATGGGTAGGCATCTCTATATCACCAAAATCAAGGAGAAGGCACATCCGGAAGTTATTAGCAAGATGGGTTCTCGCTTACATCGTTTACCGGAAGCCGACTTAGTTGATGAGATGTGTAGCGTTTTCGGTTAAGAGTTGGTATGGACGGTAATGCACCTTCCCAGGGTGCGAGAGTCGGGGTAGTGTTATTAGCTTTAGCGCAGAGGAAGAGAAAAAGCGTAAAGAGTAAAAATGTACAGTGTAAGGGAATGATATACAGAAGAAAACAAGAAATATACACGTGACGATGCGCATTAGCGCAGTCGTGCGGTCAATGCTCATCAAACCACGAGCCCGCCGCACCCCCCTCAGACTCGGTGCTGAAAAAGGTGGAAGAAGCGAGTCTCAGATCAGGGTTCGTGTGTCAGCAGGAAGAGTGGAATGTCAGATCACCAGCACAACCTCACCGGCCATCACTATACACCGAACGTCGCCAGACATGTATAGGTGTCAACGGTGCAAGGGAACAAACCGAACAACGCCTGACGTTTGAGCACTTGAATTGTGTTGGATCCCCTCGAAACCAGCCTTCTGATGTCCACAGGCATGAATGCTGCTGGATGCAGTTCCCGCGACTCTCGTTGCAAAGTGTGCAACCTTCCGTGTCCAAGTTAATCACGGGCATAGAGGTAAGAGTGTGTTTCCTTGCGTGGAGGGTAGTTACGCGTAATAACGGAGATAAATGTTTCCCCGGTCTCTCATCACCTATGCATAGATGATGCATCAACTCAGCTCAGGCTGATCAGGCCTACCGGAGTTCTGACGTGCGAGACGCGTCGTCAGCAAGGGGCAACCTTGGATGAGGGTCTCAAAGTGTTGAGATGGTGCGCGCGCGTAGGTAGTATCAAGATATGGGATGGGAGGTCCCGAAAAGTAATAAATGACGTAGAGAGTGTTTGCAAGAGGACACTCCTTGCTTTGATAGCAGTCAATGAGGTTGTCTCGTGTTGAGAAATAGTGATACTTGAAAATATGAAACACATCTTCCTTGACGTCACTAGCGTTTGCGTCGGCGGTAGACGTCGTGTCGGTTGCCGGGGCTTCTTTCTGGGCTTTCTTTCGTTTGGAACTCTTGGGTGCTGAGGGACGTGCTAGTTCCCATGCTTTCAGCGCGTCGGTTTGCTCAAGGTGTTCCCGCGGTTCCCAAGTTGAGTCCTCCGGCCCGAAGCCTTCCCATTGAACTAGGTATTTCCGCTTCTTGTGACGGATCTGCTCGTCCAGAATACGGTCGACGAGCCAAAGTTCCTCGCTGTTGACCAGCACAGGTTCCGGCGCGTCCTTCGTGGCACGATGGACAATAGAGCCAGGTTTGTGCCACGGCTTCAGAATGTCGACATAAAATGTCGGATGTACCATACGCATTGGGTGAGGTAATTCCAGCGTGTAGGTATCAGGGTGCGGACCGGTTTCTTTGACCTTGAATGGACCGAGCCAATCTTGGCGAAGTTTCTCCGGAAGCTTGCCCAAAGCTGGAATGTGGATTCCCTTGCGTTTGAGTAAGACTGAATCGCCCTTCTTGAAGATGAGCGTCCGCCGACCCTTGTCATGGTTCCGCGCTTGCACATCTTGTGCATTGCGTAACCGTTGTTGTACCACCCGTTCGATCTCATGGAGAGTGTCCACGAACTTGACAACTTGCTGGTTTGTTGGCTGTGAAATCTCCTGCAGGCCTTCCCTGGTATGGTGTCCACCATTGACCTGTGGGAGGCGGCCCTTGTCGATCATGAACGGGGCATAGCCGGTATTCGATGGTGTTGAGTTGTGGTGAAACTCAATCAAGGGTAGAATGTCAACCCAGTTCTTGCCATCGCCGTCTATGTAGGCCTTCAGCACGTTCTTGACAGACTTGATTTTGCGTTCGCACTTGCCGTCTGTCTGCTGATGTCGAGCGGTCGCCACCTCTAGCTTGATACCGAGAGCAGCGGTAAAGGATTGCCAAAATTCGGCTAAGATCCGGCTATCGCGATCGCTGACAATGACCTTGGGAGCACCTTCGTTTTTAAAGAAGTGCTGGATGAAGAGGTACGCAAGCTCTTGACTCGAAATCTCCATGTTGCATGGGATGAGGTACACACGTCCTGACAGGTAGTCGACTATGACCAGGGCGGCATCGTAGTAGTCGCCGTTATGGCTAGGTTCCCCCCCCCACGATTCCGTCCTAGGTAGTGAGACTAGATCCATGCCGATGGTGTGCCAGCGCTTATCAGGCACTGGGAGCGAGCGTAATAGTCCGACACCTCGTGCGGGACTTCGGAAGCGTTGACAAGTTGCACATGTACGAACATAAGCTGCAACGTCGCGTTCCATAGTGGGCCAATGGTATTCTTGCAGTAGACGACCGTAAGTCGAATGTGTACCAGTGTGGCCACCCGTAACCAACGTATCGTGATATCGCGCGAGCAATGCACTACGGAGGGCATCGGGTACGTACAGGCGATCTTCGTAACGGAGCAAGGTGAGGGTTTCCCCGTTGTTGCCTTTCTCCGGAAGGACTTCCACGGAATAACGCCGTTCAGGGACCGTCAAGGTATGCGGCGCCGATGCCTTGTCTTCAAGTGTCTTCTGCATTTGAAGAGCGAAGTCGTCTGTAAGCAACAATTCGGCCCAAACCTTCAGGTCAAGTGGGAGCTCGAGTTGTTGTGTTGCCTGTGCCAGTTGTTTCTTGGCACGTTTCTTGGCACGCGCAGCGTTTACCGAAACCACAAGGTTAGGCTTGTCGAGAGGCATGCTGGCGGAGTTCACGGCGATGGCGTTGATCGCAACACGCTGGGCGCAATCAGCACATCGCGGTGCGTAGTAGGGGTTTCTGCTCAGGACATCGGCTACCGTATTCCATTCACCAGGGAGGTACTCAATGTCGAAGTCAAACTGTTGAAGGAGCTCAACCCAATTCGCCTGTCGCCGACTCAAATGCTGCTGATCTTGTAAATAAATCAGCGATTTGTGGTCAACGAACGCACGAAAGTGACGTCCGAGAAGGAACGGTCGGTTGGCCTTCAACATTTTGACGAGCGCGAGTAGTTCCTGTTCGTGAACTGGGTATCGTGTCTCCGCATCTTGCATTTTCCGAGAAAAGTACAAGACGGGTCGCAATTTCGGCAGGTTCTTGAAGCCATGTATCGTCGTTGGTAACGGGGATGGCATGGGATCGTCTGCGTCAACTGGCTGAGCAAGCCATCCGCCGATGGCGAAGCCGGATGCGTCCGAAAACACATAGACTTCTTTCGCAGGATCGAACGGCGTCAAAACTGGAGCCGTTGAAATTTTCTCCTTCAAGGTGTTGAATGCTGAAATTTCTTCATCACCCCACTTCCACGGATGTTGCCAGACTGGAGTTCCGAGAGAGGGTGAGCGATCCGTGCGTAATCATCGATGTATGATGATAGGTAGTTGGTCAAACCCAGGAAAGATTGAATGTCTTTGAAGTTCTTGGGAGTGGCGAAATTGTTCACGGCAGTAACTTTGCTTTCAGCAATTCGCACACCGGATGATCCCAGCATATGACCACAAAATTCAACTTCCTGTACGGCCCATGAGCACTTGGATGGTTTGACGTATAGAGCGCTTGCTTCAAGGCTGGTCAAAACAGTTTCGACGTGCCGTTGATGTTCCTCAAGCGTATCTGAAAAGACGAGAATGTCATCAAGGTACGAGATAACAAAGTCATCGTACATGCTTCCAAAAACCTTGTTCATGATACGTTGGAACGTTGCGGGTGCATTGGTCAAACCGAAGGGCATGACAACGTACTCGAAATGTCCGAAACGCGTCTTGAAGGCAGTCTTTTGGATATCACCTTCGCGAATCCGAACGCAGTGATAGGCATCCTTGATGTCAAGAAGAGAGAAGTACTTTTTGCCGACAGTGCGATGTCGCAATTCTCCGAGATGCGGCAAAGGAGTCCGGTCTTTTTTCGTTTGTTTATTCAACCCCCGATAGTCGATACAACAACGAAGAGTGCCGTCCTTCTTTGGAGCAAAGAGAACTGCTGCACCCCAAGGACTGGTCGAATGTCGGATCCAGCCTTTGGCGAGCAATGCCGTGATTTGCTGCTTAAGTTCTTCCAGTTCACTCGGACCCATTGGACGCAAAGGTACCGAATGAGGTCGTTCTACGCCGTCGATTTCAATCTTGAAGTCGTCCTCGCCACGCGATGGCGGGAGGTTGCGTAGCTCCGTGAACACCGTCTTCTTGAATTTTCGTAAAATCGACAGTAACGGGTTGTCTTGCGGGATTGATGCCAGCGGATCTTCGTCCGGCACTTTCGGTCCCGAAGTCGCGGTGCTGGAACTTGCAGCCGCGGTAACTCGCGCGGAGGCTGGAGCAGCTCGCACACGCCCATCACCGTCGATCCACTCGAGTACGTTAACTTGAACTGCATAGACTGAGGTAAACTCCTTTTTCCGCATCATGCGTAAGAACTTCTCGGCTTTGAGGTGAATCTTGAGACCTTGTACCGAAGCCAGAGGCGATTGAAGTCGTGGAGATTCGAGTCTGCAGTCGAACGTACGTAGGTGGGCTGCGTTGCAAGAGGGATTTTGTTCCCGTTTCCGTGAAACCGGTCTTGCTTCGCAAAGGTGTCGAACGCCGTCAAGCATGAAAGACATGCGGGGGCGTTGGTCAACCTCGTCGATCTGGAGTCCTTTGAGGGAGAGGATGAAAGGGAGGCCTACAATGGCATCTACGCGTAGGGGCGCAACAATGAACGGCAGTTCGCCGAATGAACATTTGGTGCGGTCGCAGTAGATATCCAAGGCTCCTAGCATCATTCGGTCCGCCTTGAAGGATTCTCCGTCGTCACCCCATTCTACCTCGATAGTAGAGGTTGGTCGATAGGTAGAAAATTTGTGATGCCGGACCCATTTGTCGTTGATCATGAGGGTATCGCACCCGGTATCAATGAGAATGCGGGCCATTTTGCCATTCAGTTTCGCATGAACGACAAAGGCATTTGGCGCAATGGCCGGTTCAGGTCCACAAGCTGTACGACGCGGAGCGTAACGATCTTCGCCAGGGGAACTCCCAATCGGTGCAGCCCGAACAGCGCCAGACGGCTGCATCGGAGTTGATAGTTCCTCGGGTTTTGATCGTACGTCTTCTTGTCGAATAGCTTGGGATTGCTGAACTTCATCGGAGACAATGGACACAGTATTGATGGAGACCGTTTTATTTGAATTAGAGTTATGTATCAACAAAGTTGGGCTATCTAATTTTGCGGGCCATCCTTCGGCATACGACCTGCGTCGTTATTGCATGCCGAGACTAGTTTTTTGACGACGGTCGGTGCTTGGCACCGGCACAACGGCTGGCAGGGTGCCCTTCTTTGCCGCAGACGAGGCACCAGGGAGGCCGCTCATCTCGACGGTCATCGCGCCGGTCGTCGTCACGGCGGGAATCGCGGCGGTCGTCGCGCCGGTCATCGTACCGGTCATCGCGGCGGTCGTCGCGGCGATCGTCACGGCGGTCGTGGTTCCGAGAACCACGCCCCTGATTGCTATCAGGCTGCCGTCCTCCCTTACTGTAAGGGGTGGCTTTCTTGTTGTTGTTGCTGCTGCTGGCCGCGACACTGGCTTTGGGGGCTTTACCACCTCCGGGCTTGGACCCCTGATTGGACGGAAACAGGGACATAGTTCCCTAAGTTGTCGCATCCCCAGTTCCCGAGAATGGTCTGCACTGCCGTCTGGAGCGATTGAACGGATTGGTTGGTCAAATTGGCAAACGCAACCCGCATCACTTGCGTCCAGAAGCTCCCCCCACGCTGGAGCCCGTCCCGGAAAAATCGACGGATCTCATCCTCATCGACGGGACGGCGGCGGGTGGCAGTGGCCCGTAGTTCTCCGGTCAACCGGTTGAAGCCAGACAGAAAGGTGGCATAGTTGTCACAGGCAAGCTGATTCAACTTCGCCACAATGCCGTCGCGGGAGTTATGAGCCTCAAATCGCTCGCGCAACATCGACTCAAACTCGTCGCGGGTCTTGGGCTCGTCGGCGAAGGTCAAGGACTTGAACCAAGCCTTGGCCGTGCCTTCAAGAAAGCCTTTGAGGTACTCAACACACTTGCGGCCGTATCGCTGGTCGGCATTATCGGTTGAGTTGTCCAGAAAGAGAAAGTGTCGGTCCAAAAAGTCCCGAATTCTCTTGTGGGCATCCTCGTCCGTGCCGTCGCCATTGAAAGTGGCCTCATCCGCCCTGCGCTGCATAGACTTCAGCATGGAGTTTTGAAAGAAACTACCATCTAGGGGGACGCCCGCCTTCGAAATCAACCGCTTCAGTTGTTCAAGCTCTTGCGTGAGGGTTTCGAGTCTTTCGACGTCCGGGCCGGTGTTGGTCGCAACAAAGGGAGTTCCTCCGAGAACCTGGCCAGCAGGGTGAACGTTGCCCGAAAGGGACAACGTTGCACCGCCGGAAGGTTCTTGGGGGGTAGGCTTGTCGACCTCCATAGGTACGACACCGCCGTCCTCTCCCTTGTTGTTGCCCTCAGCGCCGCTATCTCTAGCGCTGGGACGGCCCTGCTCGCCGCTATCTCTAGCGAGAGGGTTTTCTTGCTCGGAGTCGGAGGCAGCGGAATGCTGTCCCTCCTCAACGTCCGAGTTCGCTCCATCCATAGGTTTGGAGGACAATTCGCTCCTGACGGGGCTGTCCTCGGAAACCTTGGTGGGCTTGCGGCTGCTCTTCTTGGATCCAGAACCCATGGTGAAGAAGTAAGAATAAGGTTAAGTTGAAAATAGAGTTGAGGCTAGTAGGTCGAAGAGGGTGGTGCTACCATGTAGCGTTTTCGGTTAAGAGTTGGTATGGACAGTAATGCACCTTCCCAGGGTGCGAGAGTCGGGGTAGTGTTATTAGCTTTAGCGCAGAGGAAGAGAAAAAGCGTAAAGAGTAAAAATGTACAGTGTAAGGGAATGATATACAGAAGAAAACAAGAAATATACACGTGACGATGCGCATTAGCGCAGTCGTGCGGTCAATGCTCATCAAACCACGAGCCCGCCGCACACTGGGACTTTTGGGGGAGGTGGTGGTGCATCCCAGGTTTGGAAATCGTCCAACAATGCTACAGCGGATTCAGTGTCCTTGGCAAGTGCAGCCGAAACGAGTTTGAAGTGTAGCTTGCGGCGATCAAGATGGGTGTAGGTCCTCCTGAGCCTCTTGCTTCTATCCATGTCCATCTTGTGTGAAGCAACTTGTTCACCATGCCCTTCTCCGCCAGCGCTGGGAAAGAATCGTCGCAAAGAAAAGCTTCGAAATATATACGGCCTTGATTGAATGGACAGTGTGGATAGGCCGCGATTGCAGCACACAAGGGTAACATTGGGCTCCCTAAGTCGTCGCGGGCGAATCAAAGGCCTCGTCCGGTCAATCGACAGGTGTGCCGGAGTTTAAAGCCATTCTCGTCTACATACGCACACTTCAACATAATTGTTTCCATTTTTCAGAAACGTTCGGCACCATTGCTTGCGCTTTGCGACGTGGGAATTCCTGAATTTCTTAGAAAAGCTTCGGACGTTGGGTGGGGGAGAAACCTGCTGAGGGCCGAGGGTCTGAGGCACCTGGCGGCCGTATATTTTTCCGTGACCAGTCCCTGCACTTCTTCAAGAGTCATCCCGGCATCTTTTTGTCCATCACAAACTCCGCCAGCGAGTGGGTTCGCCACTCGCGTTTGTTCGAACCTTTCAAAGGTGGGATGCCAGAGATCACACATCCACATTCCCAAAACACTAAGACCACATTCCTCACAGCGTCAAGACTCACGGAATGAAGTGCAAGAACGTTGAAGTTTCAGTATTGGTGAACGGGGTGCCTTTGACGGAATACAAGTCCGAATTCAAGAACAATGGGACTTTAGCTGAATGCTGGATTATCGGCGAACCGGAAACCACATACCAGGTTCAAATCCAGACCCGAAAATTGACTACGGAGTCTGTCAGCACCATGGTGTTCGTGGATGGTCGGAAAGAGAGGTTGGGCAGTTACTTTATGAAAAGGAATGACACAACTCAGTTTATTGGCCCTCGGGTTAATAATGGCACTGCGAGGCGGCCAATGAAGTTTGGCGCCAAAGCGCATTCAACAGAGGATACCAGTATTGGGCGAGACAAGGAGCAGAATCTCGCGGAACTCTCCTCCATTCGCGTCGAAGTCTGGCGAACCCGGAAAATTGGATATAATAATGGCCCTAGATCAGTTTTTGTTGAGGACACCCCTGTGATAAGTGAAAAGGCGACAAGGAAGTCAGGCCGTTTCTGCGACACGATGACAAAGTACGTCAAAAATCACCTGTCAATTTAAACAGTCAATAATCCAAATGTTGAAGGTTTGGAGAGTCTGTCCCAGTGAAATGGAAGCGATCAATCAAGACAACAAAGTTGGACAAAGTGCCCTGGGTGGTGTTTAAGTTCTTCTACGGAAGCCGGGGTATGTGTTCCAAATTTGCAAGATTGGTCCATGATCATCCATCAACATTATTTTGCAAAAGGGGTTTTGGAATCCGAAGATGTCATTCCAGTGGAGCACCTACCACAACAAGCTGCTGATGACAATGTGGAGCCAAATGTCATTCTCGACGTAAGTGAAGCATGTTGCATCTGCGTTGTGTATCAGGCCCCTCACATCTTTCCAATTGCCAGAGCCCCGATGCTGTCGTAAGAGCAGTAGAGGATCTCAGCGACGACAAACGGGCCCAGGTGCTCGATGACCTGGCAAGGCGTTTTGGGATGAAACGAGAAAATGAAGCATCAGGCAACGATAGCCGTAAAGCTCGACGGGTTAGTCGTCCAGGGGTGAACCTTGATAGTATAGTTTGCATAGATTTGACCGGGGACGACTAGTGACAATGTACATACATCATCACGCACATGCGGTATCATATTTTTGTAGATTTGGAATTGGGCTTACAGATTTGTTCCACTATAGATCGGTAAAGAACGGTCGATTGTCCAAAAATTGCCAGGTATAACCCGACCTCGAGTCCAGTTGATCGAGCTCCGGCGGCTCCGCCGGTTATAAATAAACAAAGGCAGCTCTCAGCTTGTCGGAGATCTATAATCTTCCAAAAACACTGCACAGGTAATACACATCAAATTCCCCGTAGCGTCAAGACTCACGAATGAAGTGTAAAACCATTGATGCTTCAATATTGGTGAACGGGGTGCCTTTGACGGAATACAAGCCGGAATTCAAGAACGATAGGACTTTAGCTGAATGCTGGATTATTGGCGAACCAGATACCACATATCAGATAAAAGTACGGACCGGGAAATTGACTCCGGAGTCTGTCAGCGCTAGGGTGTGTATATAAGTGGACGGTCGCAAAAGGAGCGTGGGAGCATACTTGTTGGGAAGCAATGAGACATTAAACTTTATTGGCCCACATGTACATTATGGAACAGCGCAACGGCCAATGAAGTTTGGCGCCATAGTGCATTCAACAGAGGATATCAGTATTGGGCAAAACAAGGATCAGAATTTAACGGAACTCTCATCCATTCGCGTCGAAGTCTGGCGCGCCCGGCAAGTTGGATTGAATTATAACCTTAGAAAGGACTTTGTTGAGGACACTCCTATGATAAGTGAAAAGGCAACGAAGAAATCAGGCCGCTTCTGCGACACGATGACAAAGTACGTCAAGATACCCGCCAATGTACGCAGCCAGTAACCCAATTGTTCAAGGTTTGGAGGATCTGTCCCATCAGACTGGAGGCCTTCAGTCAAGTCAGAATGTTTGGACAAGGAACCCTGGGCAGTGTTTAAGTTCTTGTACGGAAGTCGTGGTATGTGTTTTTCAATTTACACGATTGATCAGTAATCATCCATTAACATTATTTTGCAAACGGGGTTTTGGAATCCCAAGATGTCATTCCAGTAGAGTACCAACCACAACAAGCTGCTAATACCGATATAGGCCTAGATGTGAGTGGAACATTATGCATCTACGTTGCGTATCAGACCTCTCACATTTTCCATTTCAGAGTCCAGATGCTGTCCTACGAGCAATAGGGGATCTCAGCGAGGACAAACGGGCCAAACTGCTCGACGATCTGGCAAGGCAATTCGGGATGAAACGGGAAAATGAAGTATCAGATTGTGACAGCCGAAAAGCTCGACGGTTGGGTCGTGCAAGGGAAGGCCCTGATAGTATAGCTTGCATAGATTTGACTAGCGACGACTAGTGATAATGTACATCACATCCCCGCGCTGTTTATAATTTTTTATTTTGGTAATGAACTTGCAAATATGATTTACTTGGATCGGAAGGAACATATAGTTGCCCTGCCAGATCTTGATAAGTCGTTGAGCCAAGTTTTAAGCTTTGAATGGCCGATGTCCTGCGCGGTATCTGTCCCCAAAGTCATTAATCTTATCTTCTAAGAGTGAGTTACTTTTTTGCTTTAGATCCTTGGCATTTCACTTTCAAACTGTTACTCAGATCGTGATTTTCATAACGGCCCTGGGTAGTCGTACAATCAGCAATACTATGCAATTTGTGGTTATGTGGACTCAAACCATCAATGGTTTCTGGTTTTGGGGACAGTGAACGAAATAGGTATGACTAGAGACTGCCGTTTATTAAGATATTGAAAAAAACCGGATCATCCGAACTCCCTAGGAGAGGCCATTCGTCCATCCTTTGCACTTATTTGGTGTATTGCACCAACGATGAGGCAAAATGGCATGTTACCTCAAGAATCACCAGGGCACAGGCACGTCCTTGTTCAAGACAGGCCAGACACCGGCTTCCACCTTCTCCACTACTTCATAAAGGTCGACTAGGACCGGTTTGTAAGCGCCCTCATCCTCCTCGTCATCCGATGTGTAGCAGTCATCGATAGAATCTTGCTGACCCTTGCCGGCGGCCGGTGGTGCCTTCTTCTCCTGGTCGGTCGGCTTACCGGCTCCCCCCTTCACGACACTAGCCCATGAACGAGTGGCACCGGGTTGCATTCCTGGGTTGCCCTGGCCCTCACCGTCCCCTGGAACCGAATCGCGCTTCCCCTTGGCTGCAATTGCCTTCTCACAACTTGCTGCATTAAAAGCGTCCGCCCTCTCCTTGGTGACCGCGTGAATGATTCGAAGGTTTTCAGGGGACACGTCAATCACCTTGTTGTCCCAACACCTATACACATTCTGTACTTGCACGGGTATCGGATCGACGACGAGGTAGCAGCCGCCGAAGGCCATCAGCTCGGGGATGTCGATGGAGGGGCGCCCGGCGAGGTGGGACTCCCTGTTGACCGCTATCAATAGATCCGCCAGTTGAGCCTCCGTCAGGTTCGGCAGCATTGACAAGACGGCCGGGTCATTGAAGGCTCTCTGATGGAACGAAGTTATCGCAAGAACGCTGTCATAGAAAAACGACCTTCCCAAGAATATGACTGTCCTGCTCGGAGTTCGTGAGTTGCTTACTGGCTGCGGCAGGTTGAGAGGCTTCAGTACAGAGAGCGTCCGCCATGCGTGCTTTTGAATAATCCTCTGCGCACGTCGGGCGCTCTCTGTTTTCAGCACTCTCCGGAGACAGGCGCAATTGGTACATGCGGCCAAAAACTGGCACGTTTTCTGGGTGTGTGTCGAACATGGTCATTGGCGGTTGGAGGACGTTTGGAGGGGAAAGTTGCTGTTTGCGAGGGTAGGAGTCGTTAGATGGCAATGAAAACAGAATGACTTTCGCAGGTCAGTCTCAGTGTCTCTGCGTCGAGTCCGGCGCGTGGCACGGTTACGCGAGATGCGCTCGCAGAAGCTTTTAGCACAGGGCATCAGAGTTCACCAGAAATACGTGTTGGAAAAAAAAGATTAATGATATCTATTATGTCTACTGCAACATGAAACTACTATTGTAGCCTCGAACGTATGTGTGGCCCTTCGTCGTCACTAGACCACAATTCTTGTTGGCTAGCCATGGTTTCTGGAAGGGATGGGAGACCTAGATCAGGAGGTGGTGGCAATCCCATTGCAGATAGGAGCATCGGTTCTGACGCTGACCGAGAAATGGGGCCTTTTGACCGCCCGGGTATACTAACACTGCTCACTTTGGACGGGGATGTTTTGCTTTGAGCGGACAGAGGACGAGTTGGTGTTGTTGCAGTTCCGGTTCGTTTTGGGCTACTCAGGGTTCGACGGTTCCCTACTTCAAATTGTGGCGAGAGTGCGGTACTGTTGGTATTAGTCCGAGTCGGACTTCGTCGGGGGAGAGTGGCCGGTGGTGACTGGTTTTCTTTCATGAAAGTAGGAGTAGGATTGACGGAAACGTTCTTTTGGACTTTGACGATCTCAATCTTGGCACGTAGCCGCTCTTCATCGCGAACCCGCTCAATCTTCTTTTCGTAGTCTGCAGCAATGCGCCTAGCCCCTTCGCGCTGTCGGTCCAAGGTTGCGGTGATTTCACGCAGCTTCTTTTCCCGTTCACGAATCCTCATTTCGGAATCTTCCACTGCGCACCGTACTTCTACAATGTCTTCGAGACACATTTCCATGATTGCCTCTAATTCATACGGATCGAGAGACCGGACCAAGTTCAATGCATTCTCCCAGCCGACATCCGAGTCTAAAGCCAAAACTGAGCCGGCCTCAGAGATAAGTTCGTCGCGCGAGTGGCTTCCGTGGGTTTTATCGGGGTGAGGACCAGTGATGGCAGCAACGTTTCCACCTCCAATACCGCCCTCTCCGCCTAGAACCTTGGCTCGCTTGGCCGTTTCCTCTGCGCTAGTAATCTGCAATGCAACGATAGCAATCTCTTGGTCTAGAGACTCGAGCCGCTCATCCATGTATTGTGGTTTGCTGGGCTCATACCGACCCGTTTGCGCTTCCTCGGCTTTGACGCACCTTTCTCGCTCGGCTACCAGCTCCCGTTGCTCACCTACTAACCGCTCCCGTAACTCTTTGAGATCATCCAAGGCTTTCGTCGCCCGGCGAGCCGTGACGCACGACGCGAGCTCTTTTTCGAGCATCTGCTTCTTGAATTGAGCACGGACTTTGACTGGTAGGTGAATGGGCACGTCGTCACCGTCTTCAAGTCCGATATCCGCCAAGAGCTTATCTTCTAAACCAAGCCGCGAGGACGATTTGCTCAATGTGCGACGGCTGGGGGGTAAGGTGCCTGAGGCCGAATTCATGGAGTCGGCCGTCGAGACTCGCCAAGCCGTGGTATTACGCCTCTTGGGCGACATGCTACCAGCAGTGGATCCAGGTTTCGAAATTCGATTTGGGGTGACTGTTCGCTTGAGGATACGCATAACTGATCGCCGCCCACGTAGATCCTCATTTCGCCGTTGCGCCATAATCCGCTGCATATGATTTCGGCTCTGTTCTAATTTCTTGACTAATTCTGCAGCCTTCTTTTCCTTTCGCTTCAGATTGGCGATTTGCCGCTGGCTCTTCATTTCAAGCGCACGAGAGCGCTCCCGCTCCTTTTTGACCTCTTTCAACATTCGAGATTTTTCCGACTTCATGCTCGCGATCGTCTCCTTCAAGCCTTTCATCAAGCCTTCGTCTTTGCCCCGACGTTCGTCCCTTACGCGTGTATTTTCAGCCAACTTGCGCCGATAATCTTTAATTTGACGCTCCAACTGCCGTTTCTGATCATCGTATCTCTGCTTGATGGCGACAGTTCCCTTCTTTTCCTCTTTGCGCTCGCCATCCTGCATTCGCTTCAGTGCCAAATCTCGTTCTTTCTTGGATTGAAGTAGTTGGTTCTGTAGGTCCCGCATTTTCTGTTCATAGGCAAGTTTCATGGTATCATACTCCACCTCATGTTTTTGTATGCGAGAGACCAACTTTTCATGCTCCGCAATATCCGCTTGAATCTTGGCAATCACAAGGAACATATCTGAAGAATCAGAGCCAAGGGAGCCATCTTCATCACCTCCACTACCTGGACCCTCGTCGCCATTGGCGGGATCTTCCTCATCCTCGGCCGTAACAATTTCGCCCGCAAGTAAAGAGGATGACTCCCAGACTGAAGAGTTGTGTCGTGGCACTCCAAACAATCTAGGTAATGTTTGATCTGCTGCTGGCTTGTCCGTGACTTTGGTGGCCAATTGCAACATTTCATCCAAATCTGGATTGTCTTCCAGTGCCTTGGTTAAACGCCGCTCATGAGCGCTCTCATCAAAAGCTTCCTCATCCTCGCGGGCAATATCCTTGACAATGCGATGAATCGGCTCGCTAGGGATGCCAAGCTCCTCGTCGACCCGTTCATCCGAGCCGATCTCCTCTGACGACCATAATCCTCCGTCGCCAACTCGGCTAGGAGCCGAATACACATTGCGTCCGTCCTTGTTCTTGCCGCCCAACCGCGCAACGACATCATTGTACCAAGTCAGTTTGTCCTGAGCTTCAGAAAGTCGGAAGCGTAAATCAGAGATGGTGCGAACGTAATGCTGAATAATGGGATGTGTGGAGAGACGATGCCGTAAATCACTGTGCAGCTTGCTCAGATCACCTTGCGATTCAGAAGGAGAAAGAGACACTCCAGACATTGTGCTGCCTTCACGTGCATGGTGACTGCTGCCTACAACATGCCGAGCGATGCGCGCCCGTAGCGCTGGCATTGATGTTGGCACTGAAATGGGAGTGGCAAATAACGGGTTCTTACGCTTGCCAGCAGGTAACTCCTCAACGCTGGTACTCATGTCATCAGGCTCATTCGTACTATCGGCATCAAGTTCACTGTCAGCCTCGGCTTCAGCATCCGTATCCAGATCCCTACTCGACGAGTCTACATCACTGTCATCCGCTTCTGCAGCACGATTTAAGGATTCTTCCGACATGCTACGGCGAGTCTTTCCAACATCCTCACCCCAGACTTTGCGAACTTTGACCAGTCCTTGATCGGGTAGCTCCTTTTCATCTTCCGCTTCGTTCTCATGGTCACGACCTTTACGTTTCGTCCGCTGCTTCCCTGGCATAAACATTATACTTCGCTCAACCATGGCACGATCCCGCTGGGAAACAGCATCGGATAATTCCCGGCCCAGATCCCTGCACCGATCTTGTAGACGGAAGCATCGGAACTTGAGACGCTCATTTTCAAGACGCACACCATCACGCTCGTGTCTTACTTTGTCAAGCTCAGCTTCCAGTTCACGCTCACGTTGCAGGCGTATTTGTAATTCCCGCTCGCGAATGGCGCCAGGAAGAGGTGTGGGCTCCCCAGCCGCGGTCAACAAACGAGTGGCAGTACTCGAAAGTACGTCGTTGCTATTGCTCCCAAGCAGACCCGCGGTTCCCGGCCTTGAAACCATCTCTTCTCGCAATTGCGCGACGGTTGCTCGCAAAAGCCGAATCTCGCGTTCCATCGCAGCGCTATTGCCGGTCGACCATTCCTGGTTGATGACAACTTTGTTTTTGATGTTTCTTGCGCGATTGGCGTAATGCAGCGTGTTAACAGTCTCTCCGTAGTTGCTATCACTCGGGCTGACACACGCAAGCATGAGGGTTTGACTATTGCCACCCAATGAGTCTTGCAACATACGAGTCAATTTGGAGTCGCGGTATGGGACATGGGCAGCTTTTCGGGTATCGTCTCCCAAGGCAGATATAACGTTGCCGAGCGCGAGCAGTCCTTGATTGATGGAAATTCCTTCCTTTTTCCGCTCCCCCTCGGCATTCGTTCGCTTCAGCCGTTCTGAGCCGGCCAAATCAACGAAATGAAATTTCGACGTGAGATTCTGAAAAGAGCCGTTTGGATGTGTTGTTGGAGTGGGATTGGTTGCATTTGCAGTGCCAGGTGTGTCTAGGGTGATAATATCATTGGATTCCGGATCAACGGCGGTTGTGGCAGATTGTGGGGATGTTGGTGACTGAAAGGAGGCGGCAGATGAGGGTCTTGTAGGGGAATCTCGACGTGATGGGGAATCTCGGCGCGTTGGGGATGTTTGCTGTTGGCGGGAAGGAGGTCGTGATGGAGGGCGCGTCGGTGCGTCTTCAGGGCTGCCAACGACCCAGCGCTGTTGCTTCAAGATGACGCTAAAGATTGCGTGACTTCGTGAAGATGATGCATTCATGTCAGTAGACGCTGTGGTACGACACAGAGACCCTTTCTCCAGAACGTTCAAAAGTTGCTCTGGAGAGTTCACCGACTGTTCTTTTACTCCGTACCACATGATTTTGCCATTGCCATCCTCCCGAATTGTCAAACCACCCCACCCACCACTCCCACCTCCTTCTTTCACTCGAGGATTTAATAGATCCACCAGCTCTTCGTTGTAAAGTTCCAAAAACGAGACAAACACTTCGTACTTGAATCCATCACCGCTTGTCTTTTTTTGCGAATCAAGCTTGTCGAATAGATAATAGATCGCACGTGGGACAATGCCTTGGTGCTCAGTATCTGTGACCGACTGAAGTCCAGTACCCATCGAGTAAGTTTTTCCCGATCCAGTTTGTCCGTAAGCCAGAACCGTCGCATTAAACCCTTCTAGAAACCGGTCCACCAGGGGCTGGACGCAATCGCGATAAACTTCTTCTTGACTACTTGCGGTATCGAAGACATAGTCAAACGTAAATGTCTTGGGAGGGTATTGAGGTAGTGTGGAAGAGTTTACGTAGCCGGCATCAGAACCAGTTGTAGAATTTGCATAAGTAATGGTGATTTGGGGAATCCCCAGCTCCATATAATTGACGCATTCTTGGGCGTTGGAGAGAAGTTCTTTGGCGCTTAGTGGTCGTACTCTCAGTGCAACTTTGACGGATGCCGTGGCCATGGTCGGGACGCAAATCGGATCCGGTCTCGCCCTCTACCAACTGCCAGCAACTTGTTCCGTTCACCGAATAATCTGTTCAAAAGTTCGAACCCCTATTAATGAGTCAGCCTTCGATGATCGTAAATAGGCCCTTACTTGATTCAGTTGACTATATCTTCCTTGCCGATGTGAAGCGGGAACGCGTCCGAAACCATGCACACAAACGTAAAGATGGACAAATGTTCAACGTTGGTGTCAGCGGAGTAAATATCCAGTGGCATATAGTATGTACATGAAATGTGTCTGTTGCTGAGCTGTCAGTACATATTCTGTTGAGACAACGTTTGTTTTGAGGGTCTTCCAAGTCTTCCTCACACCACCAAAGTCGCGTGCCCCGACAGTAAAAACAATCCATAGACCCTGCAAGTCCGTCCACGTCTCTCAAAGGAGCAGTCCTTTTCCCTCCTGGTGCATGTAGCTGATATTGGCAACCATTTCACGACTCTCACAGCGAATTGACGAAAATGTCGGAGTTTCCCGTACGAACTCGATTGTGACAACTTTTCGCAGTCGTCCGAGAATTCCGTTCCAACCTTGACAGTCTTCGCTTTCTGACTTACCCGATCTATCACTCCTTTCCGGTACCACTCCGTCGCAGGTTATCGTTGCCAAATGCAATCGTGTATATCGTCCGAAGTCTTTGCGCGAAAAGCCTGAGCCGCCAGCTCAGAATTCAGATTCGGGTGGCTTGGGTTGCTGAGTCATCACATTTTGACATGTCAAAATGACCCAGCCAGCCAGCGATCTCCCGCTTACAACTTCCGGCTCGAGATATAAGCTGGTGCTGCTGGAGTTTGGCTAGCTGTTTGAGCAAAAGAGCAAAAGTTCGCCAAAGGGAATGCCTGGGCCTTAAGCGGCTGGCAAATTCAAGTCTGTTCATCTTGATTGCGCGTTCCAGGTCCTCTTGTTGGCCATCCACTCATCTGGACGTGATCATAACATGCGAATGTGATCAAGTACGTTTGTTGGTCCCAACTCAAAACTATTTTCTCCGTAGCTGTGTCCGGCGTCATCCACGTCGATGTGCATATTACCACTGTTGAGAGTTTCGACTTGGCAGCGTTAGCAGAAAGTATTGAATAGCAAGGAAAACCCTCGGAGGGAAACAAGAAGGAACCTTAGGCAAGCACTACATAGATACCCACAGAGGCGGGACGATCTAACATAAAGCTAGGTCAGACTAATCTTTGCTACGCCGGCATCCGAAACTATATCAATTCGGTCACGCGTTTTGTAATGTCTTTCAGACCACATAGGTGCATAGGTGAGAAAGCGAGCGATCTACAAGAGCATCTTCCAGGAATATTCGGAGGATCCAAACAAAGCAGCATTTGGGTGTTTGTAGTGGGTGTTGGTGGCGGGAGATGTTACCAGAGCATGTTCAGTTAGTCAAATTTGGCTCTCAGCTTTGTCTTTCATCTCTTCCGGGAAGTGCACGGTAATGAAGGGAGGCAGTGTTCAGGGACCGTAGCTTGGTCCTAACCCACCTGGCGATATTGGTCTGCTGTATGAAGTCTTGATCTGAGTTCATCCATGTACTTTCGGATGACGTTTCGGTCCCGGAAGAGTTGAGTAACAGGTATAAGGAAGCGGGCGAGGATGGGTGTGCTAGAGGGGCAACAGGCGGCACTCGAGACACACCTTATCAATCCGCGTCTTTGCGGAAGTTGAGAGTTGGCAGTCGGCCTGGCACACGGCTTATGGCGGGTGTTGTCCGTATGGGAGTTTGTTGATTTCCGTCAGATCGTGTTGATGAGAGCGTGGGAGGCAAAAACGTCGTTCCTCATTTTACCTCCATTTGGGCTAAATGACGGTGACAAACCAGAACTGAACCATGATCTGCCATGATCGTCGCGATTTTGAGGACCTGTCAGTTGCGGGCATTCTAGTTGGCGATTGAGTTTGTCGTGGATGGGGTGCAGAGTCGGGTGGAAGGGTGTTGGAGAGTTGTGGGTCTGAGGCAGAGACGTTAATCAGATCATGTTAGTGGTGGATCGGAGATGTGTCAGTGGCAAAATTTGGATGCTGATGTGGATGAGGGGTTCTGGTGGGGTTCTGGCAGGGGTCTGAACATGATCCCAGCCATCACAAACCATTTCATGTTATTGGACGTGTAATCGGTTGTAATATCGAATCTGAGCATATGGTACGTCCCTCCACTCAAACACATAGTGTGTGTATACTGATTATAAACTAATGTAGATCGCGGCATCCTGCCAATCCTCTAATTCAAAGCGGATGGGACATGCGAACTAGATTCTACCCACAGTTCATATCCGTATAGTCCGCATCACCAGAGGATCAAAATTGGTAAGTAATCAAAATGTATTTTTGGAGGTAGGGTGTTGATTTGGGTCGGTTCAGGACGAGTTTGCGGGCGAAATTACGTTGAAGTAGTTGAACATGAAGAAAGTGTGCAAGTGGGCGGCGGTACGCTTCAGAGATGTGTCCTGGTATGTGATGATCGGAGTACAGCTTGAGTTGGGAATAATGGCTGATGGAATGATTTAGAGGGATTTGATTTAGAGATGATGCATCTGAAGCACGCCCAATTCCGACCCTATACCGACGACGCAGAAATTGATTCCAATCATATCGATACTCTGACGAATGTGCATACTACACGCACGACCCCAAAACATCGCCAGGAATCTACACGCGGGATAGACATTACCAATGTCGTTATCAAAGAACAATGGGGAAAAGCGAAGGCGTACGTTGCCGTGATATATAGATTAGAAGGCGAGAAAGTCGGATCAAAGTGCAACATCAAGTGTATCCCGAATAGTACGCTCACCAATGGCATATCGAGAAGCCATGGGGTGCCTCGTCGTTCCAGCTAAGCAAGTTCAGGTGCCCGAAATGACATGTGCTTGTCTCGTTGAGCTCCAATGCTGTTTACATGACCAGCAACCAACACATCTACCCCCGTTCGTTTTCCACCCACTCTAAAAAAAAAAATTCAACTCTTTCTCTCATGTCCACCAACACCAAAGACCTTGTGCCAGTCGCCGGCCGAGTGTACAAACTGAAATTATGCTCCCAGCAAGTCCTGGGACAATTCGCATCAGTCGTCACCCCCGGACTATCTCCAGATACCTCGACGTGTTGATCAGGAACCAGGTTGCCGTATTTCGAGTGCCAAGCACGAAAAAACCCGAGACGCCTTCGAGGACGGTAGTCTTCCAGGGACGGAATGAATTCATGGACACCGTGGATCTGGTCACGTCCTTCCACAAGAGACCATACAATGACCCCAGCATCTTGGCAGGGCTGCCAAACCTGACGGAGGGTCAACTGGCGGATCTGTTGCTAGCGGTCAACCGAGAGACCCACCTTGCCGGGCGCCCCGCCATCGTCATCCCCGAGTTGACCTCCGGCGGGTGTTACCTGTGCATCGAACCTATCACCGCCCAAATCAATAACGTGTTCAAGCACTGGAGAAGTGGCACAAACGACACGATCGACCTTTCGCCCGAGGCCTTACAAACGGTCTCCGAACTCTACACTCAGCTCGCTGCCCGCCCAGGCAAGAACGCTCATTACATCCAGGGTGGTACCTGTGCATCGAACCTATCACCGCCCAAATCAATAACGTGTTCAAGCACAAACGACACGATCGACCTTTCGCCCGAGGCCTTACAAACTGTCTCCGAACTCTACACTCAGCTCGCTGCCGCCCAGGCAAGAACGCTCATTACATCCCGCTCATTACATCCAGGGTGGTACCTGTGCATCGAACCTATCACCGCCCAAATCAATAACGTGTCCAAGCACTGGAGAAGTGGCACAAACGACACGATCGACCTTTCGCCCGAGGCCTTACAAACTGTCTCCGAACTCTACACTCAGCTCGCTGCAGCCCAGGCAAGAACGCTCATTGCATCCGGCGCGAAGCTCGCGAGGCGAGATCCAGATCCAGAGGACGATGAGAGCAAGGGCCAATCAGGGACTAGACCCAGTGCTACATGGGCTAGTATTGTGAAGGGGGGAGGACGTGCGAAACCAGCCGGCCACTCGAAGAAGGCACCACCGGCCACTGGCAGGGGCCAACAAAGACACCATTGACGATTACGGGTACTCCAGTGACGAGGAACCTCAGGACGTGTATGAACCGGTCCTGGTGGACCTTTATGAAGATGTGGAGAACGTGGAAGGCGGATTCTGGCCCATCTCAGACCTGGAATTGACGGCGCCGGCGGCGAGTTGAAAGTTGAAAACTCCACGTGCTCGTGGGTATCATGACATTTTGCCTAAATCGTTGGTGCAAATACATTAATCATGTTTGTCAATATAGGATCTCAACTTCCTTCCAAAAATGCCCACTGGGTCAAAGTCCGCGGATCGCAAATCGGCCCGGCTCCTCAACCAATCCAACCAGGACGGAAAGCCGTACGTTGCAACATGTCTGGGCGGAATGACTAACGGCTCTGAACTTGGCCCAACTGGAAGTGCAACGATGGTGGATACTAGGCCAAAAAACTCATTTTGCAACTTCTTGTTTCTTCTTTTTTTGTGTATCGTAACTTGAATATTTGTTCTGTTTCATGTTTTGGTCGCACTTCTCGAACATGGGATGGCATAAGGTGGCAGCGCCGGCGCGTGTGTTGAATAGTTTTCGATTAATCTGTCAGTGTTTTCGATTAATCTGGACAATTATCGTCCTAAAAGTTTTGGGAGCGGACTTGGATGGTATACGAGATCGCGCGCGTGTGGAGATCGTGGGAAACTTTTATAGAAGACTGATGGAGGACGAACCCGAAGTTCTTGTACGACTACCAATACATCTAGTACATCCTTTTGTGCATCTTCCGATCCTTGTCTCTGTCCTTTGTTACTTTGTTACGAGATTTTTGATTGTTACTCATGCACCGACGCCTGAGGCTGCTGCACCAGCGATGTCATGGAATATACCACCCACCGGTTTGATTCACATGAACAAATTGTAAAAGAGTATTACTCTACTTCTTCTCTGTTCTTCTTGTGTCTAACCCCCTCTACCGATTGTCTCTTCTCAACGACAAGTCTCATTCACGCCGTCGAAATCCTGTTCACAGAACACTTTCCCACCAAGCCGGCCTTGTCATCTCAAAAATGTACCGATTTTGGGCGGTGACATACACGTTTCCCAGCATTGAGATATGGGATCTCCATCCGGGTCGGATGTACATCCTTTGAAAGGTTATTTTTCACACGCTCACGCGTTCCTTGTATATCCAAAACCGACAAAACATTCATTCATGCCTTCCCCACAAACAAATCTTGGTCGATTCCCCAAATAGGGACACTGGCTAAACTAAGAAATATACAAAACTCTGCACGCTTGCGTTGGGTCATCAACATGAAATTTCCCACGATCCAATTAACTAAGGCCCGATTTTGGCTTGGCAGATTTCTTGAACTACCGAAGTCAGCTTCTTCGCGGATTCAATACCCCGAGACAGAGGTCCCAACTAATATGTTGGCCAACTCCATCTGCACCATAAAACCCCCATGAGATGCGCTTGGTGAGTTGCTCCAATAGAAATGCTTTACCATTGGAGATGATGCGACATATAACTGTTACGAACCTGTTGGTGGCAATGTTGCGATCTTGGGCGGTGATTTTTGGTACATGCTGCCTTCCACACTTGGACGAGACAACCTTAGTCTTATTAACTTGAAGGAGTACGCACAACTGTACGCTCAATTTTGCAAATGCTCATGTCGTTTTTGTGAGGGAATTTCACAAGTGCCTAATGCAGCTGAGCATTGGATATCTACCCACGCCCAATTATGCATACTACCATGGTGTTTTTGAAAGTGATTGGACTACCATCGGTTCTGAACTGTTGGTTCAGGTTGATTGTCCTTCAATGGTCTGGGAGATAATCAAACTTTTGTATGAAACACAAGAATTCCCTTCAAGTCTCGACATACTTACCTTGAAGAAGACAATGGGATCATTGCCAGTGAAATGATTTTAGCAGTTACATCATACCATGTCTTTAGCAAGGACAAATTGACAATTCTCAGAACCATACTCAACATTTAGATGTTGTCACCGGTCTCTGTGAAGGTGAGCAGTATTCAGCGTCAAGATATTTAACATGCACATCCATCACCTATGCAATTACTATTCACAAGTTGAATGGGCAAGCATGGAAGGGATCGGTGTATATCATACCTACATTTTTGCCAGATCTTTTGAATGTTCTTCTCGGATACATTTACATTTTGATATTTTTGTCTCATCAACTTATTTGGTGGAGATCAAAATCAAAATACTGCCTACATTGTACCCGAGCGAAGCGAGGGTTTACCCTCTCGTGTAGTAGATGAATAATTTTTCCCATGCAAAACCCTTAATTTCAAAAGCAGGATTGTTCCTAGGGTTCTTTTTGATTTTGACCCATCACATTATTAATAGGAAGAGCGCAGTTTCCTTTTTGTCAACATTTTCCTTCGTGGAGGTTGGCTCTTTCAAGTTATACCAAGGACTTTGTCATTATGTGGCCAGAAAGTAAAATAATGCACCATCCGAATACAGAGACAAATTGAGGACTACCGTAAATACCTGGCTCCTGTACCCCCCCTCTCCCGGTTCGATGCCCGGTCCGAAAACTGTGCCTGGGTCTTGGACACCATCGAATCGGGGGGGGGGGGGGGGTACAGGAGCCAGGTATTTACGGTATATTGTTCTTTTAAGGATACTTGCACATCATGGAGTGCTTTGTCTCGAATGTGTGAAAGAACTTAGGCATCCACCCCGGCACCATCAGCAAGTGCTCGACTGACATCCTCCCTCCAAGTTCCCACCATTTGTCGCACCATTTGTTGCAAAGGAATAGTGTCCGTTGTGTTTTCCAAATTTCATCACTATCAACTTCCACTAGGTTATCCTCAGTAATCCATTTTCGCTTGATTGCCTTCTGGCGGGCAAGTGTCGCATGTACGGCAAACACACGTTGCCAGACAACGTGTGAGGAGGGCAAGGCCAGCGTACAATTTTCCAAATCCTGAAAAGTCATGCCGAGGGGGGGTTGGGGCTGTTTAAAATTATCTTCAAGCAAATTTTTGGCTAGTAAAGGCTTATTAGACAGCACGTGGATGGTTTAGCAAACAGAACAATTGCGAACCTGTAGCCTCGATATCCGCGGTTCTCAACTCCGGCATGAGGATACGACAATGGAAGAGATTTGTCAATGGCGAATATACGAAAGTAAGATGACCTCGGTCAAGGGCGTGCTCGATTGATTTGTAAAGGAAGACACCGTTCCTTGTATCATTAATGTCCGAAATTCGTAGCCAGCCGGCTTTGCCGGCAAACTTCCTGGGAAAAATATGCGCAGCAATTACGTTGTCGGCGGGGAGTGAACGACCAAGAAGCGAACAGGTAATTTCTTCCGGCCCCTTCGCCCCTTGTAATATGCCATAGGATTTCTTCAGCTTATTCCGAAAGTTGTTTCGCGTATTGCTGTCAATAGAGGCGCTAGTGCCACTTTCAAAATCGAGGGCTGTCTCCAGGGTTAATTCCATCATCGGCTTTATCCTACTTTCGAACCGACTTTCGAGCCGACCAAGCGCATTTATAACTAGTGGATCTTCGGTGCAGGAGAGAAAAATTAGGAAATTGCGAATTGAAACTTTGACCCGAATCCCCTCCCCCTAACCGCTGGTCCTTGACTGGATCACTCGCGGTGGCGGCACCACAATGAGCAACGGCTTCGTTAGCGTCGTTTTCAGCGTTTGGACTTTTATGTGCAAGTATAACATTGTCCGAGTCTTGTTAAATCTGTCTTTGCTGGCATAGACGAGGAGTTCTTCCGCCACCACCCCCGAGAAGAGTGTCGACGTTTTCCACTTGTCCCAAACTGCGTCGCAAAGGTTGTTCACATTATAATCTTTTGTCGGAACGAGAATAAAGTTGGCTCTTATAGGTAGGTCCTGTAGTATCTCCCCGCTGAATTGGCATAGTTGAAACCACAGTGGTGCCGTGGTCGCAAGTTTGTGTGCGGGAAACTTGGGGAAAGGTGAGAACGCCATGTTGCCACTTTAGTCCAAATGAATCGAAATGTCAGCAAAGTGTCTTCCAACTTGAAGTTCCAAGCTTCAAAAAGCAAGTGACAAAACTCTCTCAAGATTGACACACCCACAACAATATGCCCTCCCCAACATTCGCCATCCCAACCCTTCCAGCCTCCTCCCTCCCTCCCTCCGACTTACAACCACAACCGGAAGCACCCCCCCTCCCCTACGACCCTCCCTCAGATTCCGCCCCACCCTCCCTCCCACGACACCTGGAGATCCTCAAAAACGGCACAATAGTGGAAAAGATATCCAATATCAGTAAAGCTTTTCTAGTGGTGGGACGGCTACCCGTCTGCGACATTGAATCCGAACACGCGAGTATATCCCGATACCACGCCATCCTCCAATTCCACCGTGACGGATCCTGTTCCTTATACGATTTGGATTCGACGCATGGGACGTGGTTGAATAAAGTTCGGGTGGCGGGGCGGCATCATACACCAGTCAAAATTGGGGGTAAAGTTCCAAATCGCCTTGCATGAATGTGTGTGTGTGTATTAATGGGAAGAGGTAGATATGATTCGGTTTGGAGCGAGTTCACGGACGTATTTACTGCTGGGATCGGGGGATGAAGAGATGGAAGAGGAGCCTGTTCGGAGAGTTATCAGGCGGACTGTGGAGGTTGTTCCCCCACGAGGTGGAGATGTGTCTTGGTGAGTTGTCACAAGAGTGGGAGTATGTAACAAGAAGCTCATGATGATGAATGTTTAGGGGGTTCGGAGAAGATGCATCAGAAGATGACCCGCCCGTGCACTACACGCCCAATTCCGATGACGAAGACATAGATCCCAACAACATTTCCCTCAATAATGAAGACGACGACAGTAGCGCCTATTACACAAAAGACCCCAAAAAGTCATTAAGAACCTACCTCGAAGCCCGGAGTCTGGACGTCAAGTATACCGTGACGGAAGAGCAGTGGGGGAAGGAACGGGGGTATGTCGCTTTAATTGATGTAGGAGAGGTGGGGTGTACGGGCCGAGGCGAGTCGAGTCGGAAACGGGACGCAGAGCGGGAGGCTGCATTGGATGCCTTACGAAAATTGGATCGGATGGGGGTGTTGAGGGGGCAGAGGGGGGGTGCTGCTCGGTCGGCTGGTGAGTGTGTGCAATTATGGTATGACTAGGAAGTGAATGACTAATTTGGGAATCCAAATCAGAAAAACGCCGGATGAAAGAGTTGAGAGATATAGATGATGCAGAAGAAGACGATTATTACGATCGGACCGCCCCTCCCTCCCGCAAGAAAAAACCCGATTCCTTGACAACAACAACGGAAACCCATGCGAGTCTTGTCCAAAAGCGACTTCAACTTTTTTCAGAGATACGGACACTGGAAGATGAATTGGCGAAACCCGAGTCTGTACAAGAAGAGCCGGAAGATGAGATTGAGAAGGTGTTGTTTGCGATGAAGGTCAAGGAGAAGGCAAGGGACAAGGAGGGGGAGAAGGGGAGGGTTGCCGAGATGTATAAGGTATAAAAAAAACTTTTTTGTTTATGTGTGCGATGAGAGGAGTTTGAGCTAATGAAGTGATGATCATTAGGAAATGAAACGGTTGGATAAGTTGATCACGCTGACGGCGCCGCGGGAGCTCAAGATGGGGTTTGTTTCAACTTTGACTTGTACGACACCGATTGCCCCCGCAACGCCAGTGCCTATAATACCCGCGACACCGATACCGACCGCAGTGATACCACCGACACCGACAGTGATAGTACCCGCGCCAGTCAAGAAAAAGGCCGTGACATTGGGACTAGCCGAGACGATTTCATTGATGCACCAATCTAGTGATCCCCCACCTTCCTCTGTCAAGCGACGAGCAGCCTCTCCCCTACCTTCTACAACACTCCCCACCATACCCCCTTCAACGACCACAACATCTACAGAACCAACGACATCAACGACAGAAGGAAAGCGAAGGAGAGTGTATGGAGTGATGAGTCAAGCGCAAGTACAAGCCCACGAGCAAGTCGAGACGGAGGAAGCCGTAGATTGGCTGGCGCCTGAGGTGCGCGGTAGTAGCAAAGATTCCAATAATGCTGCATATGGGTATTAAGCTCTTCTCTCTCTATATGTATATAGTCTGTGTACTTGTACTGTTGTCATAACGGCAGATTTTGGGGGTAAACAGGGCAAAGCGTCTGAGTCTCTCCCGTCCAAGTATATACAGATCGAGGATGTAGAATGAACATGTTCATTGGTTTCTTCAATGTAGGTCAAAGCCTATCAAGACTACACTCTAATGAGAGATCTTGGATCCGGGTGTGGAAAATGGTTCAACGACTGATGTCACGAAACAAAAAAAAGAATACATTTTACCAAAACATTCAAACATGAAAAGCATACAGTACTACTACTCCTCTGCGGACAACAAAGTACAAATTCTCCCCACAATATTGGCGATAGATTGCCGTTCAGGGGAACCCCGTTATTGGCTCATTGAAAATGGCGTCTGTGGTCCGCTCGAACCGATCGTCTCGGTTCTTCAAAAAGTACCATTCAACAAAATTCGTCACAATCCCATACACACAGTCCAGTTTCTCCACATCGGCAACTGCCTCACACCCAAAACAAAAAGGTCTTGTACTTGTCCCTGATCAAAGTCTTCCTTCTTTGCTTGGACAATGCCCACCCTTGTTTTACCGCCGTGCTGTAAAACAAAATCAAAGCGTCCACTCACGTGGATATTCTCTCCGTCCGTCTCGTGTCCCACCACCATCTTGACATCAGGAAATTCCATACGCACACACACGCCAAAACGGAAGCAATAAAGTAGAGTTCGCTTGGCTTCGTTCCCGCCAGGCACGCCACCACCAAATGCCCGCATGTGGATGGACAAAGTCTGATAGAGCCAGTCCAAATTCGGGTCAGAAACGGGGTTTGGGGATGAGAATCATGTTCATCATCTCATCCTCAAACACGTTCTTGACGTCGTTCCAAGACACATTCTCTGTCGTCAATGTCCCATCGAAAGTATACCTGACCTTTTTGTTTTTTTTTTGATGATTTTATTGAGCGCATCCCAGCGCCGCTTCCGGTTTCGAACTCGGACTCGAGCGTGATGAAAAACAAGATTGTGACGACGACCCTATAAACGCCTGTTGAGAGACAATTTGTATGCAGTAGTGCTAAAAACAATCCCTTTTACTTGGCCGCGGCGGCGGCAACACAATCAGCAGCGGGTCCTGTAACGGTAATAGCGTTCCAAATGCAGCGGGGGACAAAGTGAGGAAGCCCTCGTTATTGTAGAAACTCGCGAGTTGCAACGGACGCGGGTAAACAGAGCAAGCGAGTTCCGGAGGGAGGGGGTCTCACTGCGCGTTCTCTGCCGCTGCCTGCACTGACTGCCCCATGGCCCGTGTGATGCTCAGTGATGCTCTCTCTTGGCTCTCTCTTGGCTCTCTCTCTCTCTGCCCGCGCTCTGCCTCTGATGACTAATTGACTCACTCTGTGCACTGAAGTTCGCTCTCCGCAGCAACAAAAAACGGGGCCTCGTGGCAACGGCCTATTCGCGTTTTTCGTTGGGATCTTGTCACTGAAACTGTGCCCCTTTTACAGAGACTGTGCCGCCCACTGCGGGTCGTTCTTCGTTGTCAGCGAACGGAACACGATCGCGCCCGGGAAGGGCCCGCTTTTTTCGCCCCATAGCTCCTCCTTCCGTTCGCGAGCACTATATAAACGCGCTCCCTCTCCGCTTCCCTCTTTCTCCCAAACTCTCGCTCGTTCACGCATACGCACACACAAAAACACACACACACATTTTCACTCTTCCTCCACGAAGACTCGCCAGACAGTTGCCCACCACGTGTAAGTTATCACTCACACTACATTATCACCCCAGATCTAACGTGAAATACCTAGTCGCCAACCACCTTTACTCGTCTCACAACACTCACCGGGGTTCCCGTCGCGGTCTCCCAAAACCAAAATCTTCTTGATTCCCTTGCCCAGCCCCCCCTTTGCTCTACTTACAGAGCAAACTTTCCAACTTTCAATAACCCAGAAAACATGCCCCCACACCAACAACACCAAGAGTCCACCCAAGGACAAGAGGCCTTTATTGTCCAATCCGACAATGTCGTCTACACTCAAGACACGATCGAGTCCAAGTACGTCTACCGCGACTCGCGTGTCACCCGCTCCCCCAACGGCCGCGTCGTCGTCACCCCCACCGAAAAAACCTACCAATTCCGTGTCCAGCGCAACGTTCCCCGCGTCGGTCTCATGATGGTCGGCTGGGGCGGCAACAATGGCTCTACCCTCACCGCTTCCATCATTGCCAACCGTCGCAACATTCACTGGCGCACCAAGGAGGGTGTCCAGGCCCCCAACTACTTTGGATCCGTCACCCAGGCCTCTACTCTAAAGATTGGTATCGACGAAAAGAATAACGATGTCAATGTCCCCTTTAGCGACATTCTCCCCATGGTCCACCCCAACGACTTGGTTCTCGGTGGTTGGGACATTAGCGCCGCCAACCTCGCTCAGTCCATGGAGCGCGCCAAGGTATTGGAATACGACCTCCAACGCCAAGTCAAGGACGAAATGGAACAGCTCAAGCCCCTGCCTTCCATCTACTACCCCGACTACATTGCCGCCAACCAAAGTGACCGCGCCGACAATGTCTTGCCCGGCACCAAACAGGACCACCTCGAGAAAATCCGTAAAGATATCCGCGATTTCAAGGCCGAACACGCCCTCGACAAGATTATCGTTCTCTGGACCGCCAACACGGAACGTTTCTCTTCTCTCTTGGACGGCGTCAACGATACCGCCGACAACCTCCTAAAATCTATCCGTGAAGGCCACGACGAGGTTGCCCCCTCTACCGTCTTTGCCGCAGCCTGTATCCTTGAAAACACGCCCTTTGTCAACGGTTCCCCCCAAAACACCTTTGTCCCCGGTGCCATTGAACTCGCCGAACGCCACAAGGTCTACATTGGAGGTGACGACTTCAAGTCGGGCCAAACCAAAATCAAGTCTGTTCTCGTCGACTTCCTCGTCAATGCCGGCATCAAGCCCGTCGCCATTACGTCCTACAACCACCTCGGCAACAATGACGGCAAAAACTTGTCGGCTCCCCAACAATTCCGCTCCAAGGAAATCTCCAAATCCAATGTCGTCGACGACATGGTCGCTGCCAACCCCATCCTCTACAAAAAGGGCGAACACCCCGACCACATTGTCGTCATCAAGTACTGCCCCACCGTCGGCGACTCCAAGCGTGCTCTCGACGAATACGTGTCCGAGATTTTCATGGGCGGCCGCAACACCATCTCCATGTACAATGTCTGCGAAGACTCGCTTCTCGCCTCCCCCTTGATTCTCGACTTGACCATCATTACCGAACTCATGACCCGGATCGAGTACAAGACGGACGACATGACGGACTTTGCCCCCTTCCACTCTGTCCTCTCCGTTCTCAGCTACATGCTCAAAGCCCCCATGGTTCCCCCCGGCACCCCCGTCATCAACTCGCTCGCCAAACAACGTGCGGCCATGGAAAACATTTTCCGCGCTTGTATTGGTCTCCCCCCTCAGTCTGACATGATGCTTGAGCACAAGGCTTGCTAAAGGTTTTCTTTCTTGTTTTCTTTCTCTATAAAAAGACTTGCATAAAATGTGTACACGGTCATGGTCTATACTCTTGTTTTTTTTTCTCTCTCAATACAATACGGTGTCGTGACTTGTGTTTTTTACACACCCAAAAAAAGTGTCGTCTGTTGCATTTCTCCTCTCTGATTCTTACACGTCCTTTTTGATCGTGTATATATGGTATCCAAAGGAAGGATTAAACCCCCCATCATCATCATCTACCTCCAACGTCCTTGTATGGAATAATATAACCATGTGTCATATTCCAAAACCATGGACTTTCTCTCCCCGTTTTGTCTCATCAATCAATCCTAATACTACTGCTGCTTGCTGCCCTTTTATACTCCAGACACAGTTTTGTCATCCATCTTTCGTCAAGTAGGCGCCGTGGGCATAATCACCCACCTTCAAATGAATATAAATGGATGGCAACCCGAGTTCGATCTCGGGCGGCGCAAAAACATCATTCGTTTTTGTTTTTTTTTTCGTGGGCATCTTATATATTTGACGGATGTACCCTGTTCCCAGATCTATCATACCGTGCCGCCTATTCGTTATGCAACCCAATGTCTTGCAAAGGGCTACGCAATTTTTGACGCTGTTCGTCAATAGAGATGGTGAACTTTCCCCCATACAGAATGGACAATACCGTAAAAAAAAATGCTGGGAAGGCCGTGGACATATCACCCAACTTGCAAATGTGAACATTGATGGCAACCCGAGTTCGACCTCGGGCGGCGCAAACATCAGCCTTTTTTTGTTATTATGTGAGGTACCTTGAAGGGTGAACGTGCCGATGATCCCTTCACCTAGAATCTTCCATTCAGCCATGCCCATTCGTCAATGCACCAGATGTCTTTTGGTCGTTTTTAACAAATATAACTGCGCAACGCGTTCACAATATAGAACGGTGACCTTCCCCCCCATACAGAATGGACAATACCGCAATAAGATGCTAGGAAGGCCGTGGGCATATCAACAACTTGCAAATGTGAACATTGATGGCAAACTCGGGCGACGCAAAAAAAACCAACCTTTTCTGTTGTTGCTGACGTTGAAGGGTGAACGTGCCAATGAACCCTTTTACCTAAAATCTTCCATTCAGCCATGCCCATTCGTCCATGCACACAGGTATCTTCCGGTCGTTTGAAACCTATATAACTGCGCAACAATATAGACGGTGACTTTCCCCCATACAGAATGATACCGCAATAAGAGGGTGGGAAGGCAAGGAAGTGTCGTGGGGATATCACCCAACTTGCAAATGTGAACATTGATGGCACCCGTATCCTCCAAGTTCGACCGCAAAAACATCAACCTTTTTTGTTACTGTGAGGTACCTCGAAGGGTGAACGTGCCGATGAACCCTTTACCTAAAATCTTCCTTTCAGCCATGCCCATTTGTCAATGCACCAGGTCGTTTGAATCCTATATAACTGCGCAACGCGTTCGGAATATAGAACGGTGGACTTTCCCCCATACAGAATGGATATTACCGCTACAAGAGGGTGGGAAGGCAAGCAAGTGTCGTGGGCATATCACCCAACTTCAAATGTGAACATTGATGCAATCCGAGTTCGACCTCGGGCGGCGCAAAAAAATCATACTTTTTTTGTTACTGTTCGGTTCTTACGTTGAAGGGTGAACGTGCCGATGATCCCTTTAGCTCAAGTCTTCCATTCAGCCATGACATTTTTTCAATGCACCAGGTATCTTTTTGTCGTTTGAAACCAATATAACTGCGCAACGCGTTCATCAATATAGAACGGTGACTTTCCCCATACAGAATGGACAATACCGCAAAAAGAGGGTGGGAAGGTAAGGAAGCGCCGTGGGGATATCACCCAACTTGCAAATGTGAACATTGATGGCACCCGTATCCTCCAAGTTCGACCGCAAAAAATCAACCTTTTCTGTTGTTATGTGAGGTACCCTGAAGGGTAAACGTGCCGATGAACCCTTCACCTAGAATCTTCCTTTCAGCCATGCCCATTTGTCAATGCACCAGATGTCTTTTTAGTCGTTTGAAACCTGTATAACTGCGTAACGCGTTCGGAATATAGAACGGTGATACAGAATGGACAATACCGCAATAAGATGCTGGGAAGGCACGGAAGCGTCGTGGGCATATCAACAACTTCAAATGTGAACATTGATTGCACCCGAGTTCGACTTCGGGCGGCGCAAAAAATCAACCTTTTTTTGTTACTTGGAGGTAGGTTGAAGGGTGGACGTGCCGATGAACCCTTTACCTATAAAGTCTTCCATTCAGCCATGCCCATTTGTCAATGCACCAGGTCGTTTGAAACCTATATAACTGCGCAACGCGTTCGGAATATAGAACGGTGAACTTTCCCCCTTATAGAGTGGACAATACCGCAAAAAAATACTAGGAAAGTGATGAGGCGCCGTGGGCATATCAACAATATCAAATGATAGTATTGATGCAACCCGTATTCTCCGAATTCGATCTCGGGCGGCGCAAAATCATTCAATCTTTTTTTTTCCCACCTTGTAATGCTGTCATTACTTTTTGCAGGTCATCCACCAGGTGCTACGATTGCTGTCTGTGACTCAACCATCCACCTTGATTGTTGATATCTCATTGTACGTTTGTATCTGCTACTTTTCTTGCACATTCATTGTTGATACCTTATCCCAAGCAATGATCTGTCTTTATAACTGCGCACTTTTATTGTTTGCACAGACGCTGGCGTTTATCTGGGCGTTTATCAACTGTTCACTCGCCTACGGAACCGTTGTTTGAGTGAAACAGCGTAAATGTTTCCAGCAGGCCAAAGACGACCGGTTCTGGCTCTATAAAGCAAGAGATGGAGATTGACGCTTCCGAGTTTGATTTTGGACGATGCCAGGTACTATATTTCAAACAAAGCCGGATGCAAGAAGTGAATTCTCCGCACTGCCCAGGTTTATCCGACTCAGCTTTTTCGAGATACTATATGACAGTCTACCCTGCGCGATCCGCCCGAAGTTTTCTGTTCTGATGGGTAAAACCATATTTCCGAATTTTTTCCCAGCGGGCCGTTGGTGCTAAGCTTGGCGGCCGAGGATTTTCGCTTAAAAACCTGCAAGGTACTGGAAGACTCGGGGTGTTCACAACTTCAAGCCTCTTTTCAGCGTTTTTGTGACCAAGTTGGGAACATTTTTGGATGGATACGGACTGAGAGGGGGTCTTCCGCGGCATCCAACATTAAATGACCATCTTTTATAGGGTACGCGTTCGAAAACTGAACTTTTTCACATATATTGGCTGCCACCCAAACCGGGCCAAAAGATATTTTGCGCAGTCTCGCGTTTTGAACAATGCGAGCAGAAGATTGGAGGGTGGTCTCTTTTGTCTGCCATTGGGTAGGCCCGCAAGGAACTGGATTAACTGTATCAGCGAAAACCGGACATCCTTCGTTACATTTGATCAAAATTTCCAATCTGAACAACTTGGAGGCTCTTGATGCATCGCATCGTACACGAAAGCGGTGGCTTTCCCTCATGCTTGGAACGACCATCAACGAAATATCATAATTTTACTTTGTTCAGCAAGTGCCGCTGAGAATTTATGTGGACAGACAGACCTTGATTAAGTGCGACCAGCGCTGCCCGACCGGTGGAGACCACCACCAAGAACCTGGGCTATCATCATCGTGGTAGCCAGCCGGATGCAGATCGAGAAAGTGGTTCTTCGCATTGCCCCCGGCATTGCCCAGGTCAGAGATGCTATTCCTCCTGCACGGTCTGCGCGAATTTTTCTGTTCTGATTCCTAAAATGTTGATTTCTTGGTTTTTCCCATGATGCTAAGCTTCGCGGCCGGAGATTCTCGCTTAAAAACCTGCGACGTACTGAAAGACTCCGGCTGCTCACATCTTTAAGCCTTTTTTGAGCGTTTTACAACCGAATTGGAAATATTTTTGGATGAATACGGACGAAGAGCGGAGTCTCCCGCGGCATCGAATATTTTGTGAGTACGGTAGTGAGGGTAGCGCGACATTCTTGTGAGTAGCGTGGGTCGCGACCTGCACACGAGAGGTCCCATTTAAGTCCAAAAATGGCGGATTGTTCTCCTTTTTGGCGATTGCGCATCCCGATTGGGATTCAATGACTATCCGCCATGGGGCCCTACGGTATGTGAGTAGTATCGGCGTTCCAACATTAGTGTGGTCGGGTCGCATAGTCTACACGAAGGGTCACTTTGAAGTCCAGAATGGCGTACTTAATTCTTTCTTTGGTAAGTACACAACCCAATTGGGTTTAAATGTCCATCCTTACACGGGGTGACCGGGAACGCTTTTCTAAAATGTGATTTTGTCCCCCCACCCAAACGATATTTTGCGCAGTCTTGGGGCGCGTTTGGCTGCAGCTCCAAATCAGAATCATGATTTGCAAATCACGTTTTGCACTCGTCCACTGGGTGGTCTGAAATATACTTGAAGATCTTCCTGGGCCGCCGGCAGGCGGCCTCCCCCTCCCAATCAGTGATGCCTTTGAATAAAGACTGTGTCAAGTGCCGACATAACTAATTACCTCGGGACCGAACGTCCGTTACGATTCAGCATTCCGAATTGATCAACGAGATTTGAGCCATCTTCCCGCAACGGGCGAGACCGGCATTCAGAACGCGCTTGCCTCGACCGAAGGGAGCGCAAGCTCATCAACGAACTTTGCACTATCGCGAGAGTAATTCTGACGATGACATTCCTAACCAGCAACTCGATGGCGGTAAGGGGCAATGGTCTGGGCTTGCAAAATGGAAAGATACACAACAACCGGATTGTACAGATACGGATGCCGACACAAGAACAATTGCCGTTGAAATTCCTTGCCGTCTTAAAGGGATGGACGGCCACCATCTCGATATTCCTGACCTCACTGAGCTGGACGAACTAAGAGATCGCATTGTGGCGCAACATCGTAAAGCACGAAAGGCATACTTGTCATCAACATTGACGCCCGACAGAGCTGCCGCCTACGATGATCTCGTCAAGGATTCCTCAAGTAGGCTTGTATGGGGCATCGTCCATTTGGACGACTCTGTTGATCACTTGCGTGGACCGCTATCCAGTAAGCGCGAGCAGACTTTGCGTGCTCGGGTTTGTGACTTGCTGAAGTCAAGCGAGTACGATCGAGTCTCTCGCGCTGCCAAAGACTTGCTTCATGCACTGGCTAAAGTCAGCGATACGGATTTATCCAAGTTGGCAGACACTGTGGTATTGGAAGGTACCAAGGGGCTATTGGCTGCCGTTTCGGCGCTTACTTACTGTGAGAGAATTTACTGCCTTGTATGTGTCTGTAACCCTCTCCAAGTTTTCTACATGGTATCTGAGCCACCGTCCTGCATGAACTTTCCCTCTGCCACAATGTGCCCCGGGTGAGTAATCGCATAATGTTCTCAATGTTCCTGGGAATGTTAACTATGCTTTTGTTAAAGGTTCTATGCATCTGAACTCTCTCAAAATTTTCTACATAGTATCCGACCCACCACCCTGCATGAACTTTCCCTCTCCCACAATTTGGCCTGGGAGAGTAAAACCTTCGTTCCCCGAAGATCGGATTCTTTGTGCTTGAAACAAGCTCATATGGCATGAAGGCATTGTATGCGCACTGGGGCCGGGCGTTCGTAGACAACCTCAGGTCCCCCTGGACGATTTCATAGTCCTTTCGTAGAAGTATCAATAAACAAGGTGATCTCGATCGCTGGGAATTCGCGTTTCCAGTAATCTCAGATGTTGGTTCGTTTGTTGAGCTGATGAGTTCTTGAAAGTTCCGCGTAGCATTGTAATTCGTCGTTCTTCTCTTGGGTAGAAGGTTGTGATATTCGAAGCTCGAGCAAAAAAGAGATGGAGAACAAGTAGACTGGGTAGCTTTTTCTTTCATATTGCTCGAGTAGAAATGCACTATTGTGGGGAGGACCGAGGGAGATTTGGTAGAGGTTGTTGGTGGGAAATTATTTTGACGGCCGGAAGAATGGAGATAAAACGAACGACAGATTCTGCTTGAGACCATGCATATGCAAAGACTGGAGGAAATCCTCCGTTACATTTCATCAAGACGATAGGATAGCTTGTAACTTGCATCGAATACAGATGATTGCAGACGCGACTACGAAAGTCATGGTTTCAATTTTTCCCATCGTCAATGCGGTTTAGCAGAAAGAAAAACTGTCTTCAGCGTTGCCATTTTTCACAGAACATACAGTACAGATGTAACGACAGAGTGCGAGAATTGTCTATTCAAAACTTGTGGCCCGCTTTCGGGTGCTTGACTGTGCCACGCAGGAAGGATCTTGAACAATCCTGAAACCAAACTGCCAAGAAGTACTTCTTGGCCCCCGACACCTCGTGCATATCGATCTTTGGGTCATACTGCAGTATGTTGCATGGCTGGAAATGACTTTTTCCGAGGGATGGTGGATGGTTTCTTTTCTTGGAGAGCTCCGTGCGCCAGGTAAATACGTGCGATAATTTAAATTGAATGTGTTGTGATGTTGAATAAATATAATAATAGGGTAGCCCAAGTATGTGCATGTGTCCCAATCAGCTTGAAGTTCGATAATGGAATGAATGGGCGTGGATCTATGATGAGAAAACGTCGAATTTTCTACAGTCTTGGCCTACCAAGAGCGTGTTTCAGACGCGTAGAGCAGGTCGCCGCGCGTCAATAGTCAGAAAGGGTCAGTCTTAGGGTCTGCAGAGTCTTCTTGGCTCTTGGCGAGCGGCCATAGCAGAATCACCGCTGCAAAAGATGGATTTCCCCTCCGCCGCCGGGGGTCCCTCCCTGGTTCTCAAAAGGAGGGGTGCCCTCCGCATTTCCTTCTGTAGATTTCACATCACATCAACCCCCAAACCCCCTCACCACACCCCCAAAGTCCCAATCACACTCAGCAACCATGCCTTCCATCTCATCTTGGGCCTACACGCTCCTCCTGCTCGCCTCGACCGCCAGCGCCCTTCCCAATGGTGCCCCCAAATGCGCCATCAACCCCGCCGTCATCACAAAAGAGCACGAAGCAGCCTCGACAGCCGGCGGCTACAAGATGGTAGCAGGATCACAAACCTACACCCCTGGCCAAACCTTTGAAGTGACCATCTCGGGTACCCTCGGCATCGCAGGAGTCCTGATGTACGCGACCCCCGGTACGGCCAATGATGCCACGGCAGCTCCCAACAACAGCAAGCAGCATGTCGGCAAGTTTAGTTCAGTCAATGGATTCCGGGCTCAGACTGCCTCTGCCTGTGCTGCCGCCGGAATCGCCAACGATGCCCCTGAATCCACTATTACACACGCCAACGCACAAGACAAGGGCAAATCTATTGCCTTTACCTGGACTGCCCCCGCCACCAACATCGGTCCCGTCACTTTTAACGCAGCCATTGCCAACGGATCTCCTGGAAAGCCCTGGCAAGTCGTCGACATTCTCACCGTGCAACCCGTTGGTGGTGGTGGTACTCCTCCATCTCCTGCCCCTGCCCCAACAAACCTCCCGGCCCCACCCGCAACGCCCGCGGGAGGAAAGAAGTGCCTGAAGAAGAACAAGAGCAAACGAAGCCAGCAACTCTTTGCGGATTCATCGGCGCTGCTATCCCTCCACGCAGGGAATACCCTCAACCAACTTGCCATGTTCTTTGGAACTATTGCGTCCGCCACGGTCGGCGCAGTAGGTTTTATTTCCTGGATTGTCTAGTGAAATCATCTTCCTCCCCTCCCCTCTCATTCTCATCCCGACTTAGCGAACATGCCTTGTAGACATTTACTCTTTCCACCTTCTTTCTGTACATACTCTCTGTCCGCTAGATACCACTTTTCTCGTTTATACTCTGCCCCTTCAATTTTTTTTGTCATCTTACCTTGTAGATAGCGTTAAAATATGATCTCTCTTTCAATATGTATTTTCTCTGCTGTGTGAAGCGAGATCGAACAAGACTTGCATGCTCTCCACCAACCAACTGTATCTACCAGTTATCGTCTATGCCGACACAAGACTCTTTCTTCCTTGGCAGACAAGCGGCCTCTGGCGCGCTGCGCAGTATTTGCCCACACTTATGCCTCAGGCACCCTGTCCAAGTTGCCAAGAGAATGGGCAGTCGTCCCGTAAAGGAATTTCCTTATTGAAGCAAGGGCATGGTTGCATCTCATGAAAAAAACTCAAGATTGCCAAGCCTACAGTGACCGCCCCGGCGGAGTCTAGCTTCCCACAATGTGTAAACAGCATCCGGATTTTTGCACAGGTAGACTGATTTGACCTCGGCGATGGTCCCTTTTGCACTCTTTAAATTTAACAAATCCACCTGCGTCCCTGGGCCTCCAAATTTCCCCCATGCGAAGGACACAACCGAAACGCACTAGAAACTTATCAACAACCAACGACTCTTATGTTCTGTGTGAGCAGCAAGATATATTCTAGGTCGCGATGCATCTTTAGTTTAGGTATAGGTAGAAGTGTACGAGAATAACAAGGTTGTGAGAAGGAGCACAAAAAGTACGTAAGACGGCAATAGGTACAGGAACGTATCAAGAAACAAAAATGTCAGAGATATCGGAATGCATCCAAAATGTTGAAAGGGACAGAATATAGGAGGGTGTATTCCCTACTGAAAGTGATCGCCTCTCGACGATAGTTCAGACTGCGCTGGTGACCAGGCGTTTTGCGCAGCGCCTGGCATGTCAAAATGGTCTAAGACCAAGCTTGGACTTCGCCGAGGGCCTGTCCCAATACAACGACAGCACTGCCGACTCCGACAATCATGGTGATGTTTCGCGGGGACCGTGTGATGGGTCGGGCAATACTTGGGGTAGGAGCCGGTGCAATCATGTTGGCTCGCTTGAGAATGGCAAAGCGGGAGAGGAGACGAGAGGTAGATGGGGCGGTATTCATGATTTCGATGAGAATGTAAGTTGGTATTGAAAATGTGCTGAATGCAATGATGGTTTTCGATGAAGGAAGTTTCCAGCTTCGGCTGCCTAATATTTATACCCGGGGCACTGTCGGAGACTGTTTGCTTGGGATTTTCAGTGATGGGTATTTTTAGCAACTAAAACTGGTTTTCGCCCGAATTTAACAAAAGCATGCTGGTGACGCCCTATTTTCGGTTGAGGGATACTTCACATGAAAGAAGCAAGGTGGCAGTGTTGTAGTTAGAGTTAGCGGTATAGTTATTTGCTGCGTAAATTGGATAAACATTCATTTCTTCATCTAGCTGCAACGAAATAGGAACATTTTACAAGCAACACTGAAAGGTAAGTTTATTGTTTTCACGAATGTCACAAGTAACAAGATATCAATGAAGAAAGTGTTTAGGCATAACAGATACTAGGGGGAGGGGAAAAGGGGGGGTGATTAGGATGTGAAGGAAAAGGAAATTACAACAAAGGAGCACATGGCCAAAAGATATGTAGAAGAAGAAAGAGAATTGGAAAATGACTAACCTAAAGAGTTATGGGAAGCAGTAGACACGATTGGCTTGAATACAAGAACCAGTCGTGGGTCAAGGCAATGGACGGGATCAGGGGAACCGCCTGCCGACGTGAATGGGACGATGCTTGGAGCATTTGCTGGACAAATGTCGGCTTCAGATGTGGGGGTCCTTGATCTTCAGGCTGACATACTTTAAAAGTCTGCATCGGTCGTAAACCAGTCGGAAATTTGCGTTTGTCCTGATCGCTTGCGCGTGTTGGAAGACTTGACTGGCGACACGTCGGTAGTCTGGCGCACCATCTTGGCTTGTTCAAGCATGGTCTGTCGACGCGCAATCTCGGCAGAATCAGCTGCTCGTCGAGACGCAGTCAGGAGAAGATGGGCATTGTGGAGCTGCTGTCGCTCCAGGATGTATTCTTTCAGCTCGGGAGAGTCGGTGTTGTAATACATGTTCATGCGAGTGCGCACTCCGGCCCTGTATGTGTTGCGAGAAGTGTCGTTGGAGTGGATGGGGAAAGGGATGCATTGCAAAGCGTTGCCAGTGTTCAGGATATTGGAATTCCGAAAGTGTTCAATTTCGGCATCATTCCGGCGATTTCAGCGACAATGTCACGCGCGTGGCATCCAAGATGGCGACGAGAAAAAAAAAGAAAGGCAATCGCGAGAGTCAGTAGCCGCACCCAGAAAAGCATCTATGTGTATAGGGAAACAGGAAACCTCGCCAACTTACGTTATGGCCTGTTCATGGCCCTCGGAATCTCGGGTCGAGTGTTCAGGGCGGGGTTGATGGGAAGAGTACTCGAAAGCCACGCGAAAGACTTCTCCCGCAAGGCTGTCTTGATCCTGGGCAGGACGCGCGCGTTTGACGGCGGCAAAGGAATCGGTGATGGACATAATGGGATGGTGGTGGTGGTTGCTGAAAGTCGAGGTTGGCGAAAGGCAGTTGGCGACGGGCGGAAGGGGGAAGGAAAAACCCTGGCTTCATCAGATGGCCCAAAGCTTCTTCCCAAGCCGAAAAGGGACAAATTGCAGGGTTAGGGCTGGCGCATGGCTCCTCAGTGGCTTGTCGCAGGTGCAGATCTGGGTGCAGATGTCTTTTCCAAGCAAGGAATTGATTTTTTGGGAACCACCAGGTCCACCACTGCCCTCTGAGCCAATCCCGTTGACCGTTTACGGTATCTTTCGCAATAAAGATCCAAAGAGTCCTTCGGAAATGGGTGCTCGGGGCTCGAGGAAGGTTGATACCCTCAAGGCAAAAATACCGACTTTGTAAACGGAAAAGTAATCAGAACAGTTAAATAATGAGCGTATGTGAAGCTGTATTGTGCGACAGACAATGTGGAGAGTCTATACATGTCAAATACAGGAAGGGATAATGTGCTTTTCCCACATCCGCATGTGTCGAAAAAGTGCGTGGCCTTCCGCGACCAAAGCCGTACCAACTCCGACAGATCTAGTAGAAGAAACCAAGGATCTTGCCACCGGTAGCCTTGCGACGAGCCTCCTGCAGATAGGAAGTCAGTACACAGAATCTCGAGAAAGGCTATGCAAATCAGTCTTACCTGGTGGTCCATGATACCGGCAGAGGTGGTCAAGACAATGTATCCGAATTGACGGGATGGGAGAAGGTTGTTAATCCAGGTCTCGATGTCCTTCTGCTTGACGTTGAAGCGGGGGGAGATGACACCGCACTTGTTCAAACGACCGATGAGCTGAATGACAATCTTTCCGGATCGGTGATCGTCAATGATTTCGAACTCGCCAATGTAGCCTGCGAATGGGAAGAACAAACTTTTAGTATGATGTTGCATAAAAAGATGTCTGCGTTCCCAAAACCCAGCCAAAAATCCAACCAGAAATGTGGTGAGTAGAAAAACCTCGGGCCGTGGGAAAGCGGACGCCTCAGCTGTAAATACTCCACCGTTCAATGTATCGAAGCATTAAAAGACAACCATTCATAGAGTCCGACGAGCGTCCAGTTATAACTTCGAATAAACTACTCTAATGCGGTGAAGGGGGGAATGGGACACTCACCGTGACGTTGCATAACAGAGAGGAACTTGACGACGACCTTGGAGGAAGGGCGGACAAGGACCTGGCGCTTGCCACGCTTCTCGGCGTTGACAATGCTCTTCAAGCAGTCGTTAAGAACGGAAATGCGAACCATTTTGCAGGATTATTGGATCTGCGAAAAGACAAACGGTAAGTAAAAGTTGCTGGGACAAAGAAGGCATCCGTCAGTGTGCGCAAGTCTCAATAGCCCCGATAGGAGTGTCGTTTTTGCGTCCCATTGCAAGTACCAACAGTTTCTGACTCTCAAGATGAGAAGTAGATACTGTGTGAGGCGTTGCGTGAGATGTGAGGCAGTGTGTGAATAAGAGCACAACCCATAGAACGCAAGTAACGATTCCTAAGAGCCTTCCCGACGAGTTTCGATGTTGAGAATCAGAGTTCGTTAGATGGGAGTATCTGCCCGTCAAGAGTGTCGGAGCTGGCGAGTGCAGCGGTCTGTCGAGGGACTATTTCGGTATCACCCTCATGCATACCCTCCTCAACAGAACCGGACGCCATTGTCCACCAGTCCCGAGTCTTGAAGCAGTGAAATGTGTTGTGCACCATAATCAAAGCATACTTTTTCGTTCGACGAGCACTCTGTTGTCGTTATCGAATCGCCCATGTCTGCTGTAGGAAGTTTCTTGGAGTCTCTTGAAGTACACTGATCTCATTCACAATGTCGCTGCCAGAATTGCAAAACATGCATCGACACTCCTTTCCAGTAGCTAGAATCTCGACACAGGGACATGACGCCGGATGGTCCAGAAATGCAATACCAACCTCGACAACGGATGGATGGATGGATTAAATCCCGTCGTATATGGCGATCGCGGAAGAGGAGGAGCAAAAACCGGATGTCGGACGGCCGACCAACAAGACCCTGGCGAACAAGCGCCTCACGTGACCATATCGAGTTCGATTTGACTTTGATGACCGCGAGCAATTGACAAAATTCAAATTCAAGGCAAACCTCTGGCAGACATAGACTCAAGGCTCACTGGAAACTTGGGAACAGCAGCGTCAGGGTCGATCTGGTTGTTTTGTACTCTTTTCGGGATTTTTGTGGTATCCAAGAACAGTCATGCCGCTTATAGTACTTTGCGGATTGCCAACGAGCGGCAAGACAACTCGCGCTCGGCAAATTCAACGCGAATTAGAGGATTATATGGCCAATAATGTGGAGGAATTGGCTCGTCGGAAGATCACAGTCCGGCCAAAGGTTATACTACTGAATGAAGAGGGTCTAGGAATAAATAAACGGGAGGGCTATGCTTGTAGGTGCTCGCTTTGTTTACAATCTCGACCGTGATAATGACCACTGACATACTTTGCAGCAGGACATACTGAGAAGATAGTTCGCGGAACGCTGTTGTCAGCGGTCGAACGACATGTTTCACGTGAAGACATTGTCATATGCGATGGAATGAATTACATCAAGGGATACCGGTACCAGTTATACTGCATAGTACGAGCATTAGGAACCCCACATTGCGTGGTTTGGAGTGCGGTGGGAAGCGATACGGCAAAAAGTTGGAATGCTGGCTCGCCGGATGCATCCGTCGAGAATTCATCAGAGTCTACGGTAGATCGACCCGAGGATGAGACCTCATCCCCATCTTCGCGCCCGGGGGGTGGTGCAGTTTACGACCCAGTCGTTCACGCGAATCTCATCACCCGCTTTGAAGAACCTGACGGCCGCAACCGCTGGGACGCTCCTCTCTTCACATTACTTCCTTCCGACCCAACTCCCATAAACGACCTTGTTGCCTCCCTCCTTTTCCGCACTCCACCACCTCCCAACCTTTCAACTGTCGTCAAACCCCTCACGGAAACCAACTATGTTCACGAAATGGACAAAGGGTTGAGCAGCGTGGTTGATTGCATAATAGCGGGACAAAAAGACAGCCGAAGCATTATTATTCCATCCCTATCTGGGGATTTAGAGGAGCCTCTAGGCACCGTCAGATTACCGCCAGGTAAAATGCTAACAATGCCTGAATTGCGGCGTTCTCGGCGACAGTACACGTCGATGAACAAGCTGCATACACAAATCGATGTTGAGAAAGTCATCAAAGGGTTCATTGACTACCTCAACACGACAATAGCGTAGATTGAGCGTCCGCTACGTCAGCTGCACCTTCCTAGATCATACCTCACCTCTTCTTCTGTATAGTTTAACTTATTAGCATTTCTTACCGTAAGATTTGTTTTGACCGAAGTCCAGCGCTTCCTACTTTCACGTCGCTCGAGTTCAGCAGATCGTTTTCATTCACAAGTTGTAATATGCCACATAAAACAATTGAATTGAATGGCAGCTCGCACATAAAAGAAAAGGAGTGGGGGAAAAAGAAGCATCCAAAAGATAAGACTTCTCGAAACGCTAGGAAAAAAAAAGAAGTAGCTCCCAGACTGGGAATCGAACCCAGGTCTTCCCCGTGACAGGGGGAGATACTAGCCACTATACTATCTGGGATTGATGAGATTCCAAACTTGATGGGTGGATATGTACCGGTGCTTCATGCCGCTTCTGTGAAACTGTTGTTGTCGCTGTTGTCGTCGGCATGCCCGGCATGACAGACCTTCCCGTTCTTGGACTTCAGCAACGCAACAACACCATCTGACATACGCTGGACTGACTTTCTCCTTGTATACCCGGCGTCGAGCTCAACAATATTGTGCCGGCGGCATTACAGGAACACTTATCTGGCTCGGCAGAATTGCGAAACGTCCTCAGCTGACGGACGGCTCCGCGCAAAAGCTTTGACCAACGTCTAATATGCGGTTGCCTAAAAGTTTGCAGGACATAGCACTTGTACACAATTGAGCTACTGGAACGGGAACAGGAGAGCGTTACATATCCAGGGCACACCAAAGTGCGGCGGGGGGATCTCTCAAGGTAATCCAAGCGCAAATGGCGGATTCCGGGTATCGTCGAGAGCCGCCACGGATACTCAATAGAAACGCCAATGGGTTCTTTGAAGCACCGGGGGCAGCACCACCACAACCACCAACGCAGCAGCAAGCTCCACCAGTAAACTTATACACCCCGTCCCCTTCCAATAGCAATTACGGCAGTAATAGCCGTCCCCAGAAGCCAGCAGCAAATATCTACCCTTCTTCATCAACATCTATTTCAGGCAGTCGTAGCAGAAGCAGGCCTGGTGAGAACCGCGATCCAAGAGGGTAAGTTCGTCACTGCTTGTTTCTGTCCAAAGGATTTTGCCTGAGCAATGTTTCTTCCAGGCCAGCAAGTCCTCCGCTACCGGCTCCGCCATCATCTGCACGCTATTACTCGCCTACATCATCCTCAGCCAACTCAAGTCCACCTCGATCCCGCCGCCCGTCAGAAGATGTTTATGCCGGCGGACCCAGTGATCCTCGATTCCGACGCCCTTCGGCCTCCAATGATGGTATTTCCGCCATGACCAATGATGCAGGGAGACGTCGGCCGTCACAAGATACTATTTCCCGCTCGCCTCCGGCGTCAGGTCCTGTAGCTGAGCAACACCCTCCTCGAGGAGGGTCTCTACTAAGACCTGTAAGTCCGCCCCGGAGAACGAATACTACCACTCCGTCTTCCAGTACGGATTCTCTTAATGCTCCGCGAGGTTCGAAGGATTCACTCAGAGGTTACAGCGACCGGGAACGTGGGTTAGACTCCAATGCTTCCAGTCGGTCTGCATCATCCCGCGACCTTTCGGCTCGTCCTGAACGTAATGCAGAGCGTGAGCGCGATAAAGATGCGGGGCGGCTACGAGAGCGACGTGAGCGAGCCCGTGAGCCAACCAGCAATGCCCGGCCTCCGCGGGATGAACCAGAGCGATTACGGATTCCAACGCCCAGCGCATCTTCGCGTCCACTTACCAGCGGGAAGGACTCGGCGCAATTTGATGACATGCTCAAAGCTCTGGATGACCTACATACGCAAACAGCAGCAAACCCGCCCAGGTCTTCGGTGCATTCACCAACATCCCTGACAGACCTCCGAAGTAGCCCTCGACGATCCGCTAACCCATCAGATCGTCCTGACAATGGACGCTCTTCAAAGGACTATGAGAAGCTTACCGCCAGCTTAGACGAGATGATAGACAGCACTAGAAATTCTCAGTTGACTCCAAGGGAAATCGAGCGGCGAGAACGCGATAAATTACGGGCGCGCGAAGCTGATATTGCCAGAGCCAAAGAGCGTGAGCAAGCTCGGCTAGCCGAAGACCGAGATCGTGCGGCCAAAACGCGAGAGTCGGGCCGGTCTAGAGATCTTCCCACGGAGATGGCAAGAACTACCAGTAAAGCCTCCGCCAAGATTGATTCGGAGGTTCCTTCGCCCTCTTCGGACGGCCCATCTGCAGAAGCTGAGCGTGCGGAGCGGATGGATACGCAGGAAACTCAGCGTAAGCGCAAGGAGCACATGCGCATTGAGCAAGAAAAGCGCGATGCTGACAGGAAGGAGCTGCAAATGATTGCCGAAGCGCGACGGAAGAATAATCCAGCGGAACGCGCTCGCGAAGGTCGATCTAGAGAGCAAGAACCCATCTATGATGAAAGGGTACGTCTTATCAGAAATTACTTTGCTCATACTCTTGCTGACGATTTTTTAATTAGATTATCGTGCCGGAATACGTGAAGGCGTTGATGATGACATTACGCACCGATCAGGAGTCTTACCCAATGCCAGAGGATTTCAGTTCTGGTCAAGGGTATGGTTTGTGGCAGGAGACTCTAGGAATGACATATTCCGAGGTTTTATGTGAATTACTTCGCGCCAAATTCATTGACAAACCACGCCAAAGTCCTGAACGACCTCGAAAGGAGTCGGCTCCCATGCAACTTTTCTTTAAGGTGGTTGAAGCCCGAGGTCTCATTGCAAAAGAGGGCCGCTCCCGCGATCCATACTGTACAATCGAATACGGAGACATTCCGGATGATGGAACGGAAGAGGCTCGCAAGGCAGACAAGGAGCGCAGGGACAAGCAGGTGATGCAGACCGAGACCATGAAGGGTACCACTACTCCTCGATGGAATCAGCATATCAACATTCCCGTTCCCAATCAATCTCAAAAGGTCATGGTTTCCATATATGACCGGGCTAAAGAACAATTCCTTGGCCGCATCAAGCTGCCGTTCGCTGAAATTATTGAGGGTGCCCAGCGGGATGGATTTATCAAGAAATGGTACAAACTGACGGGCTTGGGCAAGAAGGATAAAGATAAATACGTCGGAGGCGAAATTCTTATCGAAGCTGCTATCAAGGATGACGGCCGAAAAGATGTTTGTGCCATTTCTGCTTTCATTTTTATTTATATAGCCTGACCCTTTCTTGTCAGGAGCAGACTAGGAAGCCAAAACAAGATCCAATTGCCGCCTTACAATCATCGATTTCACTGACAGATCTTGACCTTCGGGCACCATATCGGACGCTTCTCAAAGCATGTTTGGTACTGGATATGAATATGTTGGGCAACTCGATCACTGAGGAAACGGATCGACTGTTATCGGATGAAACCCGCTCCCTACTCAACATCATTGGCCGATTGTGGGGTCTTAGTGACGCATTCATGGTATTAGCGTATCTGAAGCTATTATTTGAGCGGTACAAGGTGTATGAAGTACCCCAGCGAGCTCTATTTGCTGCATTTGAAACACTCAAAGATAAAATGAAGCAAAAGAACTGGCTGAGCCAATATGAGGTATGTAACTTACAGCTGACACATCTTTCTTTTGGCGGAACCACCGTTTTAATCCTTCATCTAGAAACCGTCGGTTGTAGAGCTCCTGGAGAATATGGACGAATACTATCGAACCCAATTGACCAAGTATAAGGAGATTTTCCCCAAAAACAAACCCAAAATGGCTCTCGAAGCGACTATCCTCATGCTTCGTATGATTTTCCGTAACCCGCTCTACCGGGACATTCACCCCGAGAAACCCGAAAGTTTCCGGGATGAGCTTAAAGCCTTATTGACTGAAGCGGCGATTGCTCGGTACGAGAAGCTAAAGGAATTAAGCACACCTTTTGACACAAACGATGTTGAGGCCATGATTGAGGGCGTCAACAAACTGGCTGAGTTGGTGTCCGAGGAAATTGAAGCTGACGATAAGTACTTCAAAGCGCCATTTGGAACGGAACTGAACATCGTCAGGCTGACGGTTGAAAACTATCTCAAGTACTTTGTGCTCACCCTCGAGAGCAACGCGGATGAAATTGCGTCCGACACCGCAGTGAACGTAGCCAGTCAAAGCGTTTTTGCGTTATACCGAACTGTTCGCGAAATGGACGAGCGCTACGCAAAGTTGGTCCCAGGGCTGAAGCGTATGTCAGTAAATGCAGGTTTCAATGTCGAGCGATGGTTTGCTCCGTTTGTGCAGAAATGGTTGGAGCACTTGAGCTTTCGGACCTTGGAGTGGGTCAACAATGCCGTCAAAGCAGACAATTTCGAGCCATCACCTGACGGAATCACAGTCGGCCAGCACCACAGCAGCAGTATTACGGATGTGTTCTCCGCCGTCTACCAAGAGTTGCAATTCATCAACGATTTGGGGTGGAGTGATCGCGTGCAATATGCTGGTTTCATGCAATTATTCGCCAAATCGGTGAGCAAAGCAATTGAACAATACTGCGACGCAATTGCCTTGGGAGAAATCAAGGAAATACCGATTTCAAGTACTTGGGGTGGTTTGTTCGCAAGCGCTCAGGCTCAAGTGACAGCGATCTCCACCAAAGGTCCAAAGGAGCCACAAGATATCACGAATGAAAGTTGCGTCAAGCTCTGCAATATTGAGTATGCCATGGCCAAACTGGATGACATGTATCGTGTCATGAATGTGTCTGATCTCACTCGAATCATTCGCCGGCATCGCGCTGTCATGGCTCAAGTTGGGGAAATGCCGGCTCAGCAGTTGGAGGATAACGAAATGACCGTCAAGGGATCGTTCCGGATACAGCTATCTTATGCAGAGAATCTTAAGCCCTGCACGAAGAATGGTTTAGCCAATCCTTACATCATTGTACGCGTTCCGGACGGTACTGTTGTCCCTCCACCAGAAGAAGCTCCTAGCATGGCGGTTCCCAAAGCCACACATGCTTCCACTGCCAGTTCCTCGTCTCGCACAAGCACAGGATCGAGCAGCGCCGGTCCAACCGTGTTAAATGGCACTGCCTGTGAAATGGCTCGCTCGCGATCCATTAGTGATACCATCAATCCTACGTGGGACGAGTCTTTCCAGGTCATTCTTCCCCCCGTCACCAAACTGGAATTAGCCGTTCTTTCCAAAAATCTCTTGTCCGCTGACGAGTTCGCCGGAAAGGCCGTTATCGACATCTCCAAGGGGACGCGCTTGCGACGCAAATTGGGTGATCACCAGACGCACGACGTTTACGTTGAGATGGAACCGCAAGGTCGTGTTCTTATTCGACTCACGATGGAAGGAGCGGACGAAGACGTTGATTTCTGGTTCAGGCGTAGTAAAGAGTTACTGGGACGTACAAGAGATGATTTTGTGCGATCTTTGACCGCAAGGGTACGTTGTTGAGATAGACCATGAATAATTTTCCGCATTGCTAATTTTTCATTGTTAGATTATTCCATTCCCACGTGAGGAAGTGTTGAAAATTATCAAATCCCACGAAGCAGCAGCTCTGCCTGCCAAGAACTTTTTCTCGTCCCTCACAACTGCCACTCAATTGTCCGACCTAACCGCGGCAGGAATTTCGATAAACGAACCCTGCACGGAACGCGATGCGGATCAGGCCTTAGACCCGCTTATCGAGTATTTGAACAAAAATCTGGGCACTCTTGCCGATTATCTTTCGGAACGCATGGCACAAGAGGTCATCCGCCGGTGCTGGGACGAAGTTGTCTCCTGCATCGAATGGTCGCTCATTCCACCGCTTTACGGTCAAATCGAGCGAGATAGACGAGTTTTGACACGTCGTCAATCAAGTATGGCTGGCCTCCTCCTCCGCCTCATGAAGGAGTTCTTTCACGCAGATGGCGCCGGTGTTGCCATGCGCAGTTTGGAGACCCGAAAATACAAGCAGGTGGAGTCTGTTGTGGATGTTTACGAATACGACATCAGCCGCCTCAAGCGCGAGTATGAATTGGACTTCCTAAAGGGTCGCGACCGAGAAATGGTTTTGCGACTTGTCCGCGTCAAAATCGAGAAGGAGAATCTTACCGCGGAAGAGAAAGAAGATGCCAAGAAATGGCTCGAAACTCAGTTGACACGACGAAAGGAACTTGTCCGAAGGGCCTAGACACTATGGCTGCTTTGGGGCTTGCGCTCACCACCTCCCCTGTTTTCGAACGCTACTCAGTCTCCTTTCACTTCTTATCCAAATTTTCCCCCATTCATCACCACCTGCTATCCCGTTTGTACTTCTTTTTCCATGGCATGTCCTGTATCTATCTCTGATGCTTTGAGTATCTCTTGTATCAAATCATTTTCTCTACTTCATACTGTTCTACATATGATAACTACACTTTTCTTCTTAAATAATCTATGTACAATCAGCTATAGCTGGGTCCTCAATCTTTGGAAGGTTTTGAGTCTATATCATTCAGATCAAAAATCCACTTTTTCTCCCCTGAATGTACTCCGTAGGGCGTTGGTTCTTTTGCAATCCGTGGTGGCTCCTCCCTGTCAACGATTTTAGGAATCAAAATGGACTGATTTGTATTGAAGCCGAACTTTACCCAACACGACTCCTGAAGCAAGCTACCATGGCCATAAATGTCTCGGGTACGTCCCGCCACGGGAAAGTTTGTATCGATATACAGAAATCGTCTACATGAGGATTGCACCGGTGAGGTTGAACTTTTTCCGGTTTATATGATCTGTATCGGTAGGCTCGGTCAGAATGTTGCAACAACCGTGAGAACGATGGGTTGTTTACCCTTTGCCAAACTTTGCCTCTACATGCAGCTTTCGGATGGCGTGGGGATCTACATGAGATTGTGGTGAGGAGCCCGACGGTTCCGGCGCTGAACTTGACTGGCTCATTGTATGGAAATGTTTAGGATTTGCCAAAAGTTTTGCGTCGGAATTTTGGGAAAGCTGATGACGGCTTGAATGGATTGCACAGCCGCCGGACGCCGTCACTCGAAGAACTTTGACTTTCACCGTGCCCATCTCCGACCACGAAACCATACGAGATCTTTCTACACAACACTTACTAATTGCTCACTCCAACCGTGGCCTCTCACCCAACTTTCCTCCTCAACTCTGGCTTGACCAATCCTCGTCGATTCGCTACGCCCTCGTCCTCCTCGTCCACTCCCGAACCGGCAGTCACCGCAAGTCCGTTGGTGGAAACGGTGACGTCCACCATGGAGCGATACATATCCAAGGCAGCAACATTGGCTTCTGAAGCTAGCAAATTTTCACGGCGGATCACGCAGGAAATTGTGGATCGGTCACGGGAAGTCGGCGGTTCGCCAGCTACCTCTTACGATACTTCAGATGGACGAGTTGGTGAGATTCGGATGAATCTGGACTCAAAGGTTCGAGCGCTTGAGCAATGTATCTGGTCAGGCCGAAATACTTACTGTAATTTCTCGCCAGTTCGATAAAGAGAAGATTGATGGGCTAAAACGACTGATTGCGGTAAGGACAAGTTTGTCATCTTTGCTAAAGCGAAAACTTAAGTCACGGATACGACCCAGATGATGTCCAAAGGTCGTAATGTTAAGGAGTTCTTTCCAGGTATGAGGTGTACATTTTTTTTGAAAGTGCAAAAATCTCACTTGCTATTCAAGATGTCGTTAAGCTGGTGGCATCGACCTCTTTCGACGTTCGCAAGCTGGTGTATATCTATCTGCTCCGATACGCGGAGCAAGAACCAGATCTGGCCTTGCTATCCATCAATACATTTCAAAAAGGTTGGTTCATTTGCAGGCTCGCGCGATGCTCTAAATTTCCTTGACTAGCGATAGGCTAACGATGCGCATTTTCACGTAGACTTGACGGACCGAAATCCGCTTATCCGAGCGATGGCTTTGCGAGTCATGTCAAGTATTCGAGGTAGGTGTCACGTCGGGGTGTATATGCGCAATCATTAATTTGGATTGCCACTCTCAGTACCGGTCATTGTTCCGCTGATTATGCTGGCGCTGCAGAAAGCCACCACAGATCTGTCACCCTACGTCCGAAAGGCCGCCGCCAATGCCCTCCCCAAGGCTTACAGGTAATCGCGTTTCTCAGGTAACTCCGTCGCTGTTCTGGGCTAACGGGATTTGTGCAATATACTAGTCTGGATCCAGAACAAAAGCCGCAGCTCATTGACTTGATTGCAACCCTTTTACGCGACAACTCTACTTTAGTGCTCGGTACCGTAATTTCCGCCTGGCAGCGCATCTGCCCCGACCGGTTTGATTTGATCCACGGACAATACCGCAAACTTTGTCGACTGTTGCTGGACACGGACGAATGGGGCCAGGTGGTTGAGCTGGAAGTGTTGGGACGTTACGCCAGAAAGTTCTTTCTCAAGCCAGAAGGTGGCGACGGTACTATCATAGCGCCAGTCAGCAAAAAGATTCGGACCCAAACTTTGGAAGGATTTTACGAAGAAGAAAAGGAGAACGAGCAAGTCACGGCCAAACCTGTTGCAAATCCGGCTGTCGAAGGAAGCAAGAAAGATGACGGCCACCCAATGGACCCCGACCACCTCCTTCTCCTTCAGTCATGCCAAGTCCTGCTTGCCTCTCGCAACTCCTCTGTTGTGCTAACCACAACCCGCTTGCTCTTTACTCTTGCACCACCCTCCTACCATCCTCCAGCAGCCACCTCCCTCCTCCGTCTTCTCCGCACGTCGCGGGAAGAACGCTATTTGACTCTACTCAACATTTGCACCCTGGCTCCAACTTATCCACACCTTTTCCAACCGCATCTGACCTGGTTTTTCGTCTACGGCGGCGAGCCGGCATTTATACAACGCGTCAAGATCGAGATTCTGTGTTTATTGGTCAATGAGCTGAACGGTGATATAATTGTTCGGGAACTGGGCGAATACGCGCGGATGGTGCAGGGGCCTGATGGTGGTGGCGTGGCAGTAGATAGCGTGAGAGGATTGGGAAGAGTCTGTGCGGTGTTACCGCATCTGGCAGATACTTGCCTTTCTATCCTAATGCGGATCGTATCCTATAACAAAAACAGTAAGTTATTCTCCTTCCGCTTCTCAACATGATGCTAGAGGCAGATATCTAACATGAATCACACAGACGATATCATCAGCGAATCTGTCCTCGTCATCCGCCGCCTTTTGCAACATCGACCCGCATCACAAAACACTCAGGCCATTACCCAGCTTGCCCGTGCCTTACCAACTCTAACTTCATCCCCTCCAGCCCGCGCTGCAATTTTGTGGCTAATTGGCCAAAACATTCAGTCGGTCCCTCGACTGGGACCGGATACGCTTCGCGTATGCGCGAAAAACTTCAAGAGTGAGCCAGCGGCAGTAAAACTCCAGATACTGAATCTAGCCGCCAAAATCTCGTGTTGTGGCACCTCCCTATCACCTTCCACCGAATCTCCGAACTCCACAGATCAGACACTGTCGCTACTCATTGCCTACATCTTTGACTTGTCCCGCTACGACCCTGATTGGGATATCCGCGACCGATCGCGATTTCTTCGGGCCCTCATTCTTGGACCGGCATGGGCAGCTGCCCGCCTCAATCCACCAACTAACCTTGTGACATCAATTCTGCTCACCCCCAAGCCCGTCACAAAGCCCGGCAGTGCATACACGGCACATGGAGAATTCACATTCGGAACCCTATCGCACGCCATCGCGCGCAAAGCTCGCAATTACGTGCCATTGCCACCCTGGAATGATGATAGCACCTCTACCTCCGAAAGGGACGAGGCGCGTCAAGCCCGTGAGACAGATTCGGCCCACGAAGGAGATTATTCGCGGGCGGTGGTAGGAGCTGGGGCTGTCAAAATTGGCTTTATCCGGTCCGGAAGTGCTGGTGGCCATTCAACCGGTACAAGTGGTGCTGTGGGTGGAAAAGTCAAGAAAAAGCGGGTTGTTACGCTTGATGAGTTCTATGGGAGCGAGAGCAGTAGTAGTAGTGAAGAGGAACAAGAGGAGGAGGAAACGGAGGACTCTGAGAGTGAAGAAGAGGACAGTAGTGAAGAAGGCGAGTCAGAAGAAGAAGAAGAGGAGGAGGACAGTAGCGAGGAAGATGTTGCCGCTGATGGCGTACCAGCGGTTTCTTCGCCCACAATGGGCGGAGAGGTAGATGAGGAAGAAGCAGAGGAGGGAGAATCACAACCTTTTGTGAAGCACTAATTATATATATAGTATTTGATCATCAGAAACAACCTAAATGTAAACCATTCTGACTTGGTGGTGACCTTTTTTTAAATAGACCTGCAGTCGGTTCTTTCCGCCGTCTTTTTCTATTTGAGATCAGCTTGAGTTGCACATGCTCGGTCCCCAGCTGAACTTGTAGCCTTCTGTCTACATTCTACGAGTTTGGATTTTCGCCAGCGTATCCCGTCGCTCATGCCAGCAAAAAAACACAAAACTGTTTGGGGCATCTGCACACTGTTTCTCGGAACTCCTGCAAGCTATTGAATTTTGTCTATTCTATGTTTTATGTTTTATTTGACAGGTTCCCAAACAATATCACGCTCTCTTTACATGTCGAGTCGTATCCATGATGATTTCTGATCTAGCCTCACAGTCCCACTTATATTTTCAATTTTCATGTTCCATCCATGATCGGTCTAAAACGAAGCAGCAGGTGCAACCTTTGGCCGGCTCCCATCTCGCAAACTAATTCTTCCTCCGACTCCAGGGGTAGTGCCTCCGCCGGCCCACCAAGGTGTAGGTACGGCAGTCACGACCATATCCGCCGGTTTACCGATATACACTTTTCCCTGCGCTACCTGCGCTGATGAGCCGCGTCGGATAGAGTTGGGTTGCGGGGTCTGGTATGACGGGTGGTTCTTGCGGGCGACAGCACTTGCTGAAGTTCGGTACTGCTCGTACGTTTCCTCATTCCCGGTAGGATTCTGATGTGCGTCAGACCCCGAGTGCTGCCAATCGGCGATTTGAGCCTCGATATGAGCCAAGTGACCTTCCAATTCTTCCTTCCTGAGAATTCGCAAGGTGTTAGTTTTCTGGTCATACAACGTTATTTGCATCATGTTACATACCGGCGGGTCACACTCACTCCAACTCGCGCAAGAGGTAGAGCGCCATATGCAGCAGTCAGTTTTGCGTGCTTTTGGTGAAGGGTCTGCAGGGGCGAAAGCACAGGCGGAGGCGGCGGTGGAATAATGTGGGACGGGATGGAGGACTGCTTTTTATGCTGTGGGGGAGTGGTGGCCTTTGATGAGCGGGGTGCTGAAGTTGGCGCGTGAGGTCGGCGGGTAGCAGGGCTTGTGGGAATTTTCGAAGTGTTGCCAACACGAGGAGTAGATGCTGCGCGAGCCAACGGCGGTCGGGTCGGAGTAGTGCTGTTGCTGGCAGCCGTTTTCCTCAACGAGATGTTCCCCGTGCTGGGACCGGATCTGGCTTTGGCAGGAGGCGTGCTTTTCTTGGCGGTGGGTATCGCTGATGGGGGGGCTTGTTTGCGACCACCCGCCCGTCCATGTGTCTTGGCTGACGCCTGAACAGCAGGAAAGTCTTCCTGTTCCTCCTCATACGATTCGTACGGTTCGTACCGCTCGTAGTTGGAGTCTTCATCCTCACCCGTAAAGCCTCCCGTCTCATCGCCCTCTGTGATAAAACCTTCCACGTTCAGACCAGTCCAAACTTCAAGAATGCATATTAAAATACGTACCATAGGCCAATGGCTCGCCATATGCTCCATACTCTTCTCGGTCCTCCTCCTCCTCATATCTATAGCTCTCATGGTCGGGGACCGCAGCCGCTCCTCCAAAGGCCGCTTCACGCCCGACATGGTCAAAACCATAAACGCTCTCGCCGAACACATTTTCCGGCACGACCTGTTTGGTGTGGCGCAACGTTCGACGAGGCTGCTGCTGCTGTTGTGGCTGAGGCTGCGTCCGAGCTCTAGACGACACAAATCGTGGAACAGTGGTTTTGGTCGGTTGCAGACGGGAACGGGTGGATTGTTGCGGGGCCTGATTGGGGTGAAGGGTAGAGTCGAATAGAGGATGACCGGGACCATACGTGACGACGACTGGTGCAGGCTTAATGGGAGCATGCTGGCGTGGTAGTGCCATCATCATGGTGGGCAAAAGTCTAGCGACGAGATTCTGGTGGTTGGGTCAAAGAAGTCCGGCAGTCAAAGAACGAGGATCTGGATGCGGAGTTTCAACTTTCCCCATTATGAAATCCGCGTAAGTAAACTAGCCAGCCACTTGAAGATCTTGCAGTGATTTCACACAGAAGATTTCAACCTGGATTTCAACCGAGACTTCAAAGTGGAATTTAACAGTTTCAAACTGTTTCCTGAATTCCTGATGAGACCAGCACCTGCATCACTTGGTGTTCTCTTTATGCCAAGTTTGAAAAATCTAAGCCTGCGGGGTAAACCTTCAATTTATAGCGCGCTGAAATTTGCAAGACCGACACACGGACAGATCTATAAGAGATCCAGGCAATCAATCCTGGCATTTCGGCAACGCATGCTAAAATACAAGGTTTATCAACTTATCAGATCCGAGATGAAAGTAGGAATACCGTTGATCAAGCGATCACGGTAAGCTTTTTGGTTTTTGGAAATGGCTTGGCGGCTTTGGGCGTTGATGCGTACAGCAGCGGACTTTGGCACCAAATTCTTATTGGAACGGGCATGAGTTGTACGCAACGTGGCAGAATTCTGGAGCATGTGGAACACTCCGATCATATCATCTGATGCATGAACTTCCGATGAACTTGGCGCTGAACTTGGCGTATATTCCGCACTGACATACCCATGGAATATGTACAAAAGAATGCATCGAACGTCCTTCCCCCAGTCTTGTATTCTATTTTGCAGGAACAAAACAGAACACCACTCCCCAATAAAACCTCATCCACACAAATCCCTGTGCCTTGCATGTCCAAGACACTCATCGCTTCACACACTCCTGATACTACTTGCGAGCCACCTTTTATCGAGAGCAAATCATTATTGCCAGACTTGCCTGCCTACCCACCCACCGCATACATCTATACAGAACAACCGAAAGCCATCTGTATACCATCACTCGACAAGATCCTGGCATTTGCCAAGAAATCCCAAGAGAAATCATCATCATCACCAGCAGCAGATTCGCCAACCTACCCACCACCCGCCTTTCTCGAAACAGAAGACCAGCCTACAGGCGCCGCACTCCCATCTTACGAACCCTTTGGCGATCTCTCAGACTTTCATGATCATTCGGACGAGGCATTGCTGGTAGGCGCCGAGCCGGCACCACCCTACACTCGCACCATAAATGACTGCCCAAAAGGCTTTGATTTCTGGCTTTCGGAGAGTACATTTGAGCACTGGGCCTTTCTTGTGTGCTGTGTCTATGGGCCAAAAGGCGGCTCCCGATCGAGGGATTTGGCCATGGCATTTTGATTGATTTTTGTTGCATGTACCCTTCGAACTTCTCTATCTTGCTATTCTGCGTTGACCGCAAGGATTCTTTTTTTGTTTCTCCCTGTAATTGTAAATAGTCCTAATAATCATACCATACCTCATACCCTTAGATATCATAGCAAATATCCCATACCTGTAGCATAGTTGCGAACGTAGTGAGGTCTCTTTCTCACAGCTGTTCTCGAACTGTAAAGATCAGAAGATCAGTAAAATCTGGCCACGGAGAGTCACTTCTGGTTCAATCACCTTCCAACACATATGAGCGATTACTTGGACCATGCCTCGGAGCCTACCGGGGTGTCTCTTGATACACCATTCGACAAATGGCGGCGTCGTAAATAGTTGGCGAGCGAAGCCAATTTTCTCGTTCCCCAGGTTTTTGACATTTCTTTTTTGTGATTTGAAGCTGCATATATTCAAATTTCATATATAGGGCATTCGTCACTTTGTTCGAGAGCCGATTATCCCCAAGCAGTTCAGCCAGGAAGCGGAGGAAAGCAGCTCTTTCCCGTTCCTTTCGGCGAAATGAGAAACCGACAATGTCTTGACAACAGAATGGCTGCCAGTAACTCTGATGATGATTCTGATAGCGATCAAGGCATCCCATCCATAAAAGTGCAAGTGGTATGGGGTCCCTGTCCGGAAGATGTCACGTATATGTATCTGCCGCTGAAACGGGGCAAAGTGCACGAAAAGCTATTCAACTCTGGCCTGCCGAAAGTTCTCATAGTGTGGGAAGGATCCAATTTCACCTTTACGGCTGCGTTTGTCGCTCTCCGACGCTCAGTGGCAAATATTGTTACCAGCACATTTGGATATCTTAAGCCAGACTGGGATGGTGCAGTGAGGTATGCCCTGAAACATACTGAGGAGAACCAAAAGTGGCTCAGAACTCACCGAGGTATTTTTCGTTGTGTTTACGAGCACGAGGATGGCGAAGCTCAGTACCATCCCTAGATACGGCGTTCTTTTCTCAGCGGGAGGTAGAAGCCCGCTATAGTGCTGTGTTCGGCACCCCTGCAACTGGCCCCGCCTACATTCCTCTCGTGGATGCGCGCAATCTTGAACGAGACGATCATCATATCTCCGTCCGGTCCCACTCCCGCAACATTTTCTTCCAATGTCCGTTTATTGGAGGTCAAGATGATTTTATTGCCACTGCCAAGCTGTGCTCTGGTCTGATGCGTAGCTCTGCGCAAGTCCAGAAAAAGGGTGACTCTTTGTATATCGGAATTTGCGCAAACGGCGCATACCCCCGCTCCTACAACGTCCAGGAACTCATCACCCATCACGCGCCCCAAAACGGGTACCGTTTTGTAGGTGCAGATGATCAAACCATCAAACAGATCCTGCATTTTGGTTACAAGCATGAGTCAGCTTCGAATGATCATATCCATTATCGAATTATCGGAGACCATGTTACCCTCATCTTCACTAAAAGGGTAAATCCGTTGATACCCATAACCTGCTGCATTCAAAACCACTGACATTTGCCTTCGAACAGATGAAGGGCACACCTTCTAAAAATCGAAAATGTACTTCCACAACATAACCATCGACCCAAACACACACCCCAACCGCACTGCCCAACTCCTAATCTCCATTCCCATACACCGTGAAAACCATCAGCATTGCACTTCACCTCACAATCCAATAATCACAATTTTCTCTCTAATATGTAACTTATTTTGCGACAGGGACCATCAATATATATATCATGCACCTTCCAAAATGTTCTTCCACAACATAACACGCACTTAAACACCCATTCCCACGCATCATGAATATCATCAGCGACTAAAGGCTGTGCGCCTCAACCTGCGCCTCAAGTCACAATTCCGTGCAGAAAGACTGAAAATAACCTCCTGCAATGAACGTAATGATACTGGTAATGAAAATAGGTGGGAAAATCTTGGCCAAAAAAAAAGAAATGGTAATTTTTTGCGCCGCCCGAGATCGAACTCGGAGTATACGGGTGGCAATCTGAAACACAGTTGAGTTGATATGCCCACGGCGCCTTCTTGCTTTCCTGGTAATTTTTTTTCGTTGATGTCTATTCTGGGTTTGGGGGGAAGTCACCGTCTGTAATGTGAGCGCGTCCGAGGCTGCGCAGCACTTTGAACTTTGCCGGGTCCCAACGACCAAAAGACATATGGTGCATAAAGAATAGGCAGCACGGTATGGAGGGTCTGGGTCAAGTATGTCGGATGGATCCATGGAACATCCGTCAATTATAAGAGAAGATCCCCACGAAAAAAAAGTATGATTTTTTGCGCCGCCCGAGATCGAACTCGGAGGATACCGGTTGCCATCCATCAATGTACTCATTTGAAGTTGGTTAATATGCCCACGGCGCCGTCTTGCGTTTTTGGTGGTTTTTTGTGTTGATGTCTATTCTGGGTCTGGGGGGAAGTCACCGCCTGTAATGTGAACGCGTTGCGCAGTTGTATTGGTCTCAACGACCAAAAGACACCTGGTGCATTGAAAAATGGGCATAGCAGTATGGAAGGCTCAAAGGGTACCGGATGGATCATCGGCACGTCCAAACCTTCATGGTGAGAACCCCCCAGCAAAAAACATTTGATTTTTGCACCGCCCGAGGTCGAACTCGGAGGATACAGGTTGCCATCAATGTACTCATTTGAAGTTGGTTGATATGCCCACGGCGCCTTTTTGTTTTCCTGATGAATGTTTTCATTGATGTATGAAGGGGTGGGGGGAAGTCACCTTCTGTATTGTGGAAGAATTGACAAAAAAAAGAATGATTGTTTTGCGCCGCCCGAGATCGAACTCGGAGGATACGGGTTGCCATCAATTTGAAGTTGGTTGATATGCCCACGGCGCCGCCTTGCTTTCTTGGTGGTTTTTTGTGTTGTTGTCTATTCTGGGTTTGGTGGGAAGTCACCGTCTATATCGTGAACACGTTGCGCAGTGGTATTGGTCTCAACGACCAAAAGACATTTGGTGCTTTGAAAAATGGGCATAGCAGTATGGAGAACTCAAAGGGTACCGGATGGATCATCGGCACGTCCAACCCTTCATGGGGAGAGACCCGAGCAACAAAAAAAAAGATTGATTTTTGCGCCGCCCGAGATCGAACTCGGATAATACGGGTTGCCATCAGTGTACTCATTTGAATTTGGTTGATATGCCCACGGCGCCGTCTTGCTTTCTTGGTGGTTTTTTGTGTTGATGGCTATTCTGGGTTTGGGGGGAAGTCACCGCCTGTAATGTGAACGCGTTACGCAGTGGTATTGGTCTCAACGACCAAAAGACACCTGGTGCATTGAAAAATGGGCATAGCAGTATGGAGAACTCAAAGAGTACCGGATGGTTCATCGGCACGTCCAACCCTTCATGGTGAGAGCCCGCCAGCAAAAAATATTTGATTTTTGCACCGCCCGAGGTCGAACTCGGAGGATACAGGTTGCCATCAATGTACTCATTTGAAGTTGGTTGATATGCCCACGGCGCCTTTTTGTTTTCCTGATGAATGTTTTCATTGATGTATGAAGGGGTGGGGGGAAGGCACCTTCTGTATTGTGGAAGAATTGACAAAAAAAAGAATGATTGTTTTGCGCCGCCCGAGATCGAACTCGGAGGATACGGGTTGCCATCAATTTGAAGTTGGTTGATATGCCCACGGCGCCGCCTTGCTTTCTTGGTGGTTTTTTGTGTTGTTGTCTATTCTGGGTTTGGTGGGAAGTCACCGTCTATATCGTGAACACGTTGCGCAGTGGTATTGGTCTCAACGACCAAAAGACATTTGGTGCTTTGAAAAATGGGCATAGCAGTATGGAGAACTCAAAGGGTACCGGATGGATCATCGGCACGTCCAACCCTTCATGGGGAGAGACCCGAGCAACAAAAAAAAAGATTGATTTTTGCGCCGCCCGAGATCGAACTCGGATAATACGGGTTGCCATCAGTGTACTCATTTGAATTTGGTTGATATGCCCACGGCGCCGTCTTGCTTTCTTGGTGGTTTTTTGTGTTGATGGCTATTCTGGGTTTGGGGGGAAGTCACCGCCTGTAATGTGAACGCGTTACGCAGTGGTATTGGTCTCAACGACCAAAAGACACCTGGTGCATTGAAAAATGGGCATAGCAGTATGGAGAACTCAAAGAGTACCGGATGGTTCATCGGCACGTCCAACCCTTCATGGTGAGAGCCCGCCAGCAAAAAATATTTGATTTTTGCACCGCCCGAGGTCGAACTCGGAGGATACAGGTTGCCATCAATGTACTCATTTGAAGTTGGTTGATATGCCCACGGCGCCTTTTTGTTTTCCTGATGAATGTTTTCATTGATGTATGAAGGGGTGGGGGGAAGTCACCTTCTGTAATGTGAAAGAATTGACAAAAAAATGAATGATTTTTACGCCTCCCGAGATCGAATTCGGAGGATACGGCTAGCACAGCTGGTGATGTGGGAATGTTGCTCCAAGGGACAAGGCGCTCATTAACTATACGGGGCACAGTCATACAGTGTGATCGTGGTGTCTGTAACACCTGTCAAGACGGAAGCGACACCTGTCATAACCATTCCCATCATATCAAGCATTTTTTTTACAGGCGTAAAACGAAACCACTTGAATCTGTTTAACCTGTCCTACGACTGCCCTTAGCATTTCTCCTATCAACAAAATGGCTGATAGCGATGGAGATCATACCATACAAGTGCCATTAGGACCATTTTTGGAGTGCATTCAGCTACCATTGAAACGGGGCAAAGTGCACGAAAAGTTATTCACCTCAGACCTGCCGAAAGTTCTCCTAGTGGGGGAAGGAGCTACGTTCACCTTTACGGCCGCGTTTGTTGCTCTACGATGTTCAGTCGCAAATGTTGTCACTACCACATTGGAAACTCATGAGCCAGACTGGGATAATGCAGTGGGAACTGCATTGGCACATGCTGAAAGAAACCAAAATCTTCTTCTCAGAATCAACCGAGGTACGTTGTATTGTGTTGCGTTCTCTAGCGCAAGGATAGCGAAGCTGAGTATAATACCTAGATACGACGGTCTTTTCCCTGGAAGGGGTCAAACAACGTTACAATGCTGTTTTCGGCAACCCTGCCATTGGGCCCGCCTACATTGCGGAAGTGGATGCGTGCAAGCTTCAGTCATACGCGGAGGGCACTTCCGTCCGTACCCATTCTTGCAACATTTTCTTCCAATGTCCGTATACATTTTCCCGCGGAAATTATTTCGCCACTGCCGAGCTATGCTCTGGTTTGATGTCTAGCTCTGGGCAAGTGCAAAAAAAGGGAGGAACTTTGTACATTGGGATCTGTACAGACCCCTCATACTCTCAAGCCTACCAACTCACGAAACTGATCACCCATCACGCGCCGAAAAATGGATACATTTTTGATTGCGCAGATGATCGCACGATCAGATGGCTGTTGCAGCTTGGGTACAGGCACCAGTCAAATGTAAAGGATATCCATGATTGGATTTTAAATAAGCATCTTACCCTCATCTTCACTAAGACAGAAAGTTTGTTTGTTGACACTCATCACCTGTCTGCATTCAAATCACTGACCTTTACTTGTGATATAGATGGATGGTATTCCTTTCTCTGCTCAGTCACTTATTGAAGACCTGCAGATGACGGGCCTGACCCTAGGTAATGAGAGGAGAGTCTGCAAACTCCCAAGGATTGTGCCGCCGATAAAAGACCTTGAAAAACAGACCCAGGACATGAACCTAGAAGAAACGAGGAGGATTCGGGAGATCCCAAAGATTTCGCCGATAAAAGACCTTAACAAGCAGACCCAGGACATGAACCTAGAAGAAACGAGGAGGATTCGTGACATCCCAAAGATTTCGCCGATAAAAGGCCTTAACAAGCAGACCCAGGACATGAACCTAGAAGAAACGAGGAGGATTCGGGAGATCCCAAAGATTTCGCCGATAAAAGACCTTAACAAGCAGACCCAGGACATGAACCTAGAAGAAACGAGGAGGATTCGTGACATCCCAAAGATTTCGCCGATAAAAGGCCTTAACAAGCAGACCCAGGACATGAACCTAGAAGAAACGAGGAGGATTCGTGAGATGCCAAAGATTTCGCCGATAAAAGGCCTTCGCCGATAAAAGACCTTGACAAACAGATCCAGGACATGAATCTAGAAAAAACGAGGAGGATTCGTGAGCTCCCAGAGATTTCGCTGATAAACGACCTTGACAAGCAGATGCAGGACGTGAGCCTAGAAAAAAAGAGGAGGGATCGTCATTTGCCAGTGATACACCGTTGCCCAAATGATTACCGACAAACACCTGTCTATGGATGTCGAATATCAGTTGCTGTGACCCTACATCCCCCGCTCCTCACACGAAAATCCCAACAAATAACGTACTTCCTACACAACAAATAGTCACACTTCCTACACCAGTCCCTTTATGTCCCAAACCAACGCACATGTCCCTATCCGCATAACGATTCCAAACTGTGCACCTCAACTCACAATTTCGTGTAGATAGACTGATACTAACCCCCTGTAATGAATGCAATGACATTGGTAATTAAAATCGGTGGGAAAATCTTATACACCCCTTACTTCCCCATCATCTTTCTTCATTTTCCATTCTGTATGGGCACCGTTCTATATTGTGACCGTATAAGTTTTGACCAAAAGACTTCTGGTGTATGGGCAGCACAGTCTGGGTAAAATATATCGGCATGGATCCATCAATTATATGAAAAGATCCCCACAATGATTTTTTGGCGCAACCCGAGGAGCATACTGGTGGCCATCAATGTACTCATTCGATTTATTCAAATAGAACTTCTGCGGGGTACTGAGAGACTCCCGAACGAATAATAATATAGAAAGAGACACTAGAAATATTTAGTAAGAGAAATGTGTATAGAAAGATAAGAATTTATGTACTGTACAATAAATAATTGAGTGTGTGTAGGATCGGTAAAAATTCTTCCATGAACCCTATGATGTTCCCCTTAAACCTAAAAATCGACCCTATTCCCAACTGCGTACCACAGGTCAAAGTTCCGTCAAAGGCCCAGGATCATGTGTCCCGGCCTCTACTAATTAACCACTCCCCATAACAAGATTCTGAGCAGAATCATCAAAGGGTCTGCTACACAACCACCAACTCACATACTCCCACGCGTATGGAATCCCAGCGACACCGCAAGGATTCATGTAGTATGTCTCAAATGATGTGTATAATAACATTTCTCTCGAATATGTAATGGTAATGCTGCTTTGCTTTTTCCTGGTACCGCTTTTTTTGCGTTGATGTGCACCATCTTTAGATGTCAATGCGTAACGCAGTCCAACGAGTCCAATTCGCAAACTGCTCGTATGATTCTTAGACTATCTCCCAAAGTAATATGATCATGAGATTATTGTTCAGGGAAAACAAATCACTTTGTCACTGCATAGTTTGAAAGTATAACGATAGATTCGGGGCATCATGAACGCTTTTCACTTACAAATGAGTCAGTTTGGTTCAGGACGGAGGTGGTGGGTCGCTCTTTCGCAATCGGACATATGGAACAATTCACTCCTGATGAAAGGTGTGACTTCTGCACTCTCGCAAGAGTCTTCCCATTTTTTACCGTCACCACACCTTGAGAAAAATCGCACGCGTTTTGCGTAGGATACAATACATGTCTATTTTCTACAACAAGTTCAAGATTTGTGATTGTGGGCCACACGGAGAATCGTTCCACAAATGTGGTGCATACCGATCCCGCTGAGTTTTCAAAATGGCAAATATATCTCTTACTCTGGACCAATTTCTCTACTTTTGCTGAGAGGCAGCCGAAAATGGGCCCTCGAGAGTCATTTGTTGACCCCCGCATCTATTCTGTAATAGTAGATCCAACATGAAATCCTCCTTTTAGGTGACTGCGTTCTGCGCAGGAACCAAGGGGAAAACTGAAAAATTAAGACTGCGCAAAATATCGTTTGGTGGCAGGCGAAAAAGTTCAGTTTTCGAACATATATACCCTCTGCAATATGGTCAATATTACTACTATATTTGGACTTTAATGGGGCCGTTCGTGTGCAGGTCGCGCGACCCACACACTACTCACAAAAATGTTTGGATGGCATGGATGCCGACACTACTCACCTACCTCAGTGCCCCGAGGTTGGTAGTCATTGCATCCCAATCGGGATGTGCAATCGCCAAAAGGGGGAACAACTGGCTATTTTTGGACTCGAATGGGACCTCTCGTGTGCAGGTCGCGACCCACACTACTCACAAGAAAGTTGAATGCCGCTAAAAACTCCCCTCCAAGTCCGTATTCGTCCCAAAATGTTCCCAATTCGGTTGTAAAGACGCTCAAAAGAGGCTTAATGTTGCGAACGGCTTTACTCCTGTACGTTGCGGGTTTTAAAGCGAAAATCTCCGGCCGCGACCCAGAGCACCGCTGTACCTTGAGAAAACCCTCAGAACAGAAAAACTCGCACAGATCGTACAGGACACGCCAAATTCGTCGCCGATGCTGGGGGCAGTGCGGAGAACCCCTTTCGCGATCTGCATGTGAACCGTGCATTGGAGGGTATTTTTAAATGAAACTATTTCGTTGATGGTCGTGTCAAGGATGAGGCTATACGACACGTCAAGAGCCTCCAAGTTGTTCAGATTGGAAATTTTGAATGAGAATGTAACGGACGATGTCCGGTCATCGCTGATATACTTGGTCCAGTTCTTTTGCGGGCCGACCCAATGGCAGAAAAAGGAGACGATTTCCCTGATATCCCTCCTGCAATAACCTTCTGCAAATGTCAAAAACGTGAGACTGCGCAAAATATTGTTTGGGGGCCACTGACAGCCAGTGACAGGTCTCCGGGCTTCCCCCCGCTTTCCTTCGTTGTGACTTGACGTTTCTTCTCATAAAGGGCATCCGGCACTTGGCTTCACAACACACACAGCGGAGGGCAGAGCCTACATACGCCCAAACGATTCAGCCAGAAACCGCTTCCGTTTCCTCTTGACATAATGACTGTTGGCGATTCACAAGGAAATGTTGATACTGATGAAGGGAGTCAAAGCATCAAAGTACTAGCGGTATGGGATCTTCGTCCGGTCGAGTCCACCTCTGAACCGGGGCAAAGTACATCAAAACCTATTCATCTCAGACCCGGCCACGGAAAGAGGCTCAGGCCTGCCGAAAGTTCTCATAGTGGGCGAAGGAGAGACCTTTACCTTTACAGCCGCGTTTGTCGCTCTCCGACGTTCTGTCAAAATTGTCGTCACTACCACATTAGGCACTGACAGGCCAGACTGGAATCTGGAATCAAGCAGTGAAAACTGCACTGGCATGGGCTAAAGAAAACCAGCGGCTCCTCGGGGCGGGCCGAGGTATGTTGTATCGTGTTGCCATTTACAAGCACGAGGATAGCAAATCTGAGTGCAATATTTAGATACGGCATTCTGTTCCCTGGAAGAGGTGAAAGCACGCTACAATACTGTGTTCATATACCCCAAAATTGGCCCCCGCTACTTCGCTAACGTGGATGCGCGACACCTGGAAGATCGTTTTATGTCCTTGAGCCATTATCGCAACATTTTTTTCCAATGTCCGTATGTATATGACCCTGACAATTCTTCCGGCACTGCCCTGCTATGTTCCGGTTTCATGGTCAGTGCGGCGAAGGTCCGAGAAAAGGGAGGAACTTTGTACATCGGGATTTGTACAGACTCCAAATACTCCCACGCCTACCACCTCCGAAACTTGATCGAGACAATCGCGCCGGAAAATGGTTACCGTTTTGACGGGGCTGATGATGAGACTATTAAAAAACTGTTGCATTTCGGTTACAAACACCAGGCGAATCTAAAGGACATCCATAATCTCATTATCGACAAGCATGTGACCCTCATCTTCACCAAAATAGTAAGTCTGGTGATACTCATGACCTGTCTGTGTTCAAAATCACTGACTTGACTGGTCATAGATGGATGGAATCCCCCCTCCTCCGCCGCCTACTCACTCAGCTGTTGATCAACTTGGCGAGCGATTAGGGGGCTTGAATCTAGAAACAAAGGTTAGCTTACCCGCGGTGCCTTAGCATAACCTCTCTCTAACGTGCACGATAATGGCGTGTATAGGACCAGGACACTGCATAATTCACCTTCTAAAACTATAATGTCATTGCTGTAGTGAAATTTTACATTGAAATCAAGTTGTATTGAATTTTTACAGAGGTGGATAAGCTGCTTATATACTTTATGTGGGAAAACCAACTACGCTAACTGCGATATGCGCAGCTCTCATTTTCAGCGTGAACAAGTCCGATCTCTACTGAGTATTCACGCTCACCACTTTTGGGTTTACGCTTGTTGCCGGGCGGCAGCAGACACACTCGCTTTTTCCGCTCTTGGTTTTGGCCAAACTTGCTTTCGCAGTGGCTGATCCCAAAGGATGAAAGTAGTCCATTGCCACTCTGGGACGCAAGTCCTAGCTCCTCAGTTTTCACGCTATTGACAGTTAAAGCTAAAGATGAAGGGAGACAGGAGGAATTTCTAGTGTCGGTGCCTGGAAACGACCAATTGCGTGTACCTTCAGCTGTCCAGTCAGTCGTGCGTGTTGAGGGAGGGGGGGACCATCACGGAGAATAGCTGGATCTATTCCCCATACACTGCCACTATCATACACTTCTTCTTTCTGTAGCGCCTGAGTTCGACCTCGGAGGATAACGGGGTTGCCATCAATGTATTCATTTGAGTTGGTTGATATACCCACAGCGCCTACTTACTTTCCAATCATCCTCTTCGGTGATGTATGAGGGGAAATCACCTGGGAAATTCCCACAAAAACACGAATGATATTTGTGCCGCTTGAACTCGACCTCACTCACCCTAAATGTATTCAATACACCCCCTTCCTTCCCCATCATCTTTCTTCACTGCTCTCCATTCTGTATGAGAGGCAATTCACGCGTCGAAAGTCGCGCAGCACCAACGACAAAAAGACCGATGCATAAAGCATAGGTAGCACGGGTCTTGTGGAACCTGCTAGAAGTGGTTCTATAGGACGTGGGAATCTGGGTCAACATAGCAATAGGAAGATTATGTTCACGTGATTTGTTGCCTAGATTTTGGATCTCCGACTTTTGAAGAATAGACTTTTACCGATCTTAGCGAAGATACCGACTGATCACTCTGCGATTATTGAAGACTGTTGTGCTACGAAACCTAGTTTCAACAGGTTATGGCCCTTTGCGCTTGAGATTAGTCAGGAGACTTTGAAGAGAATTCCCAAATTGCGAAAATGCCGGTTAATTGAACTCCACCACCAATGCACCGACCGCCGGCGGGCAACGACCATAATGGACGACAATCCTCACAAGGACAGCATAGGACGGCGGACGAAGAGTGGGATCCCAGGGAAGCAGTCCACCGTTCCAGTAACCAAGGCCGGCACGGCTTTGAAGGCGATATGGACGGACATAATGAGAATGAGCATTTCAGTAACCAAGGCCAGCGGGACTTTGGAAGCGAACTGGATGATCTCAAAAACACAGTGTCCACATTGACGGCTTGCTTGAAGGAGTTGTTGAACAGAGACTATGTCGAGTCAGTCAAGGACGAGGAAACCGGTACCCAACACCACACGCAGCGGCGTGAGGTAACCCCACACCCCATTCATGAAGGCGACAGTCAGGGGACAAATAATGAGGAAAGGGATAGGTCGCAATCACGAGTATTGCAAGCCAAAATCCACGGCGATCGTCACCGGACAGACTTGGAGGAAACCTTCTCCGTCAAATCAACCCAGCAGCTCTCAGCAGAGAACTTGCTCAAAGCTACAGAAAAAGCGGTCCCAATGTTTCATGGGGACATCAGAAAGCCACAAGCCTTATTTGAATTTATTCGAAAAACGGATTCGTTCTTCAGTATTGCGGAATTCACCCCACGAGCGGAAGTCGTGTTTGTCACCGGAAAACTGACGGGGACAGCGGATTTATGGTGGGGATCGATGGTCGAATCCGGGGAAGCTCTTACCATTAGAACGTGGAAGGAAATGCAGGCGGCATTGCGGGCACGATTTACACCCCCCGAACACGAAGAGCTTATCCGCGCGAAACTTGACAAACTCCAACAAAAGGATTCGGTACTTGCTTACAATGACGCCTTCGACACGTTGACGATGCAGCTACCGACCATGACGTATGCAGAAAAGAAACACGTCTACCTACGCGGATTGGATAAAAATGTCAAGAAACTTGTGAGCAGCAGCTTGGAGAATCTGCGTACAATCGATGCCTTGAAGATGGCAGCGCTGCGTCAAGACGAGTCTACACCTGGAGGACACAGTAGCGTCAAAGGATTGGCTGTGGAAGCCCATCATTCGCAGACATCTTCAGGAAAAACACCATCGAAGAACAAGAAACCTCCCCACCATTACCAGCGCCACAAGAAAACCAGCTGTTTCATTTGCGAGAAAGAAGGACATTTTTGGAAGGAATGCCCGGATTTCCAGGCGTTCCAAGCACACAAGTCCGGCAAGAGCGGCGGCAAATATGAGAGCAATTTCACGCACGTCGAAGCGAATTTGACATTAGCGACTCATCGTCAATCACCGTATTCTATAGCGGTAGATTCGGCCACGACGGCTCACGTCATGAAGGATCAATTTCTAGTAGAGGATTACCAGCCATTTACAACGCCTATTCCTGTGAGTGGAGGAAAAGTTGGTAATTCCCCAGCCAAGGCGTTAGGTTCTGGAAAATTGACAATCTACAACCCTGATGACGAGTCGAAGAAGATGACGATTGAAAAAGTTCTCTACGTGCCGGACTTCCCCCGAAACCTGCTATCCACGCAGTGTTTACCCGCGAATCTTGGCCTCTGTCTCGAAGGAAATGACTCAGCAGCAAGTGGAATTTACGATAAGCGAACGCGAGAAAAGATATTGGACGTGCGCGTTCATGGGAACTTGCCGTTTCTAGTGGGTCATACGGATTTTGAACCTGAGGCATTTGCCACCACTGTGACTGATGAAAGAATGGATCAATCTCTGCAAGACTCTACCGCCAGCGGGCGCACTAGGAAGAAGTCGGGAAAAGAGGGGACCGCAATGTCGTTAAACTACGTCTCTGGCATCTCAGACTTGGCCACCCGGGAATTAAAGCCCTTCAAGAAGCGAGCTACAGCTACTCGCTCGGCCTGAAAGTTGACACCACTGCACAATACACGGAGACCTGCGTCGGATGCGCGTACAGCGATTGCCATTTAACAACAAGAATCCTCGTCCCGCGCAGACTCTTCTGGATCGAGTGGTTACTGATATATGCCATGTGGATATGCCCTCTCTTGGCAAGTATACTTACATTTTGACCTTCATTGATGAATGGTCGCGTTATCCCACAGTCTATTTATTAAAAAAGAAAAGCGAAGCTTTTAGCTACTGGAAACAATATCGAGTTTACGTCGAACGTCTACACAACAAGAAAGTGAAAGAACTGCGTTGTGACAACGGTGGCGAATTTATCAACACGGCACTTTTGGAAGAAGCAGAGGAACTTGGCTTGAAAGTGACTACAACTCAACCATATTCGTCTCAATAAAATCCGGTGTCAGAGCGTTACAACTTGACCCTGCTGAATCAAATACGGGCTATTTTACATCACCACAACATACCGCTCAAACTGTGGGGGGAGATAGCCCTGACTGTGAACAAATTGCGGCAATTCACACCAAGTCGGGTCATTCAGTACAAGTCACCGTATAAGCGGTTCTTTGGTCGAAAGCCTTATGTCGGACATCTGCGGATTATCTGGAGCGAGTGCTTTGTCCATGTACCCAAGAAGCATCGCAAACGACCTCGAAAGCTAGCCAAGCGGGCAGCTGCCCCTTATCGTTTAGTTGGATATAGTGACAGCAAAGAGTTAACATACAGGATCTACGACGAAGACGACGACCAAATCTTGGAAACTCGCGATGATACCTTCAACGAATCCAATCATATCACCACAAGTGAAGAAAGGAGCGAACCACACCAGGATTTGGATCTAGTGGAAGCGATATTGGCTCGAAAGATCAATGAGGACTCTAGCATCAGTTACCTTGTCAAATGGCATTATGACGAAGAACCAAGCTGGGAATCGATCGAGGATATTCCAGACCGCGAAGCTGTCAATGCGTTTGAGAGCAGGAAGATTGTCGATCTTGAGGCGAATTATGCAGAACCAACTGATGATGTGGACGAACCGAAGACATACAAACAGGCGATGCGGTCCAAGTATAAGCCGGAATGGGAGAAGAGTATGGAAAAAGAACTCAACTCTCACGAAAAGAACGGAACCTGGATGTCACAGTGCGCACTGTGACAGGCATTCCTGGGTTATTAGGGACTTACATTCCTAGTAAGAATGGGGGGGGGGGGGGGGCTAATTTGTGAAGAATGCCGTGCGTCCCGATTCTTAGTACAGGTTAGGGTCGATCTCGACTGTGGGAACATTCCTGCCAAGAATCCGTCGTCAATTAGTGAAGAATGCCGTGCACCCTTCTTTGTTACATTCTTGCCTCATTTCGCTCTCAATCAGTGAAGAATGTCGTGCGCCCTTCTTTGTTACATTCTTGCCATATCTCGCCCTCAATCAGTGAAGAATGCCGCTCGCCCCGGACTCTACTAGGCCCCCTTCAAGTTGTTATCGATAACAACACCCTCTCACTTTCCAGACGTGGGAGCAGACAAGTAGGTAACTGCGCTGCCCCCATTCTTGTCATTTCGCTCTCAATCAGTGAAGAATGCCGCTCGCCACCTGTTGAGACTGTTGTTATCGATAAACTCGACTCCTTCACGAAGCCCCCCATAGCACCACTTGTGTAAAGTACTTCACGATATTCAAAGAATCTATTCTTATGATGATAACCTCGTAGTGGGGGGGAATCCCAAGAGGTCTCTATATATGAGGGGGAACTATCATTGACAGGTGTATGGAGAAGGGATTCAAGGGAAGAAGCCTCCAGGTGGCAAGTCTGCTACTGAAGCCATAAAAGGCAATCTACTTTACAACTTGCACACCCCCAGTGCCCTAGGAATGGCACGTTCCAGACCGTTTGGTTGGTTTGTTTGTTATTTTGTCGGTTTGTTTGGTCTTTTAAATTCCAAACCACCCACCTTTGAACCCTATGATGTCAGGCTGGGCCAGACCGGGTGAAGGTGGGTGAAGGAGATGTATTGTGACATTATAAAGATCTAAACTTACGACAAAAAGGAAGACTGAATAACTATAGAAAGCCTACGCTATTTACGCTAATCCTCATCTACCGGATCTTCTTCAAACTCTTCGGGGCGGCACCGTCAGCTGGGGGACTTTCTTCCCATTCGTCCAATTCTTCGTATTTATTGCCGGCGAAGGCTCGTCGATTCATGTAAATGAAGGACAACTTGTCAACCTTTTCTGTGCCAAGACGTGCTCTACGCTTGCTATGGACAAGGTTTTGGATAGAGAAAGCCCGCTCACTGGCAACAGATGTTGCGGGCAGTCGGAACAGCCGCAGCGCAAATGATGACAAAACAAATGCGTCTTCACACATTTTCAGATAGGACCAAAACAGGATGGGATCGTCCTTCAGATCCCAAACGGCTTGGTCACGGGCGAATACCCCTTGTCGGCTTGAGTATGTTGCGAATTGGCGCAGAAGGGTGTGTGCTTCCGAAGTGTCGCGGTAGTAGCGGGAAACGCCGTTACCGAACTTTCGAACGACATCTGCGGGTGCTTGGCCTTCCTGGGTGGTCGGATTTAGCAGATATGCGAAGATATGAGGATCGCGAATGAGGTAATTCCACCGTTCATCAACTTTCAAGCTGGCGTCGCTTAGCCGGATGAGGTCGTTTGTGAGTCCTGCTTGTTGAACCATCTTTTTGATATTGGTCCAATCTTCGAGCACGTTACCAATATGATACTTAATGCCCTCAGATTTTCGCAGGGTGCAATCAATTGGCTGGAGACGGGCGGCAATGTTTTCAGTTGTGACCAAAATCTGGGATCCATGAGAAGCTGCCTCATGCCTTCGTCCATAGTAATTTCGGTGTCGCATGCAGCCAGTCGAAGAGAGGGCTTGAGCTTGATGAATCTTTCCAACATCCCAAGATAGGTTCCCCATCTGGTTTCCACTGGTTGAATGAACTCATACACCCTCCCAGTACCTTGCGATTCTTGTAGTTTTTTCAATTTGGCATACTGTAACTTGGACTTGATAAAGTGTGTGACAATGACTCCTGCAGACTTAAAAACCCATTGGAACTGCCGTAATTCGAGAATATCTTTGATGAGTAATTGAGCCACATGGGCCGCACATCCAACCGCAAAGACACGTTGAAAGGTAGGATCGGCTGCCATTCCATCCCATAGGGCCTTCATTGTGCTGCAAGTATCCGTCGAAAAACCATTGATGCGAGTGATGTCACCCTTGGCGATTTCCAGCATGTCTCGTTTGAAGGCGCGCGCGAGGTTTTCTGCCGAATGGGATTCATCGCCAGTGGAGTAGGACTTCCAGTAAAAGCATTTTCCGCCAGCGAGAACAGAGACATTAACAATCCGTTCTTTGCGAATGTTATCAGAGGCATCGGTGGTGAAGCACAAGTCGTTTTCGAGGGCTACGGCATCTACAACTTGTTTCCTGACAACTTCATACGTTCTGGACAGGAACTTTCCTCCCACCTGCCTGCGAGTGGGCGGTTTAAATGCCGGATTCAGGGCTTTGAAAGCCTTCACCATCTCCGGCTGCTCGCATAGGGTAAACGGAAGTGCGCCTAATAGTTGCTATTATTGATCTGAATTCCAGAAGGTTGCATTTGTCGTCTTACCAGCATATACAGCTTGTGAAAACTTCGCTTGTAGCTCTTCGTTTTGTTCTTTACTCATGGTATGAACAAAATTGACCATGCGGATGGAGGAGGAGGATGAAGCTTTGGTGATTGCATTCTCCGTACGAGGCCCTAACAAAGCTTGTGCCGCCGCATCCGATGACTGGTAGGTCGTGCAGTTTTGCAGGTGATTCCTCATACGAGGAAGGTTTAATGCGCACGAGTAGTCGCAATGTTTACACTCAGCTCGCTCGGTCTTCTGCGTCGGATCTTTGACAATGTTGAACTGACGACGGGTTTCATGATCGACGAGTCTGCCCATGGCAGTTTTGGAGGTTGATGAAGGCTATGGAGATAGGTTGAATAAGAGATTGAAGTTTGAAGATGGCCTCGACGCGTAGATCTGAGATCCGGATCATCCGGAGGTCCGGAGGCAACTCTGCCAAGGTCTGGAAACTGTGCCGCCTGCCGCAGCCGCTGTGCCGCTGGTATCACATTGGTAGGTTTGTATGGGTTTGTTTGGGTAATGTAAAACCTTTTCCTAGCCTCAACTCTCCCCCTCTCCCCGCTGCGACGGCTGTGCGACGCGCCGACGGCTGCCTGTCACAGATTAGATTGACCACTTTCACTCGTGCGTAATGTCGAAACCACATCGTACGTGACGCGCTGTCTATTGAAGTCTTCGCACACACCACTCACACCAATGAGCGTAGAGAGTCTATCACAGACGGATGCTGAAAAGCTGAAGATCAGCGAATTCGTACGCCAAGTCCCGTCTGGAACTTTTCAAGATTTTCGCGAGGATTTGCAACAAGAAATTGATTCAATGCCACCTGACAATAGGCGTCGTGGTCTGCTTTACAACTTGATCAAGGTCTGTATCTTTGTCTATGTGGTTTTATTGAGCCATGTGCAGGAATGAGTACCGAGAGGTACTAGGACATGTCTTTTACGGAAGCATGCCTTGGCGAGGTGCTTACGTACTTCATTCAAATATTGCTGGACACCTTGCTTTCGGATGGGGACAAGACTTGAGCCCTAGTTTATGGTCCAATTGGCGGTCGTAAAATGATTAGTCGGTAGAGCTCGCTGTCCTCAAGCTTGGCTTACTGCTTGAACTGCCCTATATATATGTACGCGGATAAAACATCTTGAGCTGATCGCCGCCGTCAGATCAAGCCTTGAGCACCAAACCAAACCCAAACATCTCCCAGGGGGAGAATATATATGGCACTAAAAAAAAAAGTCTTACTACAGACTGGCGCAACATATCGATGTCTCGAGGCACCGTTGCCCCCATGTATAATTTGCCAATAACAACAGTCTATCTTTCTAGTATACGAATTTTTGAAATAACAAATAATGATAATTGGTAAAATGTGTGTCCGGGTGTATGTGTATGCTATAGCATCAGTAGTGGTGTAGTATGCTGTCCTTCTAAAATATTGTGTGTTGTGTATCCTAGTCGTAAAACAATAACAGTTCAAATCCCTAAAGCACAAACAAAGCCAGCACCGATACTCCCACCACAACCCCGGCAACACCTAGCCCCTTCATCCCATTCCCAACCGCGTAATTGACCACATCAGCTACAAGACTCGTAGGTCCAGGTCTGGCCGCACTTGAACTGGCCGGAGATTCCCCATTGGTGGGTGAAGAACTAGAAGGAGCAGGAGCCGGTGATCCGTCCGGTGAAACATTCTGGAGTGTACACTCCCCACAAGCGTGATAACAATCTCCAGGTTTATACGCAGGGCGGTTGGAAATCGTAGCATTGGGATGCGTCCACCCCAGATCCAGAGTACAATCACTCGCACTCTTAAATTTCGCCGGAGAGTAGAAATGGACGAGTCCCGCCAGAGCACCCGTAAACGCCGCGTTATAATCTTGGGTGACTTCGGTGAATTCGTAGGATTGGCGGTTATCGATGTAGGTGTCGGTATTTGTGGGGCCGCCTACTAGGGCTCCGTAGAGGATGAAGCGGTTGGGAGTGGGGGAGGTGAGGAAATCTTGACCGACTTCGCCTTGGGATCGGCCTCGCATGGGGTAGTCGATGTACGAGTTGTAGGAGGATTTATGGTAGGGGAGTTTAGGGTAATTCTCGCCAAAACCGGGGATCCAGGAGCGGCCACAGTCACCGAGCATATAATTAATTTGCTGGACGGCAAAATTCCAGAGTGGGGTGAGCTGGGTCGAGGTTGGTTGGAGTTGAGTGAGAGTCTGACGATGAGCCAAAGCGACAAAAGCGACATTGGCCGAGTACCGGAGTGAGCCCCATTCGTAGAGAAAGGCGAGGCCGCGGGGGGTGCGGGGGATGGAGCCGCCGGGTAACCAGGCTTTGAAGAATGTGTCGATGGGGGTAGAGAGGGCCGCGTCCTTTGTGATGCGGTAGAGTTGGACGTAGGCGGCAATGCCTTTATCGGCCCAAGAGTATTCTCCCAAGTTGACGTTTTTGGCGAGGTGGGCACGGGCTTGGGTTAGGTAAGCGGCGTCGCCGGTGGCGAGGTGGAGCCAGGTCGAAGCTAGTGCGAGTTCGTCGTCGTAGCCGTTGGAGGGGTACCATTGTCGGTAATTGTTCCAGCCTACCCCAGTCAGGACGGTGGCGGTTTGGTACGAGTTGAGGTATTTAGTGGCAAACCCGTAGATTTGGCGGGCCGTGTCAGAGCAGCGTTGGGCATAGGCCGCATCGACATCTTTGAGAACGACGGCAGCAGCGGCGAGGGCGGCCGCGTAATCGCCCGCAATGTCGGAACAACCCTGGTTGAGCCCTGGTCCACCGGTACAGTAAAAAGCGCGACGGGGGTAATTGCCAGGAACTCCCTGCAGATACTCTTCGGGGGGTCCAAAGTAGCCAAAGTCGATATCCGTCTTGGCGTCCAGCGCCGAGACTCCATAGACTCCGACCAAGCGTTCGTGGGTCGCATTGGCGGTATAAGTATTCAATAAATAGTCGGCGCCCTGCCGAACCCAATGAATGGCTTCATTATACTCGTTGACCTTCTTCATGGCATCGCTGAATTCGTACACGTTCCACGCGAGTTGAAAGGCGGAAAAGGCAAACGGCCCGCCCCATTTCATGGTATTGGCAGCCTCGTACCACCCGCCGCTTAAATCTTCGCCGAAATCGCCTTTGCAGTCCAGACACGAATCGCTTCGCCAGGCAAGTCGCTGGTACGGCATCTTGCCCGACCTCTGAGCCCAGTAAAACAAGAATGACTTGTGCATGACCTATCCATTTCTTCTCTGTTAGTTCTATTTCTTTTTCTTCTCTCTTTCCCTTCATCCCTTTATCCCTCCCCTCCCTTCCCTTCCCTCACTCCCTTCATCCCTCACTCCCCTCCCTTCCCTTCATCCCTCCCCTCACTCCCTCCATCCCATCCATCAAACCATTCGAGTTAGTGAGTAAACGTATGCTCCTCCCCCTCCGCTTCGCTCGGGGTCGTCATAAGTGACTTTGCTAGACCCCGACCGCGCTCGTCATAAATGACTTTGCTAGACCCCGAACCGCGCACCCGCTCGCCAATTTCCTTTCAGGAAATTGTCTCGCTCGCGCGGGCCCTCCTCGCCCTGCGGGGCTCGTCGGGATTCCTCCCCCTCCGCTTCGCTCGGGGTCGTCATAAATGACTTTTGCTAGGCCCCGAACCGCGCTCCCGCTCGCCAATTTCCTTTCAGGAAATTGTCTCGCTCGCGCGGGCCCTCCTCGCCCTGCGGGGCTCGTCGGGATTCCTCCCCCTCCGCTTCGCTCGGGGTCGTCATAAATGACTATTGCTAGGCCCCGAACCGCGCTCCCGCTCGCCAATTTTCCCTCGCCCTCGCTGTCGCTCGGGCTTCGGGAAAAGTGTCTCGCTCGTCGGGATTCCTCCCCCTCCGCTTCGCTCGGGGTCGTCATACTCGGCCTTACTACGTTCGGCCTCGAGACCTCGGGATACTCACATCGACGTAATCATATTTGGGCTCTCCGGGAGCAGTGTATTTAGTAGAATCGACGATGGGACCATTTGGAGTGACTAGATTGGTCGGCCGAGGAGAATCACCCTGGGCGGTAACCCATCCCACAAGTAGCGCCACCACCAATAGTAAAACTCGTAACTCCATCTAGACAAAGAAATCAGTATAAAAACTCTTGCCGTAACAAAAACCTGTCAGTCAAATATACCTTTGAGCAGCCGAAAAGTGTGTGTGTGTATATAGAAGTCCTGTAGAATCAAACGAGAAGATGAGTTTGCTAAAGTTTTAAAAAAAAAGTGGGTGGGTGGGGGTCCCTTTGTTCTTCCTCTCAAAGAACCCGCAACGGACCAAGAATTCTCCAAATATAAAGTCCAACAAACTCAAACTTTAAAAAAAAAACGCCGGCTCTCGAAGAAAGTGACGTTTTTTGTTTGTGTTTGAGCGATATGGGGGCGGCTGGAAAGTTGTTTGTCCAAGAGACGCGCGGAAAGAGATAACTCACCTTCCAACTTCTTCAACTTTAAGCGTCTTGCAACTTTTCGCAAACTGACCTGACTGACTGACTGCAACCGGGACAGAACAGAAAACAAGGAAGGAAGGAATGCACTCAAGGAGGCGACTCCCCCCAGGGAACGAAAGTAAAAGCCTCCCCCCGTGGGAGTATTACACCACCTTTTGGGAAAACATCATTCTCGGGAAACCAGAATCCCCAGATCCTCGGTTCACGTGACGCGCGCCACTCAAAAGGCCCCCGTTTCTCGGGTTGAAGGAATGGCTCCATGTCTGTTTTTATTTAGTGACTCGCTCGAGTCATTCATATCATACGAGGATTGAGGCATGGTCATTCTAGGCTCTGAGGCTCTCACAGGCCAGCAAGCGTCAAGCAAGCACCGGGAACAAAACAATTAGTGGGAAAGGGCCTAAGAAGCAACTGCCACGCTTTGTAAGAGGCGGGCACAGTCATTGCGGGCTGGAGTTCACATTATAGTCAAGCTTGCACTTTGACCACACACACCCCCAAAATACAGAAACCACAAATGCCAGACTCAACCATCACCCAGCAGCCAGCCACTCTTCAACCCCCCAGCACAACACCTCTCTTCATCTCCTCAGGCTCAGGCTCAGGCTCATCAGGAACCTGTTGTCCGGACTCGTGCTGCAATGATACATCTTGTTTAGACTCCATCACTGGCCCTTGTGCTGCTCTCTGCTGTGGCATCTGTGGGGCTTCGGTATCGAATTAGAAGGAGCCCGAACGAGCCCCGAGCGAAGCAAAGGGCGAGTATCGCAGAGTGAGACTTTCCGAGGGTGGCCCAGACATTTTTCCGGAGGAAAAATGGATGGGCGCTGACGATTTTGCGAAGCAAAATCAAATGCGAGCGGCAGCGAGGAGGAGGGCGCCGAGCGAAAAGCGAGGCAATTCTTGCGAGCGAAGCGAGGAGGGAAAAAGAAGAATACTGACAAAGCTACGGGGTTCACACATGGTGCAACCATACGACATGCGTTATTACACACAAGACTCAATTGGTTGGATGCATGGGATGGAGGGGATAGACATTACATTCAACATTCAAGCAGAGTTAGTACAAAAGATCCTACTACCCCTTATGCTCAACCGGAACAGTCACTAAAACACCATCCCTAACCACAGTCTTGAACTGCTCGGCAACAGGGCGCTCCACAAACTCGCCTTTATCCAGTGTCTGCACCATGACATTCATTTCCGAGCTTTTGGCGCTTAGGATCTCTGTTTCAAGCGAAGAATGCGCCAAGTAGAGCTGCACACCGTCCGTCTTGTCAATGGCGACTGTAGGCGCTTTATCCGTGATTTGGATCTGGATCGATGCACAGTTGATGGTGTCGATTGTGGCGAGGACCGTGGAGGCGACCAGGGCCGTCTTTTTGCATGAGTCTAATCCACATTCCAAAAGTATTTAGTGACATATACATAGTTGCTGTGAAACTCCCCCAGAACTCACCCAATGTAACTGCATTGACTTTGCCCTTGACTTGAATCGTACACCCCACACAATTGTACACATAAACCACATGCCGCATCTCGGCTTTATCAATCACAATATTCGGGTCATTGCTGAAATTCTCCACGACCCATTTGTTGCCCTCCAATGCTAATTTCGGGGGTGCCTTGACTTTAGTCACTGTAGTCTTTTCACCACCCGTGACGGGCCCCTGAGACGTCTTGACGACACTGCCCGCACGGAGTTCAGGGTTCTTGTGCGTCATCTCGGATTTATCCACTTTGCGGAGTCCTAATTATCCCCTCATTTAACTTCATGACTTGCGTATTCCAGCTTACACAAAAAACGTACCACTGGTCAAATTCCCACTGTTGAGGGCACTAAACAGCGCACCCGTGTCCGGTGCCGCAGCATTCTTGGTCTGTTGCGGGGCATTGCTAGTATCCAAGACAGGAGGCGGGGGTGGAGGTGGCGGTCCTCCCGCAGCTGCAGGAGCAGCCGCTGACGTCGCAGTCGCTATAACCAACATCTTAACAAAAAAATAACTCCAGAATGATGGGTGCAATAAATCAAATACCTTTGGCAGCATCCCCACCTTTAGGATTCCATACCAATCCCGTAGTATGAAACGTCTTAACATACCCCTGCAACTCTGTCAACAAATTCACAAAACTCTTGGCCCACTCTCCATGAACTTTATCCTTCTCCCTCCACTCTTTAATCACCCGATTCGCCCAAAACTGCGCCGAGTCCCGCATTTCTCCGACATACGGGACGGGAGCCGGTTCAACTACTACCCATCCTAAAGCGGGGATCCCTTCACTGACTGTACTGAGATGGTTATAGTACGGGCTCGCGCGGTTCTTTTCGCGGAGGTCGGTGATGGATGATAGGGCGGATTGGGTGGGTTGAAGGAGAGTTGGTAGAATTGACTGATCGGGTTTTTTGGAGGTAGAGGCGGTTTGAAGGAGGTGGGTTTGGGATTGTAATGCGTTATGGACAAACTGGGCCTATTCAAATCTCCATTATCAGTCCCCCTCCTCCCACACACACATCTTCAAACTTTTAACATACCTGCTCACCCACAACCCCTCCAACAACAGCACTAAGTTCCAAATACGCCTTCCCACTCCCATTCACCAATTCCTCAAACGCTTTGACAGATGCTCCCGCATTCTGATTCGCATTCGTAGTCTGATTGACATTGGTGTTTCGGGCAGCCACTTCTTCGATCCGCTGCGTGGCGGTTTCGAGGCGTTTGATGAGGGATGCGAGGGAGGGTTCCGACATCTTCTTTTAATCTCTTTTGCAATCCTTTAACACGCGATGTAAAGGGATGATGATGATTTGCTTTCAAGATTGTGTCGTTGGTTGCTTTTGCGGTAAAAGTACTGCTGACGTCAGCTTTTGGGTTTTTTTGTTTATACTGCGTGCACACATTTGCCAAACTCCTTCACTGATTAATACCCTTAATTTAAAAAAAAAAAAACGTGGATTTGGTCAAACCCATTTTTTGTAGCAAGATTTGAGATAGTTTTTCCCACGCTCAAAACTGGGGGGAGAATTTCACAGTGGGTTTTTTTTGGCAGCAGCAGAATGCCAGTGTGTGAAAAGGAGGAATAGAGTCTTACCCAAGCGTGCAAGTATGAAATGCAAAAAAAGAATTGAGGAAAGAGTGCTATCCCGAATAGATAGGGATAGATCTGAGTAAAGTAATCCTATGTATTGAATTTTCACCACAAGAGAAGGATGGGAATATGACAAAAAGCCTGTATAAAAACAGGATTTGCCCGATGGAAAAACATATTCAATTTTTGTAGGGAGAGAAACTTCCGAAATAAGAAAGATGCAACTATATATACTGAATTCACAAGGCCTTTGAATTGAGCGCTCTCTCATCTCCTCCCCCTCAAAAAAAAAAGAAAGGATATAGAACTGATCGACTGAGGACAAATCTGGTTACCGAAACTCTCATTTGGTGAGAGTTTTTGGGTAGGTATCGAAAAAAAAATGGAAATCCTCAATCAATGGTCCTCCAATGAAAAAAAAACTTTACTTTTCCTTATCTTCCTTACCATCCAGGAAACACCTAGGATTTTCACAGAAAAAATGTTTAATGAATACTCGCTGGCTGACCCATCTTCCTTCCTACAAATCATGTCAGCCATGGGTAATTGATAATGGATGCTGCTGACTTTTTGCGTCTCTTTCATGCTCTAAGGGAATACGTTAGGACATCGCAGACCCTGAATGCATTTGGATTTGAGCCAGGTCTTTTTTCCCTCCCCAAAACTATTTTTGCCCTCCCTATTTGATTTCACAAACTCTGCTCGACAGCCTCGACTGAATGGCTGATCTATTTCTTTGTTTTACTATTGCATGAGGCAATAGGGCGGCTTACACTTTACTCTCATCATCACTTATTCATCTACAATTGAACTCTGTGTCGTTTCACACCCCTCATTAGGGCGGCAACGCCGGGGGGGTCTAGTAGATGAATAAAATTGAACGGTAGGCGGTTTGAAAGAACGTATATAGGTAAATATCATACTTGAACGACTTTTCATATACTCGAGTATACCCATCGGAGTTATGAAAGAAATCGAAGGCGGCCGCGAGAGTGTGCCGCACGCCGTACCACCTCAAAAAAAGCTAGGGCTGGCGATCTTGCGGCGAAAGAAAGGAAGAAACGCATTTTTTGTGGCTTCGGACTTTTTTCGCCACCAGGCCGCTTTTGGAAACCGCCCAAGAATATGTGTAAGTGGAACTTGTACTTTTTTTATTCGGGACTCGGGAGGGTTGGCTGCTGGGATATCATAGTAAATAGGAAGGTGAGTTAGGGAAACGGTTGCGGGGTGACAGAAATACTTACTGAGGGATCTACAGACAGAGTTATAGTTGAGGCCAGACGTCAAAAAACAATCGGCGGCGACAAATAAAAACCTGGGCCAGCAACAACAAAAAGGGCCCATTATGACCTCAAGTAGCGGCGGCGGCGGTGGGGGAGGCATGTTTGACGACTTGCTGGCTACCTTTGATACACTTCTCGCATCCGATGTGCCCTCCTCTTCGACATTCTCATCATCATCAGCAAGTGCAGCATCCACCCGACGACATGCCGAAAACGAGATTTCGCCGTTACTCTTACAGCAAATGCAGAGATCGCGGGTGGGTGGTGGGAGTCAGAACAGTACAACGACGACTAGTACGACAGCATTCACGGCCAAAGTTGCGCAGGTTGGACAGAGTCGAGCTTCACCTTCCATTCGCAACTCGAGTAGTAGTAGTAGTTCAAGTCACCATCGGGTAGACAAAGACGAGGATGGAAAGGCACGCGATGATTATTTCAGTCGGTGGAATTTAGGCAATTTGAAGAGTAGTAGTAGTACTGGAAACTTACGACCTGCATCCTCATCTCCCTCTCTTGGGCAACAGAAATCAGCCGTTCCGTCAGTGTCGCCATCTACACGACACCATATGCGAGCGAGTAGCGGTGGAGCCAGTGCCAGTGGTAGAGCATTCAATCGAGCTTCCAGACGCGGAGGGCAAGGCGACCCCTTGGTCCGCCGAAACCTGACCGATTCAGAAGACTCGGAACCGGATGCCGGGGATGCAGAGTCATCGGCCGACTCGGATGATAGTGATACCCCCGTTGGGATTGCCGTTGGTGCGGCCTTGGCATCATCATCAGCAACAGCAGGCCCGTTGACTCCCACCACCACTCCTGTCTCAGCAAATGCACCTCGGGGCCGGGCTGCCCGTCAATTAGCCGTTCAACGCGCCTTACGGGGCCATGAGGCACCTCCTCAGCGTCGTACATCTTCACTCGCCACCACTACCACAACATCTTTACCCCCACCCCAAGAACTCCCCACCCCGCCTACATCCCCACCCAGGACTCTTCCCTCTGCACCCCTCATTTCGGGATACAAGGACTACGGACAAGGAGAAGATTTGGGACATTTACCCTACTACCACCCACTGCTCCAGCAACAACAGCAGCAGCAACAACATATGGATTTACCCGTCCTTGGCCGTGATATCCACGGGAATGCCGTCGGACACCAGATGCAGGGATGGACTCCTCCATCTGTTGTTAGTCAGGATTCCCTCACCCCCGTTCTCGGCCGCGATATTCACGGTAACGCCGTCGGAGCAGGACCCCAACCACCACCACCTCCCCAGATGCACGGATGGCCACCCATGGGTGGTCAAATCTACACTCCTCACCCCTCCCCTCAACTCTTCAACCCCACATCTCCCGCTTCCATCGGATCAGATACCCCACCACCCTTAAATCCACCCATGATGGGCAGCTACTACGCCAACATGTACTACCCGCCCCAACCCATTCCCTACACTGATCCCAGTACGACTGCTCCTACTTACCCAGCGCATTACTACCCCCCGTATTTAGGGGTACAACCGGACACGCTCACCACCGAATCCTCGTCAAAGTCTTCATCGAAGGGATCGAAATCGGATCAGAAGAAAAAGAAGAAGGAGGAGAAAGAAGGGCGGAAATCTAAAAAGACTTTGGTGGATGATGAACAGGAACAGGAACCTCGGAGTCGGAGTCGGAGTAAAAGTACGACTCGGGTTAAAGATAAGAAGAAGAGCAGCAGCAGCAAAAAACCAAAGGATACCAATGCATCTCTGACAACTCCACCCAGCTCTCCACCCACCGATCCCATCCCCCTACCTGCTACTCCTACTGAAACAGTGACCTCTTGAGACGTCCTCGAAATTGTAAATTATGTGTATGTGATGTGATAGATTGATAGATTTTTATTTTTTAATGTATAGACTTGATTTGAGCTTTTTGCTTTGTGTTTTATTGTATAGTGGGTGTGTGATTGATTTCCACGGGGGGGGGGGGGGGGGGGGGGGGGGGAAGAGACTATGTAGAATCTCAACCAGAAATGGTCAGGTTTTCCCCTAATCCCAAAACTAAACCCCAGCTGTCAATCAGAACATTCTGACCAGTCGAAGCTTCGAACTGAAAATTCACTGCCACTTGCTTCGCCGAGCAGAGGTCAGACGCTGGGTCAGACGACTGAGACGAGAGGCTCTTTATATCAAAGATTTCTTGCGGTGCAGAATAATAGTCGGAACTCTCCAAGCAATCAGCCCAACAAATCAGTGGAAAGGGGGGCATGAATTTACCCCATTCTCTTGACTAATTTCACGCCGGAGAAGGGGGACATCAGACTTTTATGATAGCCCTTTTGACATTTGGGTAGCATAACATAAGGGAGCGGACAAACCGGTTTTTTGCCAATCGTTCATCTTTTCAACAAACAACCTCATAAACGAACCGATTCCTTACCAAGTTTATCCAAAAAAAAAAAAGAAAAGATGAATACCATCGGTTCAACACCCTACATCTTCTCCAACGGTCCACCAGGCCTCCCAGCCAAAAAACAAACCCTGGATCCCGACACCGCAGCCTACATCCACACATTCACCCTCTCAACGACCGAACTCAAAGTCTACCCCGCCGACCAAATCGATACGCGAGTCCACGGCACACTCTCCCTCAGTCTGCTCTACCCCCTCCCGTCTGTCACCTCCCTGTCGATTTACGCGTGCACGGCTCCGACATCCCCCCAGGACCCGCTCGGTCCATTAATCGGACAACAGACTCTATGGACGAATACCACACAACAGCCGAGAAAATGGGAAGAGAATTTTAGTTTTGAAGTAAAGGGTCTACCCCACAATATTGTTCTTTGGGCCGTGCTGGAACGGTCTGAGGGGTTGGGAGATATCGGGATTGAGAAAATTGTGCCGGTGACGAGACACAAAGACCTTCCGCCCCCGAAACCTATGTTGCGGAAGACGGATACGATGGACTCTGTTTTATGTGTGCGTTTTGTAATATTGGGTGAAAGGATCAAGGATTTCTATATATGATGTGATGAGCAGGAAAATGTGTGTTTTTCCTTCTTCTTTGTACCAATTTTGGATCTTTTGATTAGCTTAGTTCTAAACTCTTAATTTTTTGGGTGTGTATGCTGTACTTTCACATAAATACATTTGTGAGCGCATTTTCTGTTACCAACCTACCGTTTTCGAGTGGTGCATAGGCCGAGATGTTCAGCCAAAAGAGTGGCAGTTTCTCATATATATCCCTCGCGCATGGAAAAAATACTGATAACTGGCAATATCATCAGTTGAACTTGGTGTATAAGATGTACGAGTATACCCTTTACTTTGAAGCTTGAACTGGTAAGGTCAACTTTGCCTGTATGTGCCGTGTTTGTACTTTGTCCGCATTTTTATACTCTTCTTTTGGGCATACTCTGTCCCTCTTACCTGACTTATCTGTCTGTTCCTTAACTTTCGCGTGAAAATCATTCCTTTTCACCTCTAAATCTTTTCTGAACATTTGGGTCTGCAACGCGCGTGGTCACTTTCCCACGCTCGCGAAAGAAGAATCAATTCCCTGACTCTTACAGCCTACCCGCTTTTACAACCTCAAACTTCGTACAAAAATTAGCGCTCCAATATATTGAAAAAAGAAGTAGTTCTATATGAGGCGATTTGCTGGTAAATTTGTTTCTTTGGAGGGTGTGTTTGGCAAAATACGACCCCCGAGCGTGGATGACTTTTACAATAATTCGAACGAATATGGAGGAGCCAGATATATAAAGGGAGATGAGGGATTGTGGCTGTACCGACGGCACAGTACGGTCATACGAGAGCACTGCCTTCGAAAATTCCCACCGGTAACGCGAAATGTTGTATTGGTTCGAAACACATGCTGAACATCTGAATCGTTCAAAAACACATTTGACATAGGATATCCTAGTCGAAAAAGAGCTTGGTCCATCATGTACCAGTCTGTATGAAGCGCAACATTTGCATTATTTTATCTAATACCATCTATGAATCTATGATCCCTCTAAAAAAACTCTATGTACAAGCAGGGCAAAAACCTCCCATTCAAAATAATTCCCCATCCCATTCTGTCAATTCACCCCCGCATTCTATCAACCCCTCTTGATTGCCCTGAAATTTCAGATAAGGCCGACGCCGATACCACCCGTCGTGGGGCTCTACCTCCCGCCGTACACGATGCAGCCGAGGAAATGGATGTGGTAGCCCCAACCAACTTCAGGAATTGCGGAAAGTAGGCCAGTTTGGCTTTTGCTGGTTCTGGAAGACTCTTGCTGATGTGATAACTAGCAATAGCAATAATGAGACCAAGAACTGTTTCGCGGAAGGAAAAAATGACGAGAAAACTTACCGTTGGACGTTACTTGCTGTAGTGCCCGGCGTCGCCTCCCATTCCAAAGCTTGGTCTCTGGGGTCAACAATATTACAAACACACAAAAAACTAAAACCAAAAATCGTCGTCTTTCTTAGGCGGAAGTTCTTTAAGTCGAGTCATCGGCACGACTTTCTCAATCCCGATATCCCCCAACCCCTCAGAACGTTCCAGCAGGGCCCGAAGCACAATGTAATGGGGTAACCCCTTTACTTCAAAACTAAAATTCTCTTCCCACTTTCTCGGCTGTTGATTGGTATTCGTCCATAGGGTCTGTTGTCCAATCGAGGGACTGAGCGGGTCTTGTGGGGAGGACGGAACCGTGTACGCGTAAATCGACAGGGAGGTGACAGACGGGAGGGGGTAGAGAAGACTGAGGGACAGTTTGCCGTGGACCCGAGTATCGATTTGGTCGGCGGGGTAGACTTTGAGTTCGGTCGTTGAGAGGGTGAATGTGTAGATGTAGGCTGCGGTGTCGGGATCCAGGGGTTGTTTTTAGGAGGGGAGGCTTGCTGGACCTTTGGGGAAGAAGTAGGGTGTTGAGCTGATGGTGTTCATTTTTTTTTTTGGATAAAACTTGAATCGTTTTCTTTTTGGATAGATCCCAGGATAGATCCTAGTGTTCAATTCACGCCGTTAACGGCACCGGTGACCATTGCCAGGGGCAAACGAGCACGAATACTTATCAACCTGAAACTATACCCGGTGCAGTACTGCTTTCGCTGCTCAACTCGTTACTACTGCTGGTATCCTCGACAACAGTTTCCTGTACGGCATTGCCTTTGTTCAACGGGCATGTTCGGGCGTTGTGACTTTGGTATTGTTTGCACCGGCCGCACTTGCTACACGAAGGCATCTGTCTACGGGGACTGGCGGGAGGACAATCCCAAACCCTTCCCGCAAGCCGTCAACTTTTCACTATGCCTCAGCGAAAAAACCTGCCATTCGTCAAGGGGACCACCCAAGGGACCCACTACATCCCGGTGAAGAAGTCCTTCATCCAGTCCACCGCTGTCCCCACCGCGCACCCCAACCAGGCCATGAACTTTCCTGACCCGCTTGGTCTTTGGCTAACCCAACCCATCTGGTGCCCCCATACCCTCCTACTCACCACCACTCGGTAATTATACCCCCCTTCCCATGTCCCCAACGCGAGAAAATACCGACGAATCATCCAAGATGGATGTTACATCTATCACATCATGTGGTAGGGAACCAAACGTTGAAGGCCAAAGCCAAAAACGATTGTCGTCTGAGGAATTTGGTGCGAGGGCTTCTAAGAGGTCAAAAACTGATTCGGAAGCTCTGGCGGATCCCAAATGGGCGTCCAAAATTGCGAAGGAAGTCATTCATGACTTTGGTCAAAATTTCACCAGACTTGAACGCAAAAGGACTGCTATAGCGAACCTTCGGGTTAAGCATCATGCCGCTAGCTACTTTGCGGGCCCCACAAAGCAAATGTGGCGCCAATTTTTCCGCTCGTACAGGGCCTTGAGGGCGAGTTTCTCACCCCGTACGACCTGGAAGCACAGTTGGTTGAGGGAACGGTAGTGGCCGTCACGGTGGCGTTTGTGTCGTGGGAAGTGCCGGGGGACGAGGGCAAACATATCACCCACACAGTCCAGCTAGAAGCTGTCAAGATTGTACCTCAACCAGGGCAGTCTCCAGTCGAAAGAGCGCTTGACAGTGAAGCGAACAAGTTGTTTAGTTTGTAATCAGCGAAATCCCCCTTTTTATCATTACCTTTGTATATTAGTCCTTCTTTTTCACACTGACCTTGTCAATTTCCCACCCATAATTATTCCACAACCGGATCGCAATCAATGAAGATTTATATTTATATCGCCCAGTACATGCAAGATACTAGTATAGATCTATATGCTCTTTACTCTGTATGCTTTTGCTAGTTGAGACAGTAATAATTGGGATCGCGGGTGGGCCAAGAACAAACCTTCGGTGACATTGGCTCATTCAGCTTGATCTGGTAGGTATATCCATTGTTCTGAAGTTTGTCAAGTAAAAAACCTCCAAAGACCTTTTTCCGTTTACCATCTTTACCCTTTTGACCGTTTCCCCAATACATAAGACGTTCATACTGCCATTCACTGAGTCCAGACGGAACATTCATAACAACCACAATGTCTGGGGGGTTATAACAACTACAATATCTGTGTGTGTGTGTGGGGGGGGGGGGGGGGGGGGGGGGGGCTCATCTCCCTTATATATCTGGCCTCATCCTAGGCCTCATCCCATGTGTGTTCCAGATTCGCATCATCGTAAGTCATCCACGCTCGGAGCGCTACAGTACTGGAATACTATCAGCCGTATTGTACTTAGTGGCTGTACCAGTCTGTATGCAGCGCAACATTTGCATTATTTTATTATCCAAAACCATCTATGATCCCTCCATACACCCCAACTAAAAGATCTGCGAGGTTTCAAAAAAAACCTCTATGTACAAGCAGGGCAAAAAACATCCCTTTCAAAATAATTCCCCATCCCATTCTGTCAATTCACCCCCTCATTCTATCAACTCCTCTTGATCGCCCTGAAAGTTCAGATAAAGCCGACGCCGATACGACCCGTCGTGGGGCTGTACCTCCGGCCGGACACGACGCAGCCGACGAAATGGATGTGGTAGCCCCAACCAATTTAAGAAATTGCGGAAAGTAGGCCAGTTTGGCTTTTGCCGGTTCTGGAAGACTCTTGCTGATGTGATACCTAGCAAAAAGTAATAATGAGACCAAGAACTGTTTCGCGGAAGGAAAAAATGACGAAAAAACTTACCGTTGAACGTGTCCGCCTTCACTTGCTGTAGTGCCAGGCGTCGCCTCCCATTCCAAAGTTTGGTCTCTGGGGTCAACCACCATTTTGACGCCGTCCACAAACAGCATGACGAAGCGGTTATCAGCTGTTTTCATGCACCACCCTACGCGTGCGAGGTACTTGAATTGCAGTTGGGCGGTTGCGGCTATTTGTGACGAGGATTTGGGATTCACGGCAGACGATGCAGACGATGGGGGTGGGAGTGAAATGGGTCGCCGGGAAGGTGCGGTTGGGGGCCGGGATTGGGAAGAAGTGGGTTCGCGGGTTGACTGGGTCGTGGTTGTCGATAATGCGACTGATGCTACAGATGATACGGCCGTCGACGTAGGTACACCACCCGTCCGTAGCATACCGGGTCCTCTAGATAATCCCTCCCCATGGCTAGCACTACTCGACCCTACCCCCTTTCTCGGCGTCCGACCATTTCCTTGTCGTGACCAAGCAGTAGTGGATATCGAGCTCGGATGAAAAGACGGCTGCTCGCCTCGTGTATTGCCTAACCTGCCTCCCTCTTCAGGACTTGACCCTGCGCCGCCCCCTCCCCCTACTCGGCACTGGGAACTTTTAAGTATGACCGGGAACCTGGTCCCAGGATCCTCCAATTTTCCACTCCGCTCCACATCCACACATTGCTTCAAACATTCTTGGACATGCTTGACAATAGGAGCAACCGTCGGGGAGATGTCCACATCAACGTTCCCACCTCCGCCATCATCAAGTGGCACCTGTATGCGGACTGTTTCCGCTTCATTCCTCCCGTGCCCGGCCGGCATCCGAATCTCCATTTCTCCCTTGGGAACAGAATAATGGGTTCGCGTCCCACTATAAAACACCATTTCAAAATCGGCTAGCGGCGCGTTTTCCATTAGCATACATTTCGCCTGAGGCGAATAAAAGATGATTTTGGGCGTTTTGGAGCGGACAAGGTCGACAAAGCGTGCCGCGTAGCGATATTTCTTGGCAAATGACTCGGGAAGTGATGTGCGGTCGTATGTTTGGACCACCATTCCCTCTGTGCCATCTCCCCCAGCTCGCTCATTTCCACGTTCCACTAGATCAACGGTTGCTCCATCAGGTCCAATTCGCATGAGAAAGGCATCGCTCGCAAAGTCAAGCACAACATGGCCGCTTTCGGTAATGAGTACAGTACCATGTTTGGTTTTTTGACGTAATGGTTTGAGGCGACGAGTAGACAAGGTCGGAAGTGGCCCTGATTGGGTCACTGTGTCCCTGGTGGAAGGGTGGGGTGTATCGGGGATGGGGGCATGGGATTGACTTGGCTTTTCATACTTGCTCCGGGCGTGAAACGATGCGGATGAACTAGTCGTCGTATACGCAGTCCGCGAATTTGCTGCCACGCCTACGTTTTCCTTCATTTCCCTTGAATCACGAGGGTGCTGGGCCGACAGGCCGGCTGTTGAGGAAGCTGATGATGACACTCCGGCCTTTGTCGGTAGCGGTCGAGGTTGCGGTATCGATTTTGCAGGTTCTCTTGAATTGGCCGCCTCCCTGTAATGAAAAGAAGATTGTGATTGATGCTGGGGTTGTCTGGGCGGTAAATCTCGCAATGGTTCACGCCTGCGGCATTTGACATCTGCGCCAGGGCTAAGAGAGCGAAGTGGGGCAACGGGTCTCGCAGGATTGAAAAATTCATGCGTCAAGACTTTGGTAAGCGGGATGCGAGTTTTTGGATCCTAGAAAATTGGCACTTGTTGTTGAGAATCCACTTTGACCAATGTTGTCAGAACTTCGAACCTTTTGCAGCAAACGATTCACCAAATCTCGGGCTTCGGGACTGATGTGATCAGGAAGAGAGTAATCTACTCTGGAAACACGATCCAGTGTGTTTTTGACCGCCCGACTCTAAACGATTTTCTATGATTAGGATTGTTCTTAAGCAAGACCGAGAAGTGGACATACCTCGAACGGAGGCTTTCCAGTTAGGATGGTAACGACCATACAACCAAGTGACCATACATCAGAGGCCAGACCGTAAGGTTGCCGCGATACTATTTCACTAAGCTGCTATCAAAAAAAAGCGCAAAGGGCAGACGACTTCTCCTCAAACTTACGGCGAGATATAGTTTGGAGTGCCACACATGGTCTTTTGTTCTCCGTCAGGATCACTGAGTTTGACGGCTAATCCGAAATCAGCAATTTTCTACTCCCACGTAAGTATGGGATTGAATGTACAGCGGGAACGGACATACCACATCAAACTGATCGGTCAGCAACAAATTCGACAGCTTCAGATCACGATGGATGATTCCATTGGCATGCAAATACAAGACGCCGCGAACTATCTGTGTCATGACTCCTCTTGCCTCCTCTTCTCGCAGAGGTTCCCCACGACGATGAATGTACCCGTAGAGTTCGCCGTTTCGACATAGCTCCATGACGAGGTATACATAGGAAGGGTCTTCGAAGTAATTGTACAGGGACAATATTGAGGGATGATGCAGCTGCCAGTGGACTTCTACTTCATTCGCCACTCTCAGCGTCATGTTGGCCGCCTTCATCAGTCGCTTGTCTATCTATGTTTTTCGACTTTCTTAGGAAATCAGAACCGACAATCGAATAGTAGATTGGCGTACCATCTTGATCGCGACTTCTTTTCCCGCCAAGCCAGCATTCTTGCAAACGGCACGGTGTACCAGCCCAAACCCGCCTTTCCCTAGCATTTCTTTGATCTCATAATCCTAAAGCGAGCTGTAAGTCGTTCGTTGCGCGGAGTTACATCACGGAAACAACATACGTCTATCCGATCTGAAAACTTTTTGGATGCGCGTTGTGGAGAGCAGAATGTGTACTCGCTCGACTGAAACTGGTTCCGTCGGCTCTGGGGCAAGGAAGCGGCTGCCAAAGGAGTGCGAAGGGGTGCTCGTATTGGGCCTGGCATGTGGCTCATTCGTGACATTTTCTTTGCCAGCGGCTGGACACCGGGGGACGGATCCTAGCTCAAAAGTTCTTGGGTTCCTGTCCTACTCGCCTAATACGTCTTTGGCGGTGAACATGGGCTGGGAACGGTGATTTAGGAGCAAGTGTTCTTTTTCCACCGTCGGCACGCGTTGCGCGTCCGTAAGATCCGGACTTGGATCCACTCCATCCGGCTCCAGCCAACATTCATAACCAGAATTTTATTTGTTTTTTGGGAACTTTTCCGTTTGCCCTCCGCCAAAACCCTGCCTGCAAGGACTCTCCAGACAAAGGCCACAAATACACCACACAGCGGATACCAGCGGGCCGAGAGTCGAGCACAGCCCAGTATGGACTCCTTCTTTATGGCAGACCCGGACTCCAATCCGTCCGCGGCACAACGAAAGCGGAAGAAGCAGCTGGGCGATCGCAAAATGCGACGTAACAAAGAAGACGATGCACCCTCGGACGATGAGGGTGGTGCCGTTGGGGTAGACGACATGGATCTGATCGGTGATCGACACAAGGCCGTGGAAGACTCTGACGACGACCCTCTCGAATCCGCTGCTCAAAAACGATCTCGTTTGGCCAAGCGCTATTTGTCAAAAGTTCGAGAAGACACAACAGAAAAGGGCGAGGTAGATGCAGCACAGATGGATCGCGAAATCATTGCACAGCGATTAAAGACGGACGAGCTGGAAAAAACTGGGCGGATGTTCTATGCACTAGCGGATCGGTATTCAAATTTTGACTTTGAAGATCCATCCCACGTAACAACACTGAAATGTAACAACAAAGTCCAACAACTGTCAATAACGTCTATAGCTATTAGCAAGGCACCACATCGTGGCGACAAGAAAACTGTTCCAGCCATCTTTATTTACTCGGCCTCCAAAGACGCTGCGATTGTCAAGTGGAACTTTTGGACTGGCAAGATAGATCACACATTTGCTGGAGGCTTGAAGCCAACGAAAAAGCTCACCGCTGCCTACGGCAAGAAATTACCTGCTGCTCATATTGGTCACAATGATCACATCCTGGCAGTAGCTGCCAGTTCCGATGGGAAATACGTGGTATGTAAATGTTTGAATCACTTTTGTCTTAGCCGGAAAGTGGAACGAACGCTGGCTTTCTTTTAGTGCGTCAGCTGTTCTTCCAGGATCAATTTATCATGATTTGTATCTCAAAACCTTTCCAATATCGAAATGCGCGCTTTGAGTCTGGCCTCGCTCGATAAATGGCATGGTCAGAATTGTGCTGCGGAATATCCAACATAATTCATCATTTCAGTCAGCATGAATACTTACCATTTTTATGCTTCTGTACAGGCTACGGGCGGTCGCGACAAAGCCATCCACATCTGGTCCGTTGAAGGCAACAAGAATTTGACAACTTTCAAGCAACATCGCGATGCTGTATGCGGGCTTGCTTTCCGCAGAGGTCAGAATCAACTTTATTCCGCATCCATGGACCGTACCATCAAGATCTGGAACATTGACGAGCTTTCTTATGTCGAAACACTCTTTGGACACCAAGACTCGATCACTTGCATCGACACAATCATGCGTGAGCGGTGTATTACTTCTGGCGCACGGGATCGCACTTTGCGCTTATGGAAGATTCCGGAAGAGTCTCAGCTCGTATTTCGTGGCGGCGGAATGGGTACTGCATCTTCTGCGGGAGAGGACTTGGTAGTTATGGACGGCATGCGTAAAGCGCCAAAAGTCGATAAACAAGCCAAGCTTGCAGGTGGGTCACTGGATGCGGTGGCCTTGCTTGACGAGGAATACTTTATTAGCGGAAGTGATACGGGAGCAATATCATTATGGAGCATCAACCGCAAGAAGCCATTGTTCACAAAATTGCGTGCTCATGGTCCGGATAGTCGGATACGACCACCGGCGGATGTCGCAGTTTCAACCAACGGCAATAAAGAGGGCGCAGTGGAGATGGACGTCGACGAGACCGCTGGCAATGTTACGGAACCTTTGGACGATGGCGCTTGCTGGATCACGGCCATCGCTACAGTACGGCATTCCGATATGTTTGCCTCCGGCGCCGGGGATGGATACATTCGTTTTTGGAAGGTGGCTAAAGATAAGAGGCGATTTACGCTTATGGGCTCAATTCCAGTGGTAGGTTTGACTTATCGGTGTAACGGGGTTCTTTCGCTAACTTTGGCTCTCTAGACCGGATATGTCAACTCCTTGACCTTTTTCCAGGCGCCTCCTCGTCCAAAATCTGGTCTCACCATCGCTCAAAACTCTGACTCTGTCCAAATCCCGATTGATGATGATCAGAAAGTGTACACCGCCAAGGAGCGATTGGCGATGGCCAAAGCTGCTCTCGCCAGTGGCGAGTATTTCAAACCCAAAGATGCTGAACAACTGTATCTTGCTGCTGGGGTTGGACAGGAACATCGCTTGGGACGCTGGTGGCGGAACAAGAATGCGAAAAACGTCGTCAAAATCATTGCTCTTGACACTGACGCTTCATAGTCCATTCCCCTCCCGCTGCAACCACACCCTTTCCTGTACATATTTTATCTTTATTCTTACACTGTAATTTATCGTCTTTCAAACACACCCACCATACCCACCCTTAAAAAAGTCCTTGGTGTGTGCTATGACATCAAAAGTTCAAAATTCTGATGTTCGCCTCGACGCGATCTCTCATGCGCATTCCATTCAGGTTTTCCACCTTCAATCAAGCTGCCTCAAAGATCAAGAGTGCTTCGCAGCGTCAACACTATTTGCCTGCAATCAAGCCTCCACCTGTTACCTACATCAACACTCCTGCCACCATGTCTCCGCCTCCAGAGCCAAAGTCTCTACAAGCGCAACTCGAGGACAATACACACTACAAGGTCATCTCTACCAAAGAAGCTTATCGTCGTTACATATCCATTTGGGATCGCCGGGTTGAGTACCCGGATGGGAGAGTTATAGATTGGTAAGTTTTTCGAAGCCCGTTGTCGTTCATGCGAGGCCTGGGGCCTATGGGGACGACTAAGATGACATTTAAGATTTAGGGACGTAGTTGGACATGACCTTCCAAATCCATGCTTTTCAGTAGTGTTTCCATTCAATACCGAAAATGTACGTCACTTTATAAGGAACCTGGATCTTCGAGGTGCTCAAACCTCATCATGTAGAAAACGACAAGTCTGATAGTGGAGTACGCACAAGGCCCTAATGCCATGCTGTACACTTTTGCCGCTGGGGGTTTCGACCCCAAAAAGCATGAATCGTATGTCTCATATATTGGATGAGGGTGATGTATCGAGACATGACATGAGCCCGCTGCAGAATTATGGATACTGGGAAGCAAGAACTCTCAGAGGAATCTCGCCTCACGGGAGGCCGATGGATTTCGTTGATGCCAGAGGGACACGAAGGTATATGCGAGGTACAATTGGAAAGTTTGATTTTTATTGCCCATCCCAAAGGTAACATACAAAGTTTAGGTGAAATGGTCGCGAAATCAGTTTATTCCGTTTCTCGTGCTGGATCCCATCATCGATACAAATCCGCGCGATCGCGATGCAGAAGGTGAATACATAGCAGTTTAGGCATATGTGGGAACCAGGAACTCATGAAAAATTCCAGAACTCATTGAAGTCCGGCATAATGTGACGATGGATGAGCTCAACACCATCATTCTTCAAGGGAAGCTGATGCTGCCAAGTGTGCAGACTGCCTGGATAGCACTAGACTATCTTCGCAAGCAAGGACTACTATAGACTAGACATATCGTTGCTGTCCAACTGGCTGATGCTGCTGTTGCACGATTTGGGCGGAGAATGGGGGCCGTGCTGGAAGGGCCCAAAGACTCCAAAGTCGATCAACATCCGCGGGCAGGTCAGGTAGATGGAATCCATGGCTGCGGCCTCCATGACAGACCTTTCTCGGTCGCATCTTGATCAAGGCACGATTCGGGTGAACGTTGACAAAGCGTTGAGTTTTGTCAAATGTCCCGCGGGACCTTATATCCAGGGCATCCAACCCTCGTACATGACCGCTAAATTCTCTGGATTCGTGGCTTCTTTAAGTATCATAGTGGTCTAGTTTCTTATTTTGAGTATGGCCGACTGATTCTGACAATGACTGTACTGACCTGTTCTGCTACACTTATTTGCTTTCGACTTGGCGTATCGCGTCCGCTGAGCTTGATTTGAACCCTTGAGAGTATATTTTCTGCAAACACATTTCGTTCTTGCGCTACGGGGTATCCTTTAGAGCAACATTTGCTTGATGCAGAGGAGGTAACTTACGGATTATCGGTTCCGGGTTTGGCTGTGACAAGTCCTCCAGCAGCGCCAACTCGTGCAGCAACCCTCCGTCCTGATGCAGCGGTTGCGAGGCATGATAGATACCTTGGTCGGTGTCGACAAAGTTGTTCCGGTTGTCTGAACCTTGGCTTGACGCGTTCTCACTTCCATTACTATCTTCTTCATGACTACCAATCGTGTTTGAGGCCGATATTTTCAATACGTCCATCTGTTCTATAAGCCCATTCGCCACAACAGGGCCGGTAGTAATCTGTCCATCAGGGGGCGATCCCTCCATCTTCACGGCCACAGGCGCTGCAGTTCGTTCATTTTCTGTCGAAAGACGGTTTTAGGGTTACAGCAAAAAATTGACAGCGACAGAAAGCCATACCATGCGATAAGTTGCTGACAGTTATCATGGGTAGTTGAGCTTCCGAATCAATCAGAGGTTTCTTTACCCAGTCAACCAAAGGATCATAGACAAACGCCTCCAGTAATATAAGAAATTCTGCTGACTTGGTCCGCATGGCCTTTAAGACAATCTCACATGCAGTCCTGAACTCTCCGGCGGTTCCATAGGGACCGAAAGCGTCCCGAATGATTCCAGTAAGTCGAAACGGAACCGTCTCTGGGATGCGCAATTTGCGCCCATTTTCAAAGCACACGTTATAATCAATATGCACCACTTCGCCAGTTTTTGAATCAATAAGAATATTGTCCAGATGGCGGTCACCCAGACCAATCACGTAGCCCACTACTGACATGACGGCAGACGAGCGTGCAAAGGCTTTCGTTCGCTCCCACCAATCGCGCGAGTCACTCGAACGGCAAAGAAACTCTTTTCGTAACAGGTCTGAAGGAGTTTCCCCTTTCAACGAGTGGAAAACATCAACCAGAACGGCGACAGGCCATTCTCTGCGAGGAGTTTTCCGCGATAACCCATGCCTCTGCAGCGCAGCACTGAGTTTGCGGTAGTACTGCTCATGAGGTTTCGGCATTTGAGAGAGTGCATTTCTAGTAGACTTGTCTTTTGAACGCAGAAGTTTGACGGCATGATCGTGGAACTGCCAACGCTTGTAAACAGAGAATAAAGGAACCACATCCTCTACCCACTTGATCATTCCAAAGCGCTGTCCGAATGGAATGACAGGATAGCTACGTGCGCATAGAGCGCGGCGGCTGGCCCGTTTATCTTTGGTTAAAAGACCGTTGACCATTGATAGAAGTTGCTGGATTCGCTCATCTAAGTGTAGGTCCTCCAAACCTTTCAGAAGGTACGCGTAAATCTTGCCATCACTTCCAGTGAACCGAATTTTCTTGGGTTTTGTTTTGGTGGGGAGAATCTGCACATCCCGCTCGATCCGAGCTATGGTAATCAGGCGACCGCCTGCTTCTTTTGGCATTCCAGGCATTGGCACGCCACTTCGTCGTAAAAGTGCCAGAGCGGGACTAACCTCTGCGATCGTCAATTGTCGATTGCGTTGGAGATCTCGGCCCAATCCTTCGAAAATTTTGCGATATTTATCCCATGAAGACGCAAAATTTTCCATGTCCGGAGGATTGCATAGATCTTTCTGGGCTTCTTCGATTCGATCACCATAAGTGTTGGTAAACCATAGTTCATGCGGAGTACTATCCGGCGTGGCCGTAGTGATGCGAGACAACTCTTCCAAGTTCTGGCAAATAGGATCCAATAGTTTGTGATAAATGTCATTAAGTGCGCTTTGCCGAGCACCGCTTTTGTCGTTCTGTGTTGCTGCTGGTAACGCGGCCAAATCGTCACCAATTTTCTGAAATCGCTTTTGCACATTGGCATGAACATGACCAAGTCGGTGAAGCCACATTTCCTCCCACAACACTGTCACCCTCTGCAATTCTTTGACAAAGACATCAACCTCATCGATCACGCTCTGCTGACCAGCAGTTCTCATGATTGATCGCAATGTATGGTCGGGAAGCACAGCCGAATCGTCCTCAGATTCTGATACTGCGTGGTATATAATAAGGTGCGGCGATTGTCTCGCAATTGAGCTTAGAAGCGTGCTGATGCCGGCGCGGATAGTGGGCTCTGGATGATCGATGCGAGCAAACAACTGCGGAATCAAATTTTCCCATGGCGTGAGTGTTGTACTCTTGAATTTCGCAATCGTGTCCGCTGAAAACTGCATCCCAAACTTCGTAAACGCATCGAAAATTCGTAACGCAGCAGTCAGAGAGTCCAACTTCCCGATTTCATTATTTCCGGCAACAAGAGAAATGCATTCGAAATACGCGCGCGTACTCTCTTCAAGATAAAGAACAACGCGACTCCTAATTTTGATGAGCTTGGCGGCAATACTTTCGCACTCCTCGGTAGATAGGGAGGTATAGAAATCCGCCAGCTTTTCAGCGAGATCATCAGCGTCAAAGAGGCATTCAATGCGCGGAAGAAGATGTCCTAGCAGAGAGGTAAGCTTTTCATGAGCTTTCCCAGTAACACCGTCTGATGCGAAATGCGAGATGAGCGTGTTCTGCACATCAACCAATTCTGGCACGTCAAGCCAGTAGTCATCCTTTGCCCGACCAGTTAACGCTTTGACGATAAGCTCCCCTTTGACGTGCCAGAAATTGCCATATAATAGCCAGGCTTTGTGACATGACTTGTTAAAGTATGTCGCAATAGACAAAGATAAGGCGTACATCCTATCATTTGCGGAGTCAAGAGTCGATAATTTGATGTGCTCCGCAGGGAAACGATCTTTAAGTAAGCTTACGCAGCTCGCGTAAGAAGGAGAGTTATCAAGAAAAGGTAAAATGGCAGAGTTCGCGATGCATGTAGCCAGGAGGACAAGAGACTTTGCGAGAAATGGCTCTGCGCAGTCTAAGCCTGCTGCCCTGTTTATTAGCTCTAGACAGCATGTAGTCAGGATATCAACGGCTGTGGCATAATCTTGAAAGGCAATCTTTTGTTTGATCAGCTCATGGGTATATTCGAAGCAAACTGCAGGCGGATCCTTGGAAATAATCATCTCGCATAGATGTCGATTTTCGCATTTTCGGCTCATTTTGGCACCCAACAATTGAAGGGACAAACAGTTTGACATCCCCTTCACGCCGCGCAGGCACTCCAAAGTAAGAGCAACCAATGAGAGCAGGATGCCGACGCCTGAGGGTAACGCATCCAAATCGATTTGCATTGTTTCCGTTGTGCCGACCCCGGATCGCAAGCTATCAATCCAGCTGGATAATTGGGAATAAACAAGCGGAAGCAGTAGGAGGTCAGGTGAATCGCCAGCAAACACTTCAATCCAGTCTTTGTACAAATGATGAAAGAAATCCTCCCTAGAACCGGTCCTTGAGTCGAGTGTGCTTTCTATATAGTGTATCTCCGCCTGGCGACATGCTGCTCTCACATAACCGAACTTCCCAAGCTGACCGATAAACACAGGTAGTTGTTGGGACTCTTCCTGTGCTCCATTAGCGCTGTTCGATTGGCGATAACAGACTAAAATTTTGATATCCTCAATCGACTGCTCTGCTGACGGCTCGGAGACATTTGAATGGAGGAATGCCATCCATTCCTCGAGACCTTCCCAATCACGACTCTTCTGGTAACAGTCCACAACATAGCCCAAAATATTATCAAGGCATCTATTGCTCATAAAGGGACTCTTCTTTGAAAATGAGTCTTTGGCGAGTTTGCGCAGCGCAAGACCAGCAGCTTCAAATTGCCCAACTGCTAGCTGTCGTATTCCTTTCAAGAAGTCAATGAGGACTTTCTTCGATGTTGATGATGTGACCGCCGTCTTCTTTAGTAGCGATATTCCTGAGTCTGTTTTCTGACTATAGTCTGGATCTGCGAACAAACATTGCTCGAGGGCAGCCACCAGACCAGTAATAGTATCTCCCTCGCCGCGAAGAACCAAGGCATCGCAAAGTTGAAATATCGCGCCCTCGAGATCATCAAGATTGGACGCATACTGTTCACGCTTGTCTTTCTGTGATAGCAGGGGCAGGAGCTCGCTGATGTACTGGAGACCAGATTTGAGAAGTTGAGAAGGCATGCCTGCTACTCGAGACCCCGTTACCAAGGCTTTCCGCATGCGGCGAAAGTACTCGTAACAAGTTCGCTTGTTGTCATGAAAGAACGCAGTGACATTTTTTGAATGCTGGCTGATATCGTCCAGTGCATCATGAATACGTTGCTCCAACAGATCAAGAAAAGTCAACAACAAGCGCAATTGACGCAATCGGTCCCAGACATCTGTCTCGTCAAGATCCTTATAAACTACGGCTTCCAACAATGATTTCAGCCGCTTTTCAAGAAGGGTCAGAGTCTGCGGGGCCGTACCGAGGGTAGTGCGCAATTTGAACATCACGCAAAATCGAGCTGCTTGATCAAGAGCCCATCGGGTTAAGGTGTTCCTATCAAGTCCCATATGTCCCACAACCGAGTAATTTTGCACGAAGCAAAAGTGATATAATCTTTCCAGAACATTCGTTATTGCTGCGTTGCTGACACTATCGCGAATGATTCGCGGCTCATCGGTGCAGTCGAGCCCGATTATGGACATGACAACTTGAAACTGCTTTTGGCGGAATGCCGGGGAGAGAGCCACTGAATGTAATTTGGGTAAAGCATCTCCAATTCCTACGAGCCGGCCGGATAAAATAATGGAGTCCAAAGGGCAAAATGACCTAATGGTGCCGAGGTAGGATTTGCAAACTGACGGGTCTAAATCTGATAGTCTAATTGGAAGACCCTGCTTAAAATCTGTGGTGGGGTTTCAAAAAGTAAGCTCCACACCAACCTCGGAATAATCACCTCGAACAAGAGGTCACGAAGCGCCTTGTATTGTTCTGCGGAGACGTGGATTCTGACAGAGCTGAACCACCGAGTGAAATTTTTGACCATTTCTGCGATCATGTTCCGAATTTTTGGATCCACATCAAATTCTAAACGAAGACTCCAAAATGAGGAGTTGGAGAATAAATACACCAGGACTGACACTTACCCAAATTCGTAACGAGGACAACAAGGGCGCGTCCAACGGATGGTAAAACAGAGCTCACCATATCTGGCGTGAACTTCGTCGAGCTAGTAACGTCGTCCAGCCTACTGGTGAAACTTGTGAACCAGGTAGCTGCAATGAGTTTACAATCATAGCTCATGGGAGTAGTATTCATCGCATATTCGATGACTGCTAATTGTACAAAAATTGAGTCCAGAGCTGATTCATCATCGAACGAAGCAATCGTTACAAAAAAATCATTCCTGAAAATAGTCATTTTCTTTGTGGAGAATAAGACGAGGATATCAGATAGCATACCTGGCGCACACTTCGTATGCTGCTAGTAGTAAATAATCGAGGACATCTTCTATGTGGGAATCACGCTTGCCACCTCCGTTGTAATCGAAACCGACAATGCAAATATGGAAAAATTTGAGTAGCGAACAACCCATGTCTGAACATGCGGGAAGTGGAATCAGCGCCCCCAAAAGTTCCAAATTCCAACGCAAAAGAGATGTTTGCGTGGTAGCTTCCTCGTCTTTAATGGCATCAAAATACGGGTGCAGCTCCGCGTTTTCATTGTAGGCGTCCAAGATGGCATGAGATATCCGAGTGTCATAAGTTAAACACCCAATCGGGTCAAGAAGTCCTTGTTTGCTAAATGCAATGAAGTATGTCTCCAACAGAATCTCTCCGATGAACGACCGCAAGAGGGCGGACGGTTCAGGCAGCAAGTACGAACTTGACGACAGGCCAGTTACTAGCATCGATATCCATTTATGAATCCGTACGAGAATGTCATCATATGCAACGCAAACTCTCCGCAGTCGCGAGAGGGTGCAGGACTTGCTTAATGAGCAAAGGCTGATGACCAAGGTGCTGCTGAATTTGGGATTCCAGACGTCCAGAATCTCACTGAAACGATCAACCCAATCCTCGATATCTTTCCTGATACTATCCGTAGACCCAAGTACATCGCACTCTGACAAAATGTTTTCGCATTCCGCTTCCAAGTATCTTACAGATGCCTCTTGAAAAGGCAGAAACTCGTCCTGCAGAGCCCGACTAAGAAACTTCACCAATCCCGCGCCTTGTGCCAGCCACCCTCGATCATTGAATTTGGTAGCAACCGTTCCGAATATCTCCAATCCCATTTTTATGACGCTGGCATACTCTGTGTACAAAGAGTCGGAAGGTTGAAGCAATGGCTTTCTACATTCGGCATTGATGGTGGGGAAAGTGGAGAAGGTAATCACGTATATAACGGAATGGAAGCATTTTATGAGCAGAACTATTGAAAGCGGCCTTCTCTGGCTGCGATCGTTCGTCTTCATTCCGCCATCGCCTTCTTTTTGAAGAACACCGGATTGGCCGTCCAAGATTCCTTGAATATCTGATAGCAGGTGATGTGCCAACTCCAGGCTAAAGACAAGATGATCCGGCCAAATCCTCCAAAACTTTTTGAAACTGTCGGCAATCAAAGCGGAAATGTTCCGAGGGGTTGAAGGGTCAATGCTCCACCCAATCAGCAGATCGACCAAATCTCGAAAGGACACGCTGAACTCGCGAGGATAGCGCCGTTCAATCACATGTAAGATGTCCAATGCTTTTGGTAGATGGTCTGATGCTTCCATTGCATCCAAGAAATTCTGCATCTCGCCCATAAGGAAGGGTATTTCAGTACGCAGGTGAGCTGCTTCATAGGAGTAAGGCGGCGCCGGGTCCAGAAATTCTTTCAGTGCCAAGAGCAACCAATTCTTCCACTCCCCACGACTTTCTTTGCTCATATCTGGAGAACTTGGCGCTAGGAGACGGTCAAAGAGCCAACGTAGGTACGAGTGGTCTGTATTCATTTGCAAATGTCCGAAAGCACCAACAACCAAGGCAACCGCTTTTTTAAGAGGGGCAGGGGCTCGAGGATCTTGTAGAATACGATCAATGTCCCTTTCAAACTGATAAAAGAGTGCCGACAAGCCTTGCTGTTCAACACTCGAAGCTGTCTTAACCGCAAACAAGAGGGTGGTGGATAGTTGCTCCCCAAAGACCACACGAGTATGAGCTGCCGCATCGGAGTTGAGAGCGAAGAGTTTTTTCAACAGGCCTTGTGCTTGTACCACAACATTCGCTACTGCACATTTGCTAATTAGATCGGTGATTCCAACGGCAGGGACACATTAAACTAACCAGCAGTTGCGCTCCCTCCACGTCGCCCACGGCCTCGTCCATTCGAGCGTCCATTATTCATTTCCACTCCAATCACTTTCACTTCCAGACGACCTTGTCAGACGCTTTCTCTGTAACTGGGGTGACTATCTTCCTCTTCTTGATGTAGTATCTCCCTCGCGCGTTTGACGAGAGTTTTGAGTTTTGCGTGGACGTGTAGAGAACACTTGGAAGACTTTTGGCCTGTAATGTTCTGATCTAAATCCTCCATCTGGTCTCATAGGTTTTGTTGGCTTTAGAAAACCCCCACTCCCCTCAGGAATGCTATTCGTTCACCGGAACGTTTGCTGTTGAAACGTGATAAAGCTTCGGCACCTGGAGATGTCCGCAGTGACAGAACTTCTATGGAATGGCAGTTTTCTCCCATGAACTTGGTGAATATTGTCAATGTCTTGACAGTTTTTGGACAGTCCAATGCAACGGCAAGGACGATTTTACATTGGAAAAACATCAGCTGCCCGTCCTAATACGAAAACTGTGCCACACAGGCGACTTGCCGTCTCCGCTCTTGCTCAACCGATTTGACAACAGGGCAATCGCACGTCTCAGGAACAGCTGCATCCTTCAGAACTGAATAAAACAAGCAGCGCAAAGGCTTTTGCTATCACCCCGCTCTCGACTGCTGGATCTCTCAAAGTCACACTACGGTCAAAAGTTCGACAAATTCGCACGCGGGCATGCCAGGCTCGTCAGAAAACGCGTCTGAAAATACAGAGTCTGGCAGTAAGGGGGTTGCGCCGGGTCAACAAGTGCCACGAAGCTCTTCGAATAACTCAATCACACGAAAGAGGACTCCTGAAGACTTTGAGTTCGGTAGAGTATTGGGAGAAGGGTCGTATTCATCTGTTCTTTATGGGAGGGAGGGCTCAACTGGCCAAGAATTTGCGGTCAAAGTACTTGACAAGCGCCATATCATCAAGGAAAAGAAGATCAAATATGTCAACATTGAGAAGGATGTATTGAATCGTGTGTCCCATCCTTTCATCGTCCGCCTCTATTACACATTTCAAGACATGCACTCCTTATACTTTGTTTTGGAATTGGCAAAGGATGGGGACCTACTGGGATATATTCGCAAATTAGGTTGCTTCACCATTGAAGGGGCCAGGTTCTACATAGCCGAAATCCTTCTAGCGGTTGAATACCTCCACAACCAGGGCATTATTCATCGCGACCTCAAGCCAGAGGTATTTTCACTAGGGTGACTGCCACTTGGAGGAATAATGAGACGCAATCTCTCTAGAATATTTTGCTGGATGACCGTAGGCATATAAAGGTACTACGAGCCGAGAGCATCATTGACAGCCATCTGAGACATCTGCGTGTAGATTACCGATTTTGGTACCGCCAAAATTTTGAGCAGTAAGCCGCCAGAGGACGGTGAGCAAGTTCGCGACGATACCTCTGGGCGTGCTTCATTTGTAGGGACCGCGGAGTACTGTTCCCCGGAACTTCTCAATGACAGGGCAGCATCAAAGGCATCAGATATATGGGCGATAGGCTGTATTCTCTACCATTTGCTGGCAGGCCGACCACCGTTTAAAGGCGCTAATGAATACCAGACTTTTCAAAGAATTACCAAGCTGGATTATACATTTCCAGATGGATTTCCGGCCACTGCACAATCTTTGATCACGCGCATTCTCGTACTCGATCCATCCCAGCGACCTACGATAGAAGATATCAAGGAGGATCTTTTTTTTGAGAATTTCAATTGGTCAGACCTGCCTGAACAAGAAGCTCCCAATCTGCGACCGTATCTTCCTGCTACTTCGGAACACAATCTTGAGGACCTGACCAGTGACATGGATAACTTGAACTGTGGAACCCCACAATTCCATGGCGATATTGACACTGCAGCTCGAGATCCATTCCAAGAACTGTCACTTGATGTCGACAAAGCAAATATCGCAGATCCTGATCGATCACATAAGCTTCTACAGCAGGCAAACTCTCCCTTGAAGGTTATGGTATCTGAGTCGGAGCTCATTCTCTTGACCGGAACAGTGTATAAGGTATGATAGATTGGGATTTCAATCTCGAAACCCAAACTAAAGTATGCTATAGCGCAAAGGGCTTTTTTCGAAAAAGAAGGGTTTACTTTTGACCGATCTCCCTCGTCTACAGTTTTATGATGAATCCAAACTGGTTCCTAAAAGCGAGATTCCGTGGTCCGACAAGCTCAAGGTAGAGGTTAAGGGTCGTCGGCACTTCTTTGTACATACACCGAAGCGAACGTATTATCTGGAGGTAAGACGCTATGCTTTGGCGACTTCCATCAATTTTAAGGACTAATCATGTTACGACACCGCTAGTGTGTGAAGGGTGATGCTCAAAACTGGGTAGATGCCATCAACAAACTCCTATGATTTTGGAAATTTTTCCCACGACCAAATTCTGTACTAGTAAATAGATCCCCTTTTTTTGTAGAAACTGTATATAAATTTCAACCTATTTAGGATGGCGTGACCGAAGAAAAAACGGATAATAAAATAAAATGATATGTACAAGCTTCACCGTCTTCAACCAAGAGGCTGTAAAGCCGTCGCATAACCCATACTGCGCAATATGCCTAGAACAATTTCTCCAATAGGCTCCCCTGTTGGCCGAAACTGATCTAAGCTAGTGCCCGCAGTGCCAAAAGGCCGCATCAAAAAGTTCCTTGACCCCGAATACGCTTGCGGTGACAGGTGGCTGAAAGTGCTTCCGTCGGAAAAGGTCTTGGGCGTGTACAGGACGGCGAATGCCAGAGATACATTTGCAGGTAGTCCAGCAGATATTGGATAAAACACAGCGAGGGCGCCCAGATTTGTCGCAACTCGATCGTATAAATCTTGACAGGTTGCATATGTGGCGCTCCGCTTGAGTGCGTTTACCCAAGAAGTGCTGGTGAGGGACATTGAGGTCGCCAGGCGTTGCACTTCCCGAGTGATGTTCCTCTCGTACTCGTACATCCAAATCCCCTTGTTAACGTCCATCATCCATTTGTTGTAAATGTACGGCTTTGCAAGACCTTGAAAGGTACCGTTCCCGGCCACACGGCCATAAGAGGGCAAAATCCCATCATCATCAGCCCAAGTATACCACGACGAGATAAAACCCAACCCATGCAGCAGCTCGTGTAGAACAATCTGCTCAAAATCAAAGATTCTATCCTTGAACTTTGCTGGTCTGAGGTTGCTGGAATAGCCTTCCCATTGAGAAGCCCAAGCATACTTTGCGTTCCAAGAGTCAGATTCTGGGTTGCCGATAGGATCTTCCCGAGTAGGGAACCACCAAAGTGGTTCCGAGTTGAACGACGCCGTGATGTCGGCAGAGTCGGGATCAGGAAACTCATCCGGTGCATATTGCTTGGCTAATGCTGAGGGATACAGATAGTCAGCATCCACCCCAACCGCATCCGCAATAGTACTATTCCACTCCAACCAGGAGGCCGGTCCTGCACTGCCCAACACGTCCGTGGTCGCACGACATGTTGCAACATTCGTTGAAGAAGCGCAAAATGAAGAAATGGTTGCTTCAACCACTACCGGTGTTTGAAGATAGACAACATTCTGGATTCTCTGCATAGCCCTCAGAAACGTCGCATGGGCCTTGGTGCAAACATTGTCCTGGATGCTCGGGAGGTCTACTCTCCTCGGGGTCCACTCAGACCTAAGCGTGCCCACCTTACAGAGAAATTTGAGTGTCATGGTGCTGTTTGCAGTTGTGGATGTGTCATTTGAATTTGACTGCCTCCGATCCAGCTGTGGTAAGATTTTCGATGGGGTATAAAGCCGTTTGCCTTGTCGGAGGGCGTTGTGATCGATGTCATGGCGTTCAATGAATACGAATGCTCTTACTACCGCACTACAGCATATTACTGTCCACCATGCTATGAAGGAAAACGAGCGCATATTTTACCATTAAATAAACAAGAAACGCGATCGACGCGAACGCGTGCTGCGCAAGCTGCTGCTGACATGCTTGATTTGTGTGGTTGCGAGGATACCCACGTGACCGCAACATCAACCAGCACATCCATCACCGCCGCCTCCAACTTTTCCAAGAGGCCTCAACCTTGATTGCCGCAGCCCAGCCAGCACTAATTGTCAAGATGTCCGACGACTGGAACCCATCCGAAGACCCCAAGCCCGAAATTGAGGCCAGTACGTATTTCTGAACGCTCGCCTAGCCGTTAAATCTCGGCAGTTTACTGATTTGCCTGACATAGAGTGCGCGGAGGGTCACCACTGCCACAGCTTTAAAGCTCGACTGGATCGATGTTCGGAGAAGATTGAGGCGGGTAACGGCGCAGAGGAGGAAACCTGTGTCGAGGAGTTCTTCGATCTGATGGTTAGTGACTGTACCCGCTGGACCTTAAATTGCAGTTCACTAATCGAAATGCTTTTGTTTGCTGTCATTCAGGAGTGCGTCAACCACTGCGTAAGTTGAAATCATTTTGTCTTCTCAACTCGTCTCTAAATATCCGCATTGCACAGGCTGCCGACAAGCTTTTCTCCAAGTTGAAGTAGTCAAACCCCACCGTCCTAAACACCCATCTGCATCCATCGACCCTATATACCTTTCCTTATTAATATGAGCACACACAGATCACAGCTTTTGTCTACGTAGCAAGCTCGTCTGTAGGACGCCAATTTACTTTGGAAAGCCTGAAGCATACTTGATTGAATCAAATTACATTATTCCAACAAATTTTCTACAAATTTCTTTCTCGCCACCCCCCCTGATGGTCTTCGCAAATATGCTCGGTTGTGTGCACTGTGTGCCCTCACTTATCATTAGGCTCCTCCTCCACGATGATCGTTTCGGTATATTGCTTGTGAATGATCTTTTCAACGGTTTGGTTTTGGAGGTTCTCCATCAATGGATCTTCATGGTAGAATCCTCGATCAGATTTGACCTTACAAATTGGTTAGCAAATTCTAAGCTCTGGTTATTTTTTCTTTGGGAACTAGTATGATACATACTGCTGCTTCGGAAGATGATGCCAGTTCATCTTCCCAATCGTCTCCGGACATTGAGCTCCACTTGGGATCGCCGAAGTTATCTAACGTATGTATATGTTAAATTAGGTATCTACAAGTTATGGCATAAGAGAGTGTGCACCATTTGCAGTCGTCTGTTGGTTAGGCGGCGATTGGTCCTTAGGCGTATTTCGGGTTCCGACTATATGAACTTTCGAACGGAAAGCGCGCGTGGAGGGCCGACAGATGGTAGTCAACGGGTGTTGGACTCCAAGGACAGAACGGGCATAGAAATTTTTGATGTGCATTGGAAGTAGTTTCGTTATTTCTGGAAGATATCAGACTCGACGGCCTTGTTATATGTCTTTGGAGTTGTTCACAAGCCCAGGGTCGTGAGCCATGATGCGTAAAGCCCCCGATGGGCGTTCTACTGCGCATAATGAATTTGTAGGTACTGATGTCTTGAAATTTAAAGGAGAGTAATTACATAAAGTAGGACACTTTTTGCCCAACATTCACAAAATAGGACACTTTTTCCAAAATTCATAAAATAGGACACTTTTGCAGGTCCATAAACTATAGTCTGGGCAGAACGTATGCGGGCAAGTCCAGAGGCAAGTACAAATGAAGCATCAAATGACGGATCAACCCGATTTGTCTCGGTCTCTTGTCAATCTCTGGAGAACCTGGTCATGTCCATTGCCCCCCCGAGGCGAAGCCCATTATGAACTTTGGTTTGGTACTTTAGCTGGTACAGGATGTCATCTCTTCCATGCTCTTTTCACCACACCCCATTCATGTTCTATGACCAAACTCTTTGACGTCCTTAGCTCCTGTACTAGTATATGCCATAGGTGTACCTTCTAGAAACCTCTCGAACTCCTTTCTAGTTGAACCTCGATGCTGCGCAGACTATATTTTATGGACCTGCAAAAGTGTCCTATTTTGTGAATTTCGATTCAAAAGTGTCATACTTTATGTAATTCTATATATTAAAATAGAATCCGTCCGAACCACGTGCCCCACGTGACCTGTTCGGACTCCAAAATCTTTGGGCAAATCCTCGAGGCCGTAGGCCGAGTCCCAAAGCCCAGTTTGGTAATGATGAGCGTGGGAAAACACATTGCATCTTGGCATGGCAGTTGGTAAGTGATGGAGGGCCTTGAGTTGAAATCTCTGGGCAAATTCTCGAGGCCATAGGCCGAGTCCCAATGCCAGATTACATCTTGGCATGGCCTGAACGTGGGAAAACAGATGGCATCTTGGCATGGCCGTTTGGGAGTGATGGAGGGAACAAGGATTCATGGTGGGATGGCGTCGCCTGGGCGGGTCTTGCACACAGCCTTGATTTCCAAAGCCAACCCAAGATGGGAGGGGGATTTGCAGCCATGGTTTTAGAGGAGCGCTCAATGGAATTGGCAGTGACAATGACCAGGGGCATTCTGTATATGGAACCTCTGCCATTTTTTTGCAGACTTCCTCTGTGTTTGGTTTACATTCGTCTCTGTATTGGGCTTAGCCCCATACCTGGCATATCCTCGTTCTATACATTAAAATAGAATCCGTCCGAACCACGTGCCCCACGTGACCTGTTCGGACTCCAAAATCTTTGGGCAAATCCTTGAGGCCGTAGGCCGAGTCCCAAAGCCCAGTTTGGTAATCATGAGCGTGGGAAAACACATTGCATCTTGGCATGGCAGTTGGTAAGTGATGGAGGGCCTTGAGTTGAAATCTCTGGGCAAATTCTCGAGGCCATAGGCCGAGTCCCAATGCCAGATTACATCTTGGCATGGCCTGAGCGTGGGAAAACAGATGGCATCTTGGCATGGCCGTTTGGGAGTGGTGGAGGGAACAAGTATTCATGGTGGGATGGCGTCGCCTGTGCGGGTCTTGCACACAGCCTTGATTTCCAAAGCCAACTCAAGATGGGAGGGGGATTTGCAGCCATGGTTTTAGAGGAGCGCTCAATGGTATTGGTGGTGAGAATGACCAGGGGCATTCTGTATATGGAAGCTCTGCCATTTTTTTGCAGACTTCTTCTGTGTTTGGTTTACAGTACATTCGTCTCTGTATTGGGCTTAGCCCCATACCTGGCATATCCTCGTTACTCTTTAAAGTATCTGTACAAAATAATTTCAAACATTCAAAGTAGCGCGATCTGTAGGTACTGTTGCTGAGTTGGTTTGGTCGGACTTTGAGCTTCCGGGAGAGCTCTGTTCCGAGTTTTTCTTCTGATCATTCCTGGTACTAAGTACATATCGTTAATCGTCGGTAGCAAAGAGGACTCCGGCACCAAGACTTACTTGTACGCCATCACCAGCAGGATCGGAACCAGGAAAACGTGTAAGCAAATCCATATGAAAGCGCATATATGATTGACGCCTGGCGTTGTATGAATCGGCACACGGATGAAGCCGTAGATAGTCAAAATTACTCCAGACACAACCAGCGTGACCATGAGACATGCAACAGTGATGATAAGCTGTGTCAAATGTCAGTGAGAGAATGGCTGAAGGTGCAAATATGTCGATATGTACCGTACGGATGGCCTGCGCGAAAGAATCCCCGCCTGTTCGATCTATGCTTTTACCAGTATCTTGAAGAATGCGCACCAGACTCACTCCATACCCCAACAAAATACTGGAAAGTGACCAGCAGTATATGGCCCACAAGGCGTGCTGCGCAGTACTAAGTTTTGAAGCTTGCGCCCAACGCTCGCCGTCTCTTGCAGAGCCACACAATGCAGCCAGAGCGGGTAAAGTTGCTAACGGGGCGATTGAATGCAAAATCAACAGGCAGTTGAGCGTTCGGGGGGACGGGAGATGAACTCTGACAAAGTCACTGATGACCGCCTCCTCTGCTTTTTCTTTTTCCCTCTCTTCCTTAGGCTTACGCTTGGATGGTCTTCGGCGTCCTTTATGAGAGTTTGTTGAAGGGACTTTGCTGCTCACGTATGCGTTTGGCGTTAAATAGATACTAAGTACTTTGAGTAAGTTTCGTTTTGTAAGCACATACCCATGTGCATTTCTCACCAACTTATCGTAAACATGACTACGCCAATAAATAGAATTTCCCACGGCCATTCATGCTGAAGGAAAATCAGTTGCATGTAATGTTCGCTAAACCATTCTGCCACACACCATAAATTCAGCAGCTACCTGAGACCTGTAGCTGTCCGATAGAACCATGCCGATATGAATCAGTCGACCTGAAAAGTGTAGGCATCAGTACGGCAAAGGCAATTCATTCCTTGAAAGCTACCGGATGTACCTATGAAAAAAACCATGCATGTTATAAGGAAGACATTGACTCCTGCGGGGCAGAATCCTCCATTTCGAATTGTATACAGCTTCAGTCTTCCATCTCGATGTTTTTGGAATAGGATCCAAGTTCCGAGCACTACATTAATCGAATCACGATCAATAATTTTGGATTCTAATTGGTATTTCTCACATACCAAGTAGTATGCCCAACAGAACTGCGCTAACTAAACTTGTTCATCAGAATCAATCCATCGTCACTAGCGTGTGGTTGAACTTACAAATGTAGAGGGCTTTCCATGTATCACTCTCTTGACAACCATAAATCCTCCCTAAATTTTAAAGTATTAACTCTGATCACATACGTTTCACCACTTGCACATTACGTACAACGCCAATCGCACCAGACAGGGCTCAACCACTAGCGACGGATGAACATTCAATGAGAATGGCAGAAGAATTCACTCAAAAAACGAGGTATAACATACTTCATCGCGAGTGCTGGGCATGGTAACAGGATGGAGTAAAGCAAATTCCTGCTCCTGTCTATATATACTCGAGACGGCATTTTTGTAGACTGTTCTCGTGGAAAAGTGTTAATTTGGGATTTTCAACAAGTTTCCTTCGGTTTAGGTCCATGTCAGACAAGGAGGGTGCATCCTCAAATGACGCCTTTAAATTTGCATTGACTCAATGTTATCCGTGTGACAAAAAACAACATGATATTGAAATATAAATAAAGAACATTAAGGGAGTTCCACGCCCCACCCATTGACGGGCATATAAAATACACACACAGCCGATTCTGAGCCTCTGAGCCGCACTTTGAATACAGAAGATGCAGGGTTCCCAGGATAACGGATATGTCACACGATTGGATGTACCGTGCTTTCAAGTAACATTTTCAAAAAAAGGAGTACGCTTCTTTAAGCGTCAACTGGTGCAACATCTCGCCCTTTGCCGTTGTCGGTTTTCAATCCTGCAGCAGCTTCAGCCTCTTTTTGTGAATATGGTTCCTCCTTCAAAACCTTCAACCGTCTCTTGTGGAGTTTTGTTTTGTAGTGCTCATTGATGGAAGAGCCATCGGTAAAGTATCGGGAACACTGTAATAGATACCGTCAGTCAATGATAGCGGTTGCCCAGCTCGGGGGGAAGTAGCTTACTTGTATGCAGTAGTGTTGGCCCATTCCAGGAAGGTCTGGATTTGGCTCCTGGTTCTGAAGCTTCTCTGGGGCCTTCAAGTCGTCATGGATTTGGTCCAAGTCCTTTGTCCGTGCCCGGGTCCGTGCTGCTCGTTTAATATCACGAATTCTGCAAACCAAAGAGAGCATTCAAGACAGTCAGTTATACTCGTACGGTTTTGGACAACTGAAGCACGCACCCCTTATGCGTTTTAACCCTTCGATATCCAGGACCCATGATTGATTGTACTTGGAGGTCGAATGTGTAAAATGTGGTAAATGTAAAAAGTCGAGAACAAAACAAATTCTAGAAATGTTCAGCGGCGATTACGTCCCCGTGACTTGTGCGCAGTCGCAAGCAAGACACGGTCATCGGCAACGTCGGGCAGAAATCCTACAAGCATGGACAGATGGAGCACTCAATAGCAAGGAGCAGCTATGGCGGATGGCCAGGCAGGAAGGGAAGATTTCTTGCCGTATGTGCTCTGTTGCTTTCATACGCGTCAAGCTCCTTTGCATACACGGAATGGACGGTATGTCTTCTTGTAAAGCCGTTGGGAGCGACCTGTAGCCATGAACTGACCGAGTTGTCATTATATCTCGGATCGAACAGATAACAGATGGCGAAAAGCAATGCTGGGCAATGTATGGACCAGGCGCTGTTCCCGGGTCCAATAATGTTGGGACAATAAAACCGCTGTTTCGCGACTATCCGACCAAGAGCAACATATCATTACTTGTCTACAACTATGATGATGAAGCTTTAGTTGCGCCGAATGGAAAATTTGAACGTTGCGAGAACCCCGCGCAGAACTGTACCTTGGGGACATGGATTACAAAGTCCATCGACACCTCATCCATCCTCAATGTTCTGGTAAACATTGACTACATTTTATCGACGGGTGCACAGGTGTGGGCTGAACCGGTTTACAATGCCACCCGTACTGGGGTGTACTGCTTTGTGGCAAAACCATTTCAAGGTGTACTTGACCCAAACGAACTACCCGTCCACGTCATGAATCCATATGGAGAACTTCCCGCCATCGAGTATCCTAAGCTACCGGTATGATGCTGTTTTGAAAGATGCGAAGAAACATCCAACTAAGCTATCTTTTAGTTTTATGGCTTTCTCAGTCTGACATATCTCTTGATCGGAGTCGGATGGATGGTTCTCTCGTTCTTGAATTGGCGAGAACTACTGGCTATCCAACATTACATTTCAGTCGTGACGATCTTTCTGACACTTGAAATGGCATTTAATTATGTGCGTACGCTCTCTCCCAGCATCGAAGACCCGGCTTTTAACTCATCGATTGTAGGGATTTTTCGAGGATTTCAATCATTGGGGCAGAACTTGTATGTTTCGCCGCTATTTCCGATTTGACACGTAAAACTGACCCACGTCTTTGTCGCAGCAAAACCCTTACTCGTATTGGTCGTCATCCTCAATGCTGCGCGGAATAGCATATCTCTGTTTATGCTGTTGATTGTCGCATTAGGATATGGTGTTGTCCGACCAACCTTGGGCGGGACTATGGCAAAGTGTCGAAACCTGGCTTTGCTACACTTTGTGTTTGGCATTTTGTACGCGGCGAGCTCGCTTTCCACTAGAGATGTGACACTTCTGGTCGCCTTGACATGTATCCTACCACTGTCAATAACATTGACCATATTTTACATGTGGATTTTGAAAGGTACGTAACCAAATTACTCATCCGACCCGTGTAAACGACATTTTGACCGTTTCTTCAGCTATAACAAAATCAATGGAGCATCTTTTAAACCGACGTCAAATCTTCAAACTGACGATGTATCGACGTAAGCTAATTTTTTTCTGAACCTATCCAGATGCTGTTTAACAAGAAAGAATGAGTTAGGTTTGTGGCGGATTCTAGTCTCGTCAATTGTTATCATTTCCATAATGTTTGTGGTGGACATCGTAAGAATACTTTTGGTGATGCGGATACCCGGCTTCTCGAGTAACGAATTTTGATAGATTTTCTTTACTAACCGGGACACCATTGAGTGGCTTCCGGCTCATTGGAAAGTACGGTGGTTTCTCTTGGACGGTTGGCTAAACATTCTGTATCTGGGCGTCTTCTTGGGATTGGCAATATTGTGGAGGCCAACCGAGAACAATCAGCGGTACGGATTGGACGAGCTCGCACAGGATGATTTCGAGGATGAGGATTTTCGCAGGCAGGGTAGTGTTGCTGGACAGCAGCTCAATTTGCGCAAATTCAACGGGCGTCAGGGAAGGGATGAAGAAGAAGCCATATCGGACACGGAGTTTGACGAGTTTGAGGATTTGGACGATGGTGAAGGAGGTGGAGGCGGAGCTGACGCGGATGACGAAGACGTCATGCGGTGGGTTGAACAAAACGTGGGCTCTGAAGAGGAAGGTCACAGGCGTAGCGAGGACAAGCAGCACTAGTTCTCATTGTACATTGATTAAGCCACATTACATACAGTATCGGTAATTTTACCACTATTTTCTGACACTATTAAACTCTTCGGGCTCATTGTGGTTTCAAGTCCAGAAGGGTCGACGACTGAAAGCCGGGATCGAAAATCTTCCCTTTCGTGGATCGGGAACCGGAGCTCTTCCATTTTTGATGTCCAGTACCAAGTAGGTCTTGGACTTCCAGCTTATGTGTTACAGCTGTCCCAAGTAATTTGGCGGACACTTCAGTCGAGATAAAGACTCCATTGGGAAAGTATCGGCAGAAGCCGCATAGGTCACCTCAGTCGAAGCTTCAAACGGAAGGCATCCACCCCATTGAGATAGTACCGGCATAATCGCTTGTCTCGAACGAAGCCTAAGTTTTGGTACAGAGACAGAGCTCCCTGGTTGGTCTCCTCTGTTTCCAAAACCACTTCATGAGCGTTTTCCTCCTTCATGCGTGCTACAGCCATTTCCACCAACGTAGACCCTGGAGCCAAAGGTTGGTCCGGGAGGGGTAAACAAACAAATCTACATCAACACACCGATTCTCTGTTTTCTGTACTCTTTCGAGACGGCCAGCATCCCAATGTATCCTCGCAATTCCTCTTTATGCTTGTCCGCCTTGCAGACGATCACGCCAATAATCTCATTGTCGGCACCATCGACGGCCAGTAGGCAGAGTTGAGGCCAGTTGTGAATAAAGTATCGATACGTGTAAACTGAATAGGGCTCCGAAAGGTCCTTCTCGATAAGTCTTGCGATGGCAGGGAGTTGCAGCTCCGACTCGTACGGCACGTACTTCATCGACAGGAAGCGACAAAAGCTATTAGGAGCCGTGGGCGTGATCTATAAAACAGGTCGAAAGTCTTTTTGAGACAACCGGCGGACTTCGAATCTTCGAGATTATTCAGTACTGTGCCACCTACGGTTTGACCTCAATGTCACAGCTCTCGGAGTCTCGACCAGCATCGCTGTTGACAGATCAGAACCACCCCGCCCAAGATACAAAGGAGCTCTGACAGCTATGCCCGTGTGTACAAACAAAGGTTTGTGCCAGATCGTTTTCTTACCATTTGTGAGTTGGCGATCTACAATTTCTTACTTTCCCTTGCTCCGATACAGGTTGTGGCAAGGAATATGACGAGAAGGCCAACAATGATACGGCTTGTGAATTTCACGCCGGGGCTCCGGTATTTCATGAAGGATTAAAGGTATGCTTAAGTTTGGTCTGACTTTTTGCCGAACTGATCTAACCCTGACAATCTTTTGCCGCAGAGCTGGTCCTGTTGCACCAAAAAGGTTGTTGATTTCGACGAGTTCTTGAAGATCCCTGGATGTACCATCGGCCGTCACACTGATGTTGCTTCGGAGGCTCCCAAACCTTCGCAAACAACCGCCGATGTCCCCGCCCCCAAAGTTGATAATAACGGAGTGGAAGTCTACGGAAATGCTGCAGCACCGGTGGCCGCTGTATCGGCCTCAAAAGAAGACACACTTTTCGTAGCAAAAGCCGAAGAAGCGAAGGAAGTAGTGAAGGAAGAAGATTTGCATGATGCTGCCGATGCGACTATTACCGTCGGTGAGAAATGCAAGCGAAATGGGTGCGGCAAGACATACGAAGGAGAAGCATCAAGAACGGAAGATTGCCACTTCCACCCAGGTCAGGCCGTTTTCCATGAAGGCAGCAAGGTCAGTAGGAACGACATATTCAATGTCAAGTTATAGAGTTTTTGATTATGCTCGCAGGGATGGTCTTGTTGCAGCCGTAAAGTTCTGGAATTTGACGAGTTCCTCAAGATCAAGGGGTGTAAGACAGGGAAGCACCGCTTCACCGAACCTAATGTGTGTTCTTTATCATAAAGCAGACCGCTATCTTCCAACAAACGCTAATCGGACTGGCAGGCTACGGGGCCAACGGAGGTGCAATGTCGCCATGACTGGTACCAGACACAAACAACCGTCATCATCTCCATTTTCGCAAAGAAAATCAACAAAGAAGAGACCCGCGTTGTATTCACCAACGATGAGGTAGCCTTCCTCGGTTTCTCAAATCGGCGTGTTTGTTTATTAAACTCAACTTTTAATAGCTCAAGGTTGACATTAAGTTCCTCGACGGCAAATTCGCGAAGTTCCACACACCATTGTCGCAACCTATTGATCCAGCGGCGAGCAAGTATGAGATGCTGTCGACCAAGATCGAGGTTGTACTTCGCAAGGCCAACGGAATCAGCTGGGCGACAATTGAGCCGAAGGACAATGTCAGATCATGGACCACATTTGGAACTCAGGGTACGTCGTTTAACAAGCTTTGTTACGCATGTAAACTAATTTTGTTGCCTCCAGGAGGTGTTGGTACAATCGGAGGGAAACAAGCGGTGGTCGCTGCTGACGCTCCGTTGCACTTATTAAAAAAGTAGAGGCACGAGTCCATTCCTGCAACATTTTTTCTTCAGTTGTGCGAAGTGCGCACATTTAATTTTAAATAGTATCTTCTGCATAAATGTCTACATATCATAAAGAGGAAATACTCTTCAAAAACTATTTACAAAGGCATTGGCATCATGTGGCATCATGTGGCAGACTTTTACCGGCTAGAGCCCAAATCTACGCCGTGTAGCAGGAGTTCCAGGATCTCGACGCGGCGTGGATGGCACTCGGGCACCCGGAGTTGCAATTATTGAACGTGGCGTTAAAGGCACCATCGCAGCGAGACCTTCCTGAGTTCGCTTTTCAGATGCGAGTCGAAGCTCCTCTTCCATATTTTGCAGATCATGACGATCTTGTCTCCGGCGATCCTACAAAAGAATTCTAGTGAGTACAGCTGTCGCAGAGAGTGCCATCTATAAAGAACATACCGTGTGACTAAACCCTTTCTCCTTCAAGCTGAAGAACATGGGTCCCAGTTCTGCCAACCACTGCGCATCCACCGCGGTAACACATTGCATGTACTCTTTTGAAGTCATCACCAGCTCGTGATACACAATGTAATCTGGCGTAAATCCGCGGCCGTACAGTGCACTCGTCGGATGCAGATGACACGGCATGCCGTTTCGCATGTTGACGTATTCCCCGATACCTTTTGATCGTGCTGACTGGTGAAAGTAGGCGGAGCAAATACATTTTCTGGAATGAAATGTCAGACCACGCTGCATATGAAATTTTTTCTGTAAAATGTTTTCTGTAAAAACTAACCGGATGACATCCCAATCATTCCCACACGACAAAATGGACATTCGCTGTGACTTCATAATATCTGTCAGTTGCGTTCGCACCTCACGGGCTTTACGCAGCGCCTTGGGATGAACAAAGTGTTCTATACACCAACTGTCCCGGTATCTGTGCGGAACTCTTTTAGTAATCGATGACCGGCATCTGCATTTAGCGGTACACACATACCCGTTAACTTTCCACTGTGTGTACACATGCAGTAAAGTGAGATGATCACTTTCCCCGACAAAGAACTTTTCACGCGCTGCGTCGGATTCTTCTGCACGCTCCTTTGGCCGGTAAAAGATAGTCGGTACGGACAACATTGATACGATAGTCTTGGTTCACAAGTTTGAGTCACAGGAAACAAAGTGGCCTCCGTCAATAACATACCAGGACTTCTTCCGAACACCCCAATGCTTCCGCAGTGATCAACATTTTGGATAACGATGGGTCCAACGGGAACTCCACCATTGTTCGCCCCATCCTAGTCAGGTCTCCAGTGTTGTCCAAAGCACCAAGAATCCACAGTTGATACATAGAGTTCAAGATATTGTCCTAAAATGTCTTTTAACAGGTGCATGTCTCATTTGAAGCGATGATACTGACCTGTGGTGGAGGATCCATAAAGTCGAAATTGAGTGTGTTTTCAACTCCCAAAGATTTTAGCAGCAGCACCACGTTAGCCAGATTGGTTCGCTGAATTTCGGGGATATTGTTTGGGAACATTTCCTGGCGAAAAGCTGGCTCTGTATACAGCCGATATGCCATTCTACACTGCTATTAGCATAAAATTTCACAAGGACCTTTTTGTAGTGTCATTCTTACCCTGCGCCAGTACGTCCAGCTCGTCCAGAACGCTGATTAGCGTTTGCTTGACTGATTGGAGTGATCTGCAACGCGTCCATGCCGATTTTGGGATTATAGACTTTCAGCTTACTGTACCCGGTATCCACCACATACATGATACCGTCGACTATAAATAAAGTGAGTCGCACCTCCTGCCAAGAAGAACCAAAAATTCATAAACCAACCTGTAAGTGATGTTTCTGCGATATTAGTGGCAACAATAACTTTTCTCGAGTTGTCTGCAGATCGCTGGAAAATTTTGGCTTGCAAGTCAGCAGGAAGTTGGGAATAAATTGGCAGAATTGACAATGGTTTAGGGTCATCAAGCTGTTCAAGTCGTTCTGTAGAATGGAAAAACAGAATCAGAATCGATTTTCGTGCAGAAATATAACAATGTCCCATACCGGCGATAACCTGACATGTAACTTCGATATCCTCCTGACCCGTCATGAAAACCAATATATCTCCCTGGGGATGACCGAGATGTATAGCCAAGACCTGCTTCACCGCCGCATCCACATAATCCTCACAAGGATTTTTGCTAAACATGACATCCACAGGGAAGGTTCGCCCGGGTATATTGAAGATGGGAACATTACCAAAAAATTCAGAGAATTTTTCTGCATTCATGGTTGCAGACGTGACGATCAGCTTCATATCCCGTCGGCGAGTTAAGATGCGCTTGATGAGCCCCATCAATACATCGGTATAGAGGGCCCGCTCGTGGGCCTCGTCCATGACAATACAGCTGTACTGCTCCAGATACGGGGTATTCAGGCATTCACGCAACAACACACCATCGGTCATGTACTTGATGGCAGTCTCAGAAGTAGTACAGTCTTCAAAACGAATGGCATATCCAACTGTGCTTCCTAGTTTACATTCCATTTCTTCACTGACACGCTTCGCAACGGACATGGCCGCGACACGACGTGGCTGCGTGCATCCGACGCGTCCATGTTTGGTATATCCATCCTCATGTAGGTATTGGGTAAGTTGCGTCGTTTTACCCGATCCCGTTTCTCCCACAATAACCACAATCTGATTCTCGCGAACAACTTGCAGAAGCTCTTCGCGCACCGAAAAGACGGGCAGATACTCTCGCTGCTCCCGCAAAGTTTTTGTCATGGCGAATGAACTGACAGCTTGATTTTGCTCTTTCATGTGTGAAGCAAATTGCGACTCCCCCCTTGATTCGTCCCCGCCAGTGTCTGCGGCATCTTCTTTCGGCTTGGCAACTCCCATGATGTTACCAAGATTCGTGCCTGCTAGTTGAAGCGCTTTTGCGGCCTTAACCCTCTCCTGCTGCTCCCGTTTTTCCCGCACCAGTTTACTGCCGTTTCGGGCTACGACGGCCAAATCTGCTGTAGGATCGCGGACTGACTGAACAGGGTCCAACTGCTTCGTAAAGACCATTTTACCGTCCAGGAATGGCGGCTTCAGATCTCGAACGAGAACATGAACACGCGCTTCATTATCGTCGTCAAAGTCCGTGTCCGCTTCCCGACGTTGAACCACACCACTAGTCAACATCCGATTGGTTTCCCACAAATCATTGTCCCGATTGAATTGCGCTTGTCTGGCTGACAAGCGTTTGACCTGCTGTTTCGCCAAATCTTCCTCCTTCTTGCGATAGTATTCATCATACTCTATTTGGTTGCTTGAAGTATCGTCCATGGTTCCGCTTTCTTCCATATTGTACCAGTCACGATCCAAGCGCGTCTGCTCAGCTTCCCATTCACCATAGCCGTCCTCGGGCGGACCAAGATTGTCATCGTATGATGTCGAAATCACTCGCGGGGTTGCAAACTCCCAGTCACTGGATCCCATCCCACCCTTGCCGTCACGTCCAACGGTACGCGGGGTAAGCCCTCCAGCACTTCGAGCCGGGGTCATTTCCCATTCACTACGCTTCGGGGTAGATCCATTTCGATCGCGTGAACGAGAATTCGCAGAGAATCCCTCTGCTCTGTCTGGCTTGTCACCATTTCGGTTCTTTGATGATAAGTGCAATCCTCCAGAGCGGAAACGTTCCTTCTCCTTCCGATGCTGACCCAGCCGCTCCCATGCCGCATCCGATACACCTCCTCCAAACGACGGTGTCTCGGGGCCTTTGTTTCGGAATCTGGGTTCAGCTGGACGCTTGAATCGATCGTCATCCCCGCTGTTGTTTAATTTCATTCGTTTCAATGAACCATCTCCACTGGCTTCTTCCTTGGCTTCCCGCTCCGCGCGCTTTTGAGCTGCGAGTTTATCGAGTCCCAAGCTTGATGCTTTCGGTTCTGGAGCCTTGAATACATGGCGCTCTCCGTCCGCACTTTTACCAGGTCGAATCAGCAGTCCACCATGCTTGGGAGTTGAGCTTTCTAGCCGATCGGGTACTATATCCGCCACAAAGCCTTCCGGTGCATCCCGCCCTTTACCGGACATTATCCAGCCAGATAACCTAACTGTGTGGACAGATTCTGGAGAGCTGGTTGCTCTCAATGACTTCGAGAATTGCCCAAACTTCAAGACCCACTGGAGTTGCATGACTGCGCAAGCTTCCAGCAAACATGACTGTGCCATCTTCGTGATTCGAGAATCTGGGCATCCGACCAGGACATCACAATTGTTGCTGTCGCCGGCAAATCTTTCACTGCAACCAAACAAGATGGCAGGAGGAGGCAAATACCCAGCGGTCCTGGTAATTTCAATGTTTACATTCTATATCTGGAGCATAGGACTCACCCTAAGTTCCTTCCTCTCGTCTTTCAGACGGACCCTGCTATTGGTAATTCCCTGGGATGGCAAACACTTTGGCACTGTTGTTTTACTTATGTTCTATATCGCAGAGAAATGGTACCACATGAAAGAGAACACCCATACCCACTACAGACTCAACCGACGGACGGCCCGTATCGGCCTGATGCTGACCTTTGCGATTCCTCTGGCGGTTTACGTGGGATGCTCACAATTGATTGTAAGATTTGAACGTCGGTAGTTATCTTGTCGCAATACCTAACTTTGCGTTCAGGGAGAATGGCAACCAAAGGGAGCGCGAAAGGGAGAGCAATTCATTTTTCGAAAAGAGAAACAATAGTGTGCATTATTCAAATACATGAGATTATCAAAGACGTACGACTCGGGAGTTTCTGCAACCAATCCTACCCTTTATCTTTACTGTCGGAGTCAAGCACCGAACGCTACTTGCAGAGACTGCTGCACAATCTACCTCATCGTGGTATATTCACAATATGATACAGTTGAAATTGAAGATGCGATTCTATATAGATGGCAAATGGGAGGTGTTTGTGTTGAACCCACTCAGTGTTTGATCCAGACGATTGAGAAGACGACAAAGAGGCAGTAGGTCACGTAGGGGCATAGATTCGGGATGGAAGGGCAGGGATCAATGGCAAGATTTTGTAGTATCCGCTCGAAACGGGAAGGGAAGGGTTTATGGGTATTCAAGCTTCTGGCCACTTGGTGTTGTTATTGTGAACGCATTGCTCGTCCATTCGGTGCCGTTCCGTGCTCCACTGTAATGAACCGTGCCCAAGCTTTTGCTGCCCTCAACCACATAATCAAAGTCCGCGCGCCCCTTCATCATGTTCACATCTCCCTTGACGCTTGGGTGCTTTCGTTCGTCATGGTGAATATTTTCGCCCAGCAGCGCACGAGCGCCATCGTCGTGTCGAATGTGATAGAGAACTGCCTTTGTTATTCCGGCATTTGCTTTCTGTGAATTAATGCCCTTGAAAGCGATCTGACCCCACCAACCCAGTCCGACCGAAGCAAGTGCCAGGTAAGGGTATGGGGAGCGAGGAGAAAAGAGACGACGTATGCTAGACATGTCTTGGATGTGTAAGTCACTGTTTTACGTTGGGAACTGAGATTCGGCCGATTCGGCGATTCGGAGAGCGAGCGACACGTGACTGTGGGATGTCATTTCAAATTTGAAGTTTGAAAATTGCTATAGAACTTCGACGACAAAGTGCCGTTATCCAAAAGAACATAGTCTTATTCAAAACATAGGCGCTCAGCTTGTCATTCGTACCCTTGGTGTCGAGTTGGGAACAAAAGTTATGGTGGAAAGGCTCGAGTGGACGTGCAAGTGAAGGGAAGCAAATGGCTTCCAAAAAGTCAAGAAAGAGCGGGCCAACCCACCCAGCGGCCGTAGCGACTTCAAGTTCAGTGCCCTCTAGAGCAACTCCCGGTGGGCTTCAATCTGTAGTGTCAAGTTTGACGAGAGCTGTATGTTCCTACCGTAATCTCCTGGTGAAATTGCAGTTATTTAATCATTTGATAGGCGGCCGGCGGAATTCCATCAGATATACCCGATGAAGAGCTTGACCGATACATTGCACAAAAGATTGTTGAGGAGGCGGCTGCTGCAAACAAAAGATACAGTGAGATCGGCCTTGGGGCGTATCTCTCCCGGAACAAGTAAGCCGGTCACATTTGGACGACTTTGTGTTCCAAAGAACTAATCGGTCGCGGCAGGTTGCCAAAGCCCAACACGCGCTTCCTTGCCAATGTGATTCGCAGTACGGATGCACATAATGATGCCTTGTTGCGGAAGGAGAGGCAGGAGGCGGAACAGCGCTGGGAGAGCTTGCACCGGGAACGCTCCCGATCCCCACCCCATCATCCTCGCAAAACGTCATCACGCCATGAGGAAGACCGTTCTATGAATTCGCGCCGTTCGGCTAGGGAAGATAGCAGGGAGAGCGATCAGGCTTGTAGTGCTAGTACGAAAAAGACGGCGGCTGATAATGTAGAAGATGAGGGTCGTACTCGCAAAGATCGAAGTAGTACCACTCGCAAAAAACGCCGGGAAAGGAGGTCACGGTCCCGGTCACCACTGGAGTCGCCCCACGCATCATCTTTTCTAAAAGGAGCCGCGAAGAGCGAGAAGAAACCAAGCACAGACACCGGGATCCCCACGCTTCAAAAGGTCGTGGTCAAGCGGGGTAGAGGAGACGTGGGATCCTCCCGCCTGGACAAATTCTTCGACGAAAAGTACGATCCCGGCCTGGATATTGACAACTACGATGACAACAGCTTGTCGCATTACGTATCCCGTCTAGAGGGACTTGCTGCAGACCGAGGGATGACATTGGACCAACTGTATGCCAACCCCTCCTCAAGTTCGAAAAAGAAAAAGTCCAAGAAGGATATCCCAGAAAGTGATGGCCGAGCCAAGCGAAAGAAGGATAAGGAGAAGAAGAGCTCAAATTCTCGGTCTGACCGCAAGCCTACAACATCGCCAGAGCCTATGTTGGACAGTCCAGTGCGTGGCTTGAAACGGGTGTATGGAGCGGCAAAACCGCCACGCAACACCTCCCCCAGTCCGGACCGACGATCCCAGCTTCCAGCTGCTTGTCCATGGTGATTTTAATCACCCACACTATCCCCTCTGCTACAATACCATCGCAAATTTTTGGAAGTGAATAATTTAATATGAAACCGAGATGCTCCTGGCTTGAGCACTACTGCACATTAGATAAACAATGCATGTCGTTCTCTTCTACCGCGACAGATATTTGCGTCCCTTCATCATCCGTCGTTTCAAAATCTTTCGCCCAGCAAGCGTCTTGGTTCGCTTCAGGAAACCATGCCTTCGCTTCCGCTTCAGATTACTCGGTTGGTACTCGTTTCCGTAGGTGACAAAACGGGTTTGCATTGGTGCAAGGAAGGTGGGAGACATGGCAGGTTTGGAGAAGGTTGTACTATCAAGAGAGTCAGAGAAAAATCCACATCTAACTGAGTTTTCAAACTGGGTACCTGTTGATAACGGTGGAAAGGGGATAGTTGCGAGATAGTGCCGATGGCGTGCGCATGGCCGTCCGGTTTATAGTTGAACTGAACACGAGCCGTTAGACAATAGGCAGCAGCCAGAAGTGTAAAACAAACTTACCAAAAGTTGCGCAATTTGTTTGCCCGACGAGCAGTTGGTAGAGAACTGGTACCGATCGACAGCCGCCGAAGGCTTGCTGTTAGTGAGTTGATTGACATGCTTGGGAGCGTTTAGGATTCTTCTGTCTGTCAATTTGACAAATTTCGAGTTTGAGAACTCTCATCATCTGCGGGATGTTATGGCAACGCAAATGAACATGACTCGCGAGGTTGAATTCCAAGATTTGGGAAACTCCGCGTTTCCAGTTCCCAAAACCAGCGAAATGGTGGACCGTAGACAGCGCAATTCAGAGCAGGAAGCAGAGGAAAATGGCAGTCAAGATGGTCTGGACGAGGGCAGGAAATCTGCTGGATCAGACGAAGATGACGAGAGCCTTGATCCGGACGCAGACACCTTCAAGATCCTAATTGCGACCGACAATCACATTGGATACATGGAGAAAGATCCTATACGAGGAACCGACTCTTACGATGCCTTTGAGGAAATCCTGAAGCAGGCCCAGGCGAATGAGGTTATTTTCTCTACAGAGCTACGGAATGTTCAGTTAGCTCAAGTATTCCCCGGAACGTAGGTGGACATGCTCCTCTTGGGAGGAGACCTCTTCCACGACAACAAACCATCGAGAAGATGTATGCACACAACCATGACACTCCTTAGACAGTACTGCTTGGGTGAACGTCCGTGCAAACTGGCTTTCCTTAGCGATCAGAAAGAAAACTTCAACGACAGGTCGGCCGATCTGCTTTGTTTATTTTGAAAACATTACATGGCTAATACGTTACCTCACAGGTTTGGAACGGTGAACTATCAAGATCCGAACTATAACATTGGTATTCCTGTTTTTTCGATACACGGAAACCACGATGATCCAACAGGGGTATGTACCGTGCAAAAGGTATATTGGGTTGACCATCTAACGATCCAAATTAGGATGGAGGCCTTTGCGCACTTGATTTGCTGAGTGTGGCCGGACTTGTCAATTACTTTGGGAAGCAGGTTGAGGTAGACGATATCAATATCAAGCCCATTTTGCTCCAGAAAGGTTCAAGCAAACTGGCTCTCTACGGCCTTGGCAACATTCGGGATGAACGTCTGCATCGGACATTCCAGCGAAAGAAAGTTCGAATGTACCGTCCCGCCGAGAACACGGACGATTGGTTCAATCTGATGGTTATTCATCAGAACCGGTGGGTGTTTGCTACCGTTCATGCACATGTCCAGACCAACTGAACAGAATGCGATTCTCAGGGTTGCTCATGGGCACACTAACTATATACCCGAGAATTTCCTGGATGAGTTTCTCAACTTGATCTTGTGGGGTCACGAGCACGACTGTATGATAGATCCGCAACTCAACAGTGCCCGCGAGTTCTGGGTTACGCAACCCGGATCGTCAGTCGCCACTTCGCTGAGTGAAGGAGAGTCGATTCCAAAGTAAGCTTTGGAAGCATATGTGCCAATTCCTTATGTAGTGTCTAATGTCGAATGGTTTCTTTAGACACATTGGTTTGCTCAAGATAAGAGGTTCTGACTTTAAACTCGAGAAGATTCGACTCAAAAAAGTACGGCCATTTGTGCTTGACGAAGTCTCATTAAAGACAGTGGAGGGCTTGCGACCAACGGATCAAAAGGCAGTGAACGCATACTTGCAGGACAAGGTGCGCTCCTGCTCGATTTAGCTCATAAATCATCCATGGACTGACTGTTTATTCAGGTTGCTGAGCTGATTGATACTGCGATTGAGGAATGGATGGAAGAGAATCCCGACCAACAGGAAATCGATTGCCCCAAACCCCTGATTCGACTGAAAGTAGAGTATAGTGGCGGATTTACGACGTTCAATCCGCAACGGTTTGGTCAAATGTTTGTGGAACGGGTGGCGAACCCCAAAGACATTTTGCAGTTTTATCGCCGGCGATCTGCAACTGTTGCCAAGGGTAAGCTTGAGATAAATGAATACCTGTAGTTTGATTGATAATGACATGTTTTCAGAGCGTACAAAGGCCGATCTGATCAACATTGAGGCGTTTGTACCGGAGAAGTTAGAGGACTTTCGCGTGGAAGATCTGGTCACCGAATACCTTAATGCCCAAAATCTGGATCTGCTGCCAGAAAACGAGCTAGGCAATGCCGTTAGAATGTTTGTAGAAAAAGATGATCGAGATGCAATCAAAGAGTGAGTAATTCATCCGTTGTGCACTGAGAGGTACGAAGCAGCATATTAATGATTCATAAAAGATTCGTATCGCAGTCACTTGAAAGGACACGACAGAACTTGACGACTGACGGAGATCAGGCCCCGGAAGATGATGATCTTATTCGGGAGGAGGTCGAGCGCGAGAAAAAGCGTCGCGTTGAAGAATTCGCACAAGAGCGAGGCACGGTCAAACCGTCTGAACTGATGTCGTCAGGATCCAAGCGGCGAGCGCAGGTATTTCTCCTTTTTTCATTCGAGTATGGGCTCGCTCACAGACGCTGATATAAAACGTATAGGCTAAATCAAATGATATGGATATTGACGAAGCCATTGACGATGACGATGAGCCCGAGCCCGCTCCCGTTGCAAAGCGCGGTCGTGGTCGCGGTCGAGCAAAGGCGGCTACCACTTCAACCAGAGGTCGGGGTCGAGGGCGGGGTAAAGCATCAGCTTCTGCATCGGCAGCCTCTAGCACCCCCACCTCTCGATCTGCCAGTTTGCGGGTACGTAAACAAACACAATTGTTTCCTTATCTTCCCCTTCTCTGACGATACTTAGGACGTTGAGATGGAAGAGAATGATGATATCATAGAGGACTTTGACGACGAGACTGAATCTCGCGCACCAACTCCTCCTCCTCAGACACCAGCTACCACTCGCAAACGAAAACTTCCCCCGTAAGCCAATTCTTTTTCCCACGTACCATTATTGATGGTATATCTGACTTCTGTGGTTCCCTTAGCGCCATGACAGGCGGCGCCGCAACCCCAGCTCCAAAACGTGCCGCTCGTAGCACCACTACCCGTGCAACCAAGGCAGCTGCGTCGAGAGCCAAGCCTGCTACTCAGACCACTTTGAATTTCTCAGGGGCTGCTGCTAGCCAGCACGGTGCACCCATCCAATCCCATGCGCTTAATCTGGATGATGACGATGACGACGAAACATTTGCTAAATTCCAGAGTTCTGTGCGAGATAAGGGGAAACGCCGCATATAGGTCTCACTCACATTTCTGTCACTCACAAACATAAATTTGCATGTAACATTGTTTCCCTGAGCTAATACACCCCCTCCCATTCTGGCTCCTTCATACTAATTCTATCTCTGAACATCATGACAAAACATTTTTGATTCAACACGTCGATAATGCGTTGCTTCCAAGAAATTATGCTCAAAAAAAAGGATTCTATGACAACAGTATGTAACAATATGTAGATGCTTATGATGCGAGATACAAGTGACTATTTAGACGTTGCGCTCAATGAATGACTCAATGAAGCCTTCGAGAGAAATGGGGTATTCCTTAAACGTAACCTGACCATTTTTCTCAAATGTGTTGCCCTGCAAAAACATCTTGCGGGGTTGTTTTTGGTTGAGGACAATTTCACGCCATTTGGTCCACTGGTCCGAGACTGAGGTCGACTTGGTGTAAAAGTCCAGGCCGCCCGTGGCATCAGCCGTAGCCTTATAGATCTGAAGCTTTTGCAGGAATTCACCCACTGCCTTGACCCCAGGGCCTTCGATTCTGGAGCGGTCCAAGTGAATGAGGAGATCCGTGCCGTTGGCCACTTCTTCCACACGGGCGATACCCGCCTCAATGAAAATTTGGAGAATGGCGTAACGGGCTTGCATGTGAGCCTGGCCCCATTTCTTGTTTTTGGGGTCGTAAAACTCCAGGGAGACCAAACCGGCGCGCGCCATTTGCAGGTAGCACACGTAAATAATATCAGCAGCTTCCTGGGGGTCCTTATGGCCGAAAATCTCCAAAATATCCTTGTTCACGCACAAGAACATGGCGACCGACTCGGCACGGCACTCTGTACCATTTTCCGTCAATAAAATATTGGGCGCGCACAAAGTATCACAAGAAAAGTCTTACCTTCATAGGAGGCCGCGGCGGCCTTGAAAACAGAGCCCCAGGTCTCACCCGGTTTGTAGTAAGTCGTGACTGGCTTTCCGGTCAGCGGTGAGATGGGAGGATTCTTGGGGTCAAAGTTGAATTGTCCGGCTGGCTCCTCTTGCAAGAGTTTACCACTTCCGTGACCTATAAATCACGGCGTTAGCGTCAACTCTTTACGATCTCTTGGTAATTAGATTCTACCCAGCAGCTCGTGGAGGCCAACCTGAACCTCAAACGCTTCTCCTCTGTACTTGTCGTACAAGGCCAAATCTTCCTCTTTGATGAAAGTGATTTTCTCGCTGGGGGCTTTAGCGCTCAGGACATTTCCAAGGGAGACATTCTTGAAACCTTCCGTCATGCGGATATCATCGTACTAATGAAATGTTAGTGTCACAATTCAAGGATTGTCAAAGGCAAACGACCATCATACGTTGGGAATGTTGATGCCAGCGGGTGGTGTGCCACTGGTAGCAAAGTTCAAGACCTCGAGACTGGTAAAGTCAGGCTTGTTGAACTTGTCCTTCTCAAATTCTTTGGGCCAGGGCAAGCGGCCAACATAAGTCTCAGCATTGTTGACCAGCTTTTCAAACTTTTGCGTCATCTCCTTGTTGACAACGGCAACAAAACCTTCCCATTCGGCGCGGATGCCGGCAGGGTCTTTGTAAGTTTCAATGAAACCAATGTTGCTTTCGACTAGGATTAGATCTTTAGAAACCATAGCATTTCGACGAAGTCAATTGACATACCGTTGGGGCCGATATCACGGATCCAGTGTCGCTGACTGTCCTTGTGAGCATCAATGGAGCCTGTGCTGAACGACTCGGCATACGCCTCCAACATTTTCTTCTGGTGCTCGTTCGCGGCATATGGAATAGCTTTTCGGATGTTGTCTTCGACCTTCTGCATGGACGGGGCGAATTCTCCGTAAACAATCTTGACGGTCTTTCCATCTGCCGTCTTAAATGTCTGTGGCTCACGCGTCACCTTGGCGGAGGCAATGCGAACTTCATAGTCGCCACTGTCAGATTTGATCATGCGGGTATTGAGGGCGGAGATGTTGTTCTTTTCCAAGACATCCTGAACAGACTGGACATCCTGCTTGGAAACATTCTGACTGTAGTATCCGGAGACATGGCCCTCGGCAGGGAAGCCATTCAGCAGCTGGGCATCAGGTTCAGACGCGTATGCGACCTCCTTAACTTTGTTCCACAGTTCAGAAATTTGGGGAGAGCCAATAACTTTGATGATCGTGTCAAAGTCGGCAGATGGAAGGCGGGGCAGAAACTTTGTGTCTCCAAAAGACTTGTAGTTGCCGAGATTGTTCAACACCTAACAGTGTGGATTGGCATATGTTGTGACTTTATTCACGCCAAGTATGGCTTACCTGTGCAGAGTATTCCAAAAAGTACTTCCAGCTTTCTTCGGAAACGTTGGCCTTCTTCTTCAATTCATCAATGTTTGTTACAAGGGGTGTTCCATCAGCAGCCTTTCCTCCAGTAAAGATTGCGAGAAACAGTTCGTAAAGGGTGGGAGATTCCGGAGAGATGGTGGTTGAGAGAACTCGGGCTCCCTCCCAAGAGGCACGAGCAATGAAATGGGCGTATGTCTTTTCCTTGTCGCTCAACCCATCAAAGTGGGTTTTGACCTCCAGGCGGCAGATCGGGGAGTTGGTGTCTGGTAATGGTAAACAAAAAGTGAGATCGTTGCTTAAATCAAGTGAGAGATGATATCGAAAACGTACCTGCCAGAAAGTGCTTTGCTCCAGTCATGGCTGTACGAACGGGGTGTGTTAACGGCGAGAAGGGTTTGGCTTTTAGAAGTAGGACGGGTTTGGCAAGAAGATGAGAGTGTCGGATGGGAGTGAATATAAAGCGAGCCCCTGTCAAGTTGGTGGTCCGCGGGCCCAGGAAACGACTAGGACGCATGGTAGGTTAATTTACCATTCGGATTCGGCGGGCGGCCTAGGAAAGTCCTTGGTGTGCAACCGTTGTGACCTCTGCCCCCCGATCACCTATGATATTTTGGATTCCCCGGACCCCAGTGGATTCCGTATTATTCGTATGTCGGAAAATAGACACGCCCATAAGCATCAAAGACAAGGCAAGGGCTCTGGCAAAAAGTTCACAGAGTTTCCCATTGGCGAGCTTGGATAGCGATGCGAAAGAACTGGTGGGAAAGAACTGATGAGGACAATATTCGCAACAAGCTTGAGCATAAAGATTAGAGTTATAGCTTCGCGATGAGGACCCTAGAAAGAAGGTGGACATCGGTCATGGGCTCGACATTAGACGACAGAGCAAGGCCAAAATGACCATCAAGATATTTTACAAGTCCAACGTCTTTGGGCCCATTTCCAGCCCATCCTCGGTACTTCTCATCTGCAACGCGTTGCGCGTTACGTTTCGAGCGAAACCATCCCTCAAAAATAACTTGCAAGAGTCGGAAAACTCTTACTCTTTTCAAGATGCCAATGTTCCAGTGACGGACGGCGTATACGAGCTTCTGTGCCAAAATGATCTGGAATGGGATGACTCGCTGGACGCGGCCCAGCTGCAGCAAGCAAAGCACCATGCTCGCTCTACACCACCCACAAGGAGTCGGGCTGTAAAGGAGGAAACAGATACTGACGAAGAACTTCGGGCTATTGCTAGGCACTTGCGACGTCGCGAGTGGGAGAAACAGCAAACGATGGAAGTGGACGACGATAATACCAACGCAGATATGTTCCATCACGGTTACCATGCCGGAGACTTTGAGTCTGGGGTTGAGGCTATGCTGCATGTGATAGCATCTATCCCCCAGAGATACTTCAAGTACAATCAGGTCCTTTCCGTAAAAATGGGCAAGGCATTGTCAGAAGTGTCGGTACTGCAAAAGACCCTGGAGAGCCTTAAAGGTCAGTCCGATCCCGAACCGGCCGAACGTTTGAAAGACGAGAACAGCATTGCAAAGCCTTCATCAGTCTGCCTTACCAAATCTATCCCGATTGACACAGTCAGGTCATTCATCGCCTACCGCATCATTTCCACGTTGACCGATGTATGGGCGGCAGTCTGGTGCCGCTTTGGTCCTCGTTTTCGGAGGTACCACATTTCCGATCTTACGACCATTTCCTCCCTGGAGCGTGCTGAACATTGTATCAATCGGTTTCACGTATGGAGGCGTACAATCGACGCAACAACATGGACGCAAATGCAAAATAGCACTACCTTGGGCCATCTGGTTCACGTTTCCAGACTCTGGCGCAAAGGAAAATATACTCCTCGTGTGGTGCATATCGACATGACAAACTCCAATACAGCATCAGAAGAGCCATATCAGTATCTCATCAAACCCACCTTTGTGGTCGATCCTAATGCCTGGGATTCGCCACCATTGCCAAAAGTGAACCGCAAAGCAGCTTTGCAGTCAGTCAGGAAACTTTTGATCGACGCAATGATGCGGACGGGGGCCTACAAAGACGCTGATCTGGCAGAGATACTCTGCGGCCTGGTCGATCTAGATCGCACAGCAGAACAGGCTGCTGCCAACACCGAGGCCATCGCCTATCCATCAGAATACGTAACTCGAGCGCTGCGAAGAGAGTTTGGAATATGCGTGTAGGATCTCCCAGGATATTTACTTAAGATAGTTATTGCAGAATATGTAGAATGATACATATAGCCTAGTATACACTAGCTACAAGATCACAAGCAATATACAAAATCAGGAGGGGGGATAGTCGTAAAGAGCATACAGATGTAGGATAATCGTACTGATGACAATGGTTTTGGAGGCAAGTCAAGACTGGCTGTCAATGTCTTCTAAAGAAGCGCCGCCCTGTTCGAAGGACGCGTTAGTCTTCCTCGTCTCATCCATTCTCTAAGGATTGATGCATACCACGGACGCAAACATCTCCTTCTTGATTTTCTCAAATTCTTCGTCAGATAACGGCGAAAACGTAATACAGCTTATAGAATTCTCGTTGTAAAGCACTTCGTCCGATAGGGATTCCTGCGCGGAGTGCGCAGCCATCTTGGTGAACAAGGGACGGTCAGTCAGAAATGTCCGATACGCTTCCACATTCCGACATGCGCTCTCTAAAAGAAATTAAGCATTTAAATTCTTGCATCTTGAATAATTGCAGCGAGTATCCATACCGTCTAGGCTGTCAATGACCGCAGTTCGAAACGCATTTTTCATATAGTACAGCACATGCCATATGAGATCTTTCCTGGGCCGCCATTTTGGAAATTGTGCAGTGAGGTTGAAGGAGCCATCTTGATGAATCAGGGGGTGGTATATGTCATTGAGGAATCGCACTGTGGGTGGTGAGGATGGGTAGTCTGGAGGTATTTGAATCAAGAATTGAAACACTCCTTCCTTATAATATCCCCGATGTATGAACATGACCCCAAACCAAGCTACAACGATTATTAGTGGTAGTGTCAAATCCGATGACAAACAAACATACCGAAAATGCTTTCTGGGGAAGGTTTGACATAAAACCCTGCCGGACAGTTTCCCCCCTTATTGAGCTGTTGACTGAACCCGTAGTCAATCAGTCTGCATTTCAAAACATAGACAGAATCGACCTACAATTCCAGTGCAATTTCGTATCGTCTCAGAGTTGCAGAGTACTGCCCGCCAGTGGGTTCCATTGTAGATTATGCCCACGTTCGGTCGTCAAGTCCTTGCTTTCTTGATATTCCCGATAGATGACCGGCAACCGTGGGTAATTCTTCGATGTTGATATTGAGCGTTCTATAGACTCGTTTTACAAGCCCGTTTTACGACGATATTTGCAGAATGACAATGCGCCGTTTGACCGTTTCATCGAGGCTCCGCTGGGCGGCCCAGCCACGTACGACATCAAGTAAGCAGCGGACTTTGGACTTTGCGGATGGCGAGCACCCAGATGAGTATCCACGATGAGGGCCTTCATTGCGAGACGATCGCACTTGAAACCATCACTTCAAAACTTCAAATTTAGGCTCATTTATATGCCGTTATGATCTTGCCAAACTCTTTCATAAAGTTATCCACATCATTTTAAACATTGAGAGCGTCGTGTCCCTCCGTCCCTCCGTCCAGAAACTGTTTGCAATCTGAAAAACGTGAGCAGGCAGAAACTGTTGACGGGTCCGGGTATGAAAAGCTGAAATTAAGATACCCTGAAAAATGAGCTGCCAGCCTGTCCAAAACGTCATTAGGTAAGCTTACATCTAATTCACCATAGATGTGGGGTAGAGCTGTAAAGTTATATTCGGTACACGATTGAAGAAAGGACTGGTGTAGAGTTTCTGGGACCCCGTCGGCACTCCGCCAGTATCCGGCTACGAATTCCTCGCCATGTCGATCGCGGCAGTGGCTCATCGGTACGTCTACGGGGATTTACATCTTGTGTGGTCGAGAGTGCTGACATTGTCGTTCCAGCCATGCCTTTGGTCTAAAGGGCGATGTCAATCACTGCATAGCCTATCTGGACGAGCAGACCGTCATCTATCCAGCTGGACACAACTCGATCTTGTATAACACGGAAAGTAAGATTCAGCGGTTTATCCCAGTGACGGACAAATGCGAGGGAATCACATCGATGGCCGTTTCGTCCAACAAGCGATACATTGCTATTGCCGAAAGATCCGAAAAGCCTTTATGTGCATTGTACGACTTGCACACTCTACGGCGGAGGAAGACACTGTTGCCGCAAGATACGGAGAGCAAAGTGAGCTCCTAGTCGTAATGAAGTGGATTGCCAAATCCGCGAATCTGAACTTTTACATAGGACTTTGTCTGCATGGCATTTTCTTCAGATGCGAAATACATCTTGACACAAACGGGCCCACCGGACTGGACCCTTTACTACTGGTCATGGGAGAAAGCAAAAGTCATGGCTTCAGTGAAAACCGCCAATTTACCGTTGGAGAAGTCTGCCACCTTTGCCGCAACTGGTCCTACAAGTCAGTCGGCTGCAGGTGCCCCATCCTCGGGGAAAGAAGGGGCGTTTGGGAGCGCAGTCTGCGAAATTAGCTTCAATCCGACGGACAACACGCAGCTTTGTGTGATTGGCAATGGCATCTTCAAGCTGTTCCGGTACCAGGAAGGAATTCTCAAGGCTTTTGCGATTCAAAAGGCGGACTTGAAGGTAATTTCCCTCAAGCCAGACTTTATTCACCCCAACATGTCTGATGTCAGTGGTAGAATTATACCTCGCATTGCTGGTTGGGCGATGATCGCATCATCATTGGCACAGATGAAGGCAAAGTAATGATCTTTGAGAGCAATGGGGAACTGAAGGCAGAGATACCCAATTTGCACGGAACTAGCCAGATCCCTCGTGCGGTATGCACAATGCTCTCCTACTCAAAGGGTTTCATTGTCGGAGGTGCCAACGGAAGCGTGGCGATATATGACCGGAGTGATGAGTCGGGGGGAAGCGCTGTTGCTCAACAGTCAGGCCAGGCAGTACAGGCACCACAAGCAACCAAGGAATTCTACCGTAAAGTCAAAGAACTGGCATTGCAAGATGAGACGGCACGCGTGACAGATGTCGCAATTAGTCCTAGTGAAGACAATCTGATATGTACAACCGAGACCAATCAGATGTTTTCAATCATGCTATCGGGGACCGAAATGAAGGTGCGTTTTGCTGCTTACCGTTTCGTTGTATCATTTTCTCACGTCCCAAATACAATATAGGGAGAGGAGTCAAGATTTGAACTATTTTCCCAGCCATTTCATCATGGACAAATCACTGGATGCGATACATGTATTCGAAAACCTCTAATCGTGACTTGTTCAACTGACCGGTCGGTACGCGTGTGGAATTACCTGGACTCAACATCTGAGCTTGTCAAGTACTTTCCCGAGGAGGCCTTTTCCGTGGCCATTCACCCGAGCGGCCTGTACATTTTGGTCGGATTCAGTGATAAACTACGACTCATGAACCTGCTGATTGACGATATTCGTACGTTCCGGGAGTTTACAATTCGAGGTTGTCGTGAATGCCGCTTTTCCAATGGTGGCCAGTACTTTGCAGCCGTTCATGGAAACACCATCCAGATATACTCGACGTGGAATTTTGAAAACTTGGGAAATCTGAAGGGACACAATGGGAAAGTCCGATCGCTGTTTTGGACCCAGGATGACTCGCGAATTGTTTCGGCGGGAATGGACGGTGCTATTTACGATTGGGCACTCCGTGACTTGACCGGTTCAAGTGGCAGTGGAATCAAGCGTGAGGGAGAGAGCATTTTAAAGAGCTGCAGCTATACTTGTGCAATTGCCACCAGTGATGGAAGAAGTATTTTTGCAGTTGGCAGTGACAAGACATTAAAAGTACGTTTCATGTATGGCCGGCAACTGCGCAACGCGTGGACAGATGCGCAGTTTTTCTCACACCCTGCCCTATAGGAAATCATTGATTCGCAGATCGTCAGAGAGCAAGAATCTGATGTGGTTCTGACACAAGTTATTTTGTCCCAGTCCGGCCGGATGATGTTTGTCGGCAAGTAGAGCGTTCGCGTGTTTTATCTTGGCACTTATCGCTTACCAATAATTTACCATGTAGGTACGGCGAACGGCACCATCAGATCTATGAAGTATCCGCTGGGTAGTGAGCCAAGCGATTTCCAAGAGCATCAAGCGCATGCCGCACCCATCACCAAGCTCCGCGTCAGCTATGACGATCAATATCTATTTTCCACGTCCGAAGATGGTGTTCTTTACACTTTCAAGATTTCCGACAAGGAAGGACGAGGTCTGAAGCGAGACCGTGAAATTGTGTACGCTGATGAGGTACTTTCACGTCACGCTTTGCTTTGAATAGTTCCGCGGCTGCTTAAATGCCATGACAGATCCTCGTGACGAAATCTGATTTGGAGGAGAAGAACTCAACAATGGCGGAGCTAAAGACCCGAGTCGAAGAGTTAAAGATGGAGAATGAATACCAGCTTCGACTGAAGGACATGAACTTCAACGAAAAGATCAAAGAAGTCACGGAAAAGTTCATGCAAGAGATCGAAGCGCTAAAGATCACGAGTACAGTCCTGCGCACCGACAAGGAAAAGGAAGAGGTCCGACACGAGGAAGAAATGGCCGAAGAGCGCGAGCGACACGCACGGGAACTCATGGTAGGCTTTTCCCTAGCAGAAAACGTCTGTCAGAGACTAATTTACATTTCTTTTGAAGGAACTGGAAACTGTTCACAATGCAAAGCTCATGGCTGAGTATGAGCGATATCAAGAATTGCAAGGGCGCACGAGTGAACTCCAGGGTCAATGGGAGCGCCAGATGCGGGACATGCAGGCCGCAAAGGCAAAGGCTCTGGCTGAACTTACGGCACACTTTGAGGCGCGAGTGAAGGAGAAGCAAGCGGATATCGACCAGGTAAGTGACTCGACTGCGCACATACAGTTTGCCAACATATTACTAAATGCTCTGTGCAGCTTCAGCAAGAGTTGCAAAGCCAGTATCTCGAGTTCACGGAAACATCGAAGGAAACAGAGCAGGATGCAGACACTGAGATTCTTGAGATCAAGCATCGCTACGAAAAGAAGCTCAAAGAGGAGCGTGAGATTGGGCTGCGGCTCAAGGGAGAGAATGGAATCATGCGCAAGAAATTCAACACTCTCAACTCCGAAATTGACGCACATCGCGCGGAAATTGGAAAAATGTATGCAGAGGAGAAGAAATTGCATGGTGTCATCAAAAGCTTGGAGAAGGACATTGCTGGCTTGAAGAAGGAGGTACCTACTATGAGCTGACCAGGCCGCACATATAATCGTGCTGACCATCAAAATCCAGATTCAAGAGCGTGATGAGACTATCCAAGACAAAGAAAAGCGTATCTATGATCTCAAGAAAAAGAACCAAGAGCTGGAGAAATTCAAGTTTGTTTTGGACTACAAGATCAAAGAGCTTAAGCGCCAAATTGAGCCACGGGAACAGGATATCCAGGGCATGACCCATCAAATCAAGGTATGTCCAGGTAGTGATGTGCGCAGTAGATTGGGAAGCTGAATGGAACAAACACAGGAAATGGATGTGGAATTGGAGCACTACCATAAAGCCAACAGCAACCTAGAGCTAACTATTGCAGACCTAAAGCTCAAGCTGCGAGCCGCCGAGAAGGAGGTGGCCAAGGAACACGCGCATGTCAAGGCCTGCGCAGCAACTGTCAAGCGCTTCAAGGTTGACTTGAATGAATGTGTTCAATATATTCAAGAGCCAAAACTCCTCAAGGTTTGATTCGGTTACGTATCAATCAACTTTATTTGGAAACTGATGGATTCAACCTCAATTTTCCAGACACACATCAAGAACTTGTACCAAAAGTACTGTCTATCCACTGACACAACCATCAACTCGAGCAGCTCTGCTATTGCCCCATCGGGACCTTCGGCTGCTACCGATATTCAGCAAGAGTACGCTCGTCAGCGAGAATATCTCGAACGAACTGTCGCGTCTCTACGAAGAAAGGTCACCAAGGACCAAAGCATTCATCGTGCTGATAATGTCCGCATAATGGCCGAAAACGTTGCTCTGATCAAAGAGATCAATCAACTAAGAAAAGATTTGAAGGGTACTCGAGCGCGGGAAAAGGCGTCTGAAATCGCATTACGACACGCCAAGGGCCGAGATATGGACAGTGTTGCAGATTATTCAGAGATGCCTGGTCGCCCTCCATCAGATGGTAACGCCGTCGCTATTTATAACGGATGTGGTTACTGATTATTCACTTCCATTCTAGCATACCGTCTACCACCTGTACCATCCCCTCACGCGATGGGTAACCTCTCTGAACAGCAGATAATATCTATGCAATAAGTTTTTCTTTTTCCATTTTGTATTTTGTTTTGTAAATTACATTTTTCGATGATTGGCAGTATCGCTTCATGTCGTTGCAGCGTAAATTGTGCACGTCGACGTGGTCCATCAGCATAAGCTATAAATGCAGCTCTGCACTGATTCTGCAAGTCCCATTGGGAGATTGAACCCTTTACGAATATTTACTACTGAGAGAGCGCGTCAAGTAAACAAGTATGGATCCCTGCTGTTGCGTTGAGTTCCAAACCCGAGGGTCTCGTTTGCATCATCGATCAGCTACCAGCATGTGCGGCAAATGAAACTGGGAAGCTTCTCCATATGAAAGATGGCTGCCCCAAATAATGGAAATTAAGTAACAAGTCATAGATTTTTTTCGAGCCAAAGATGAGGGGTTTCGTGAGAATTTGAGATACGTCGTAATGATACCTGTGAAATTCATATTGTACATTTCGAGTGGCAGCGTCAAGAGGCATTAGATACAATGGGGAAGAGACGGGATGGGAATAAGAAAGCGTGGCGTAGGCCTGAGGGTAGAAACGGAAAGATAGTGCTGGGGAAAATCAGTCCTCCTTGACTGCCCCATCGCCGGCTCCTTCTTGGTTTCCATCACCATCTCCTTCAGTTCGAATAGGCCGAGACTTTGCAGAGCGGCGGGAACTCCGTTTTTCCTCCCATCTAAAAAGCAGTTTGGATCAGCCAAGGTACTTAATTTGGCCGCATACGAACAAACTTACCCCCACGAGGGTTTGAAACTGTCAATGATTCCAACATCAGCAAACAGATTTGGAAACAGCCATCCATCCCGACCAGTGGCAGCCTTCAAAACAATCCAGAGCAACAGGCGGAAAACAACCAGGCCCATGAAAACACCCATCAATCCCAGCAAGCCCAGCGATAAATAGTAAACACCTTGGCGTAGACTTGCCGGCCAGAGAGGGAACATGACACCAGCGAATGTGATGAGCAAGATTCCCATCCCCATCAACATCCCTTTCAGTTGCGACCCTTCATAGACCCAGGCGTAGTAGGATTCCGGCTCAAATGCTTGTATTTGGTGAAGAGAGACGTGCTTTGGGCGGTCGGTTTTCTCCACTCGAACAAAGAAACCGTAGGTGAAGAGTTTGGCAAGAAGAGCGTCTCCCTCTGCTCGATCGGTGACAGCGGGTCGCTTGGGGTTTTTGCGATATGGTTCTCGCAGGACGGCGTTGACAGCATGCTTCCCTATAGACGTGTCAGCAACCAGGACCCGGCAAGATCCGTCGACCCCCAGCCAAACGCACCTTTGAAGTAGTCCACACGACGCCCATTCAGAACCCCCTGCCGAATCTTGAGGTTGGATTCGTTATGCCGCAGAAAGTCGGCCACCATCAGCACATCTTTTGGCACATTCTTTGCGGGCTGCGAGTTTCCAATTAGATCCAATTCTTGCAAGCCTCGCACGGGATAAAGTAAGCTTACCGTAGTCATCCTCGCAGTCTTCCAAAGTATCAAAGGGCTGTATCGATTGTATGCGGCAGTTGGAGGTTGATGTTTGGTTTCAGATCGAGAGCCAGGCGTTGTGTTCAAATGTTGCGCTGGCAGCCTGGCACATTGCGATTAGGGTTATATAGGGTTAGCCTGCGCACCTTGTAAATTGAACTAAATCGAACTGCCCAAGCTGCCCAACAAGACAGCCGAGACAGACCCTTAAATCAACCTTTACGGCGGAGAATATCAACCGTAGACATTGAACATTGACGTCCTACTGTGCTTTTCGGACTATTTGGCTGTCCTAGTACTGAGGGAAGTCTCGAAACCAAACTTACGGTTGTCATTGTCGACGTTTTCGGTAAGTGCACGGGCTCTACCTCATGGTACAGGGGTTTTTGACAATTTGCAACTTGTTTCTGGAGTAGAGTTCACCTTGGTTGTGCATGGACTGAAGCGGATTTTGTCATTATCCACAATTTGGGTGCCCGTTGCCGCAGAAATTCTGCCAACATATTTGTCCGATAGTGTGACTGAGGAACATTTTCCAGACACCCGGAAGGATATATTCTGGAGCGCGCAAGGGTCTTGACTGTGTGCATCTTTCTTTTGGATTGGGTGCGGTGGTCTCCCGTCAGACCAAAGACGTACTGATCCCCGTCGATTGCTTGATACAAATCAACATTTTGTAGTTGCAGGCAATTCTCCGTGTTGATGGATATCCTATGTTGAATCTTTTAATCGTAAGCCCTGTTCCTTTTAATCGAGATTCAATGGAATCTTTTCTTATCTAACTTTTTGGTTTAGGCATTATGAGCATGAAAATCAAAATGAACGGTGGCGATGTTGATCACCGTAGTAGGCGGCGCTCGTCCGGGGCACGTGGCGACGTGGAACTGTGTGAAGATTCATGGTCCCAAGTGCCAACGAAATCTCTTCCTAGTCCGAGTCAACAGCTTACTCCCGTGACTGCCCCTCCGAGTGAAGACTCCATACCATCAAGTTTCCCAAAATCGACGGTCAAAGTCGCAGGGCCAACCAAGGCGTTCAGTATGAAGCTTGGGTCGAGTGACAGTAACAAAGGCAATGACAAGAACAAGAAGCTTTCCTTTGCTATCGGATCGTCTACTCTGGGACAGAATAGAGCTCATAAGCGCATAAAGCTTTCGCAAGTAGTGGCAACCTTGGAAACACCTTCACAATCGCCGGTGAAAAAGCGAGAAACCGCAAACCCACTAGCGTCCCCTGAAATACCCGTCTCTGAGCCAAAAACACCAATTTCTGCTGTCGCGTTGGAGGGTTCTATATCGCATCCATTCTCCGATAAGAATGACTCTACGGAGCTGTCATTTGACAACGCAGTGAAGCCAACAATTAGCACGCCTTCACGGCGACGACAATCCCATTCTGACGTTTCTCCCAAGTCAGTTCCATCGCAGGCCAAGGATCGGCGAACGTCGCCATCCCCAATCAAGGCCAAGGCATCCCCGATCAAAATCAATTCCCACAAAACTTCTACAACCCGACAGACATCTCGGCGCCGTGAACGAAGCCGTTCTAGGTCCCGGTCCAGTCACTCAGGTTATGATTCATCCGATTCTCAACCACGGTCCCGAAAATATGAACGATCGGGCAAATCAAGGCGTGCGCCATCGATACAGAAAAGGCGGCATTCTAGCGACTCCCGATCATCTTCCAGCAACGACAACCCCGAAGATATACCGCATACATCATCACGCCATCAGGAAAACCGAAGACCCGTGAGTAGATCAAGAGAGTCGAAAACGCGGGAATCTACTTTTGGTTATCGAAGTGACATCGATGATAGATTACCCTCGCGCCGATATAGCGATCTACGTCTGCAAGACCGAAACAGTCGTTACAATCGCGACCATGACAGGGACAACCAACGCCGCCAGTCGCGAGGGTCGAATGATTCTAGACGTGAATCTACATTACACTCCTCTCGCCGCGGCCATTCGGAGCGGAGCGCGCGTCCTGACGGAAGATCTTTATCTCCTGGTGCTCGAGGTATCTCCATTAAACAATCCGGTGATCTCGAGTCCGCCACAGCGGTACCGGCGGATGCGGACACTCATAGAGACGCCGATGTGTATGATTCGTCGAAAAAAGCCCATCCAGAGCCTACCCTACTCTCAGGTTCAAGTGAACGAACCGAAGCTAAACCGCACGTCACCGTAAAATCCGCAGAGGCAGTTCCGACCAAACCACTCAAAGTGAAGAGGCCACCACGATCCACTCCCATAAAGCTTGAGCGTTTCAAGATCTATCGCAGTATTGAAGCACATTTTGAAGACATGGAGCAAATTGGCCAAGGAACTTTTGGGTATTTAGTAAACATCTCGCATGATTGCCAAATCAAAACTGAACCTCTTTGAAAGGACTGTGTACAAGGCTCATCTGAAGAGCTGCTCAAAGATTGTCGCACTGAAGCAAATTGTTGACAAGAAGGGCAAAAACAACATTGTAAGTGAAAACATCATGCAAATGTGGTCACGGTTATTAAGATATCTTCGCAGTTTACAGTGCCGAATATGAGAGAATTTCGGTTTCTTATGAAATATCGCCATAAGAATTTACTCGAGTGCATTGGCATGGTGTCGTACGACAGGCGTAAGGGTCACAGTGACCAGCAAAGATACTTATTACTAATTCTGCAGGTATTTAGCTCAAGCATTCGGACCCGAGGTTCACGAATATATGGTTCTGGAATACATGGATCACGATCTTGCCGGTTTGATGCAGCACTACCCGGACAAGAGCCTTTACCAGGTTGAACATATCAAATGTATTGCCAAGCAGATGCTGGAAGGGATGGAGTACATGCACTCAATGGGAGTCATGCACCGTGACTTGAAAGTTGGCAATCTTCTCTTGAATAACAAAGGGGAGCTGAAAATAGCGGATTTCGGCTTTGCGCGGGAGAAAGAAGTATATGAAGAGCGAGGATACACCAATCGAGTTTGCACCATCTGGTATCGACCGCTGGAAGTTCTTTTAGGACAACTTCATTATAGCTACGAGATTGATATGTGGGGTGCTGGGTAAATATCTTTCTGTGCAATTGTTAGGGAACCGTCACTTATACGCCATGGACAGATGTATCATTGCAGAAATGTTCCTGAAGTATCCCATTTTCCATACATCTCGAGGTCGAGACACTGAACAAATTAAGCGAATTTTCAGCATCTGCGGCCACCCCACTGACGAAGATTGGGATATGTATCGACATATGGATCATAGTTGGTCAAAAATGTGGTTGAGGCCGAAGCAGAAGTTTGCGCGACGGTTGGAAAGCTATTTGACGGAAAAGTAGGTGGTAGCAGGCTCTCATTTGTTGCTTTCTCTGATTGAATTTCCTAGGGCCGTTACCCCTATGACGCCAATGGCAATTGATTTGATTTCTAAGCTCTTGTCATATAATCCCAATGCTCGGCCGACGGTGAAGGAAGCGCTACAACATCCATTCTTCACTGAGGAATTGCCCGCCGCGTGCTTGCCAGAAGAGCTACCCGCCATTGATGGATCATGGCATGAATACGAATGCAAGGAGCGAATCAAGCAGCAAAAGAGTGGTCGGAAGGGCGATACCAATTATCTGCAGAGCGGAGCGAAGGCTAAGGCGGCTGTGGCTGATCCCGCGCCTGCTGCGCCCGAGCAAGAAGAGGCACCCGCTGCTGCGGAAAATGAAATCGACGGCCGGTGTGTTTGGGATGAAGCTCGAGAAACTTGGTGGGATTCTATTACCGAGAGTTTGTGGGATGTTGATCGTTGGGTTCCCTTGCAAGAGTATGATCGGCGCCGATACCTTACCGATGTTAGCCACAAGAGCTCATCCCAGCAAGAGGACCCGTACCGGGGACGGGAATTTGATCGGGATGCCCGCGTGGATTCGCGCGATCCACATCGGCACGGTGCAGGAGCTCATCACCGAGAGGTTGCGCCAACAAGCAATACGCCGTACCGCTCGTATGAAAGGTCACATCATCCCACTGGTTCCTATGTTGATCAATCGCGTGGATACGGCACGGAACCGCGACGGGGCCACTTTTCCTATGGTCAGCATGGAATGCCCGGAAATGAGAGAACACCTTACCGAGGGGACCAGGGGCGAGGCAGGTACGGATACGACCATTCTGCACCGCGCTCATCTGGCTATTCCCGTCATGCCAATTATCACGACTATCCCCTGTCCCCAACCCGAGACAACCGTCAGGGTGATCGACCGCCAACCATTGATACTCGAACCATTGATGCTCGAAGCGGCGACCGACCCCCTTCCAGTGGTCACTACCGCGAAAGTGGTCATTCTCAAGAGCAGACAGGCTGGGATGACGGTTGGGGCCGAGGGTCTGCGCGTCCCGGTGGCACTATCAAACGATCTCGCGAATCATCCGCAGATATGTATTCCATACCAGACCCGCGATCTGCTCCCGGAAGTCATTCCCGCGAAAGCAAAACACCTCTTCAGCACTCACCGACCTCAGCAGAACGCAACAATAATGGTTTCCGTGGATCAGATTACAGCATACCCATACATCGAGCCAATTCCAGAGATTTGTCATCAGCGCCCATTCATGATGACCGCACAGCAAGACGACCTGACGAATTTCAGCATCGATCCCGCCCCCACTCTTTAGACCAGCGATTGGGTATTTCAGAAAGGCATCAATCATTTTCCGGTTACGAAAATCGAGTTGAGAGACATCGTAGCAGGTCTGGCGATCGCGACGGTCGAGATAAGCAGGAAAGTCCCACTCGCAGAATTAGTCCCAGGAAGCTTTTCTCTCGCAGCCGCTCACGTTCTCCTGTACGGCGCACTTCAGGGAATGTTAGCCGGTCGCGGTCTCGTAGTCAGTCAAAGAGTCGCAGCAGCCGATCTGTCGATCATTCGCAAAGTCGTGGTTCAGAGTCTCCAAGTAGCCGACGAGATTCTCGGTCAAGCCAAGGCTCGTCTGCTTCTAAAGAAAGTCCTGGGGGCTCGCCCCCAAATCCGCCTAGCGAACCTTCAAAGAGTCCTTCAAAGCGACCACGGGAAGACGAGGTGGAAGAATCAAACGGACGTCATGAGGCAAAGCGACATAGAAGCGAAACAGCCACTTCAAGTCCATCCAAACGACCGATCATTACACCTAAAAATGGCGGTACCAGTCTGGACCACGAAATCGCTACCAGTGCACCCCCTGTAGGGGGTTCTCATGCCGACAACCAGTTTGCCGATTCCCCACAGCGAGATTCTCAACGCGGTCAGAGCATACCTTCGCAGGAGATTGTAGGAAAGCTCAACCAAGAGGAGCCTGTGACTGGCCATGCGACTCATAGCACCACACTTGATGATACCCTTCAGCACCTCCCCACAGAGGAACCGCCGATTCATCACGATGAGTCGGGTCTAGATGACAAACCCGTTGTGCTGAAAACTTTTGGCTCCGACAGCAATGCGGAGATTTGGGCATTAGGGAAAGGATTCTACGCATCGACACATCAGTATACCCAGCGTCTCTCAGAATTGGCCAAGGAAGAGCATCGGCAGGAACAACGATTGACGGGATCAAACTCGCTTTCTGAGCCAAGACAGGTTGCTAGGTTTTGTCCCGATCAGCATCGTCTGTTGGATCCCATTTTGGATATTCCCTGGATCGAGCAGCAACAGCTGATATCCCGGAGCGTCTAGCAGCACTTTTTGTACCATCAAGCGTCCACGCGTCGTGTGAAGCCACTTTACCATCATCATCTTGTCAGCCACGTAGTTAGTATCACTCCATCAGCAAGTGCCAATCCATCCCAGATTCTGCACTGCCCATATACCAATGTAGTGGCCCCCGCCATACCTCCTTTCGCCACAGTACATAGTTTTTTATTTCGTAGAATGTATCATGTTGTGCGCTTTTGGTGATTCCCCTTCCATATATCTTTATTAATGTCGCCTAACCCTCTTCATCGACTTTGCCCTGGACTTTGCCCGAAATATTCAAGATTTGAATCTGTACACGTCACGTGTGGCTGGGTCGTCGGAAATAAGGCCACGTCTTTGGATTTCAGCAACGCTCGGAGTTCAAAAAAGTAAAGCGACTTATTGCAGATCATCGCTTGTCCAACGAAACTCGAAAACGGACCCCAAGAAATAGGGGAGGCCTCTGGATCTCTCACCCTCCATAACTGCCCCGCCAGCGTCGGGTGGGCTCCTTCAAACCTCTCTGGAATTAGGAGCTGCTCGGACGACGACGATTGGCGGTATACGCTCAGAATGTCTGACGCTACGAACGACGATAGGTCGGGCACCCAAGCTGTGGAATCTAGTGCACCGATCCCCATAAGTGGCATAGACGATCCGGCACGGAAAGAAACCGCTGAGTCAAAACCATCATCAACTTCATCAGGATTGTCAAGAACCCCCTCGAAACATGAGACCGTCGAGAAAACTGTAACTCGGGCATCGTCGTCGGGCTCTCTGCAAAATTTCGGAGGAAGCAGCCTCCTGTTGCGTTTATTCAATAGCGAATTCTTCAACTTTCGGTTGGCGCTGTCATATCTGTACCGATATCCGGAATCTGTGGGGATACAGCATTATATATGTTCTAGATTGGAGGAGTTCGGAGAAGAAGAGATGGATTTCTTCTTGCCTCAACTATGGTATGATTCCCTAGACGCTAGATGCGTGATGGCCCTGCTAACACGATGCGCGCCAATTCAAGTCATCTACTTGTTAGTCAACGCACTGAATCAGTAGCGCTCGAAAATTTTCTGCTTGACCGATGTCGAAAGTCAACCCATGCCGCAGTGCTGGTGAGTTTCCCTTTGCCTTTGAATGGAAGGGGCAGTCAGGGTTCAGATTCCGATTGCATAACTGAACACGTTGACGGTCCTCTCCACGGAAAATCTTCGCGAAACTCATACCTGCCTTAGACATTGTGGTTCTTGCACTCTCATCTCAATGACATGCGCTCTGCGCCGCAGTCAGAAGCATATCGCCTTTGTGAGCGAATGCACCACAAATGCCAAGCAATTGTTTTTGCTGAAACACGCGACCGACAGGAGCATGCAAATACCATAAAGGAGGTAGATGAAGAAGGGATTGGCGTGCAGAGGATAAGGGAGAATGTCAGGCCGTCGATTGTGGGTATTGGGGCAATTCTGGCGGCTGGAGTATGTCCCATAATTGTTCAAGCTGCTGGACCTATGATTGTAAAGCAAGGGCGACGGTGGAAAGGCTTGCTTCGCGACGCGTCAGAACCTCCGGTCAGTTCGCAAACAGCAAGCACTCCCAATAGTCTCGCCGGTCCGCCTTCCACATCCGAACGGCTAGTACATCCTCGCAATGACAAAGGCATGACGCGTCGGCATTCTGAAGATAGCGTGAGTAGCAAACAGCGTGGGCTCAGACTACTTGCCCGGATACCCACCGGATCTGCCACGCCGGATGAGCTGTCACGAGGAGGCGCGTTTTCCTTCAACCGATATATTGCCAAAACTGTGACGAGTTTCGGTCCAACTATTCCTCAGTCCATGTCATTTGACTTTCTTGACCGCCGAACGTCAGCATCAACAGAAAAGAATTCATCGTCCGATTCGCTTACCTTGGAAGATGACAAGAACCCATTGAAGACCAGTCATTATTTCCATGCCGAGTTACAATTCATGATGACCTTGGTAGAGATTTCCGATCGATTGAGAACTGTGCCAAAGGAGGCCCGACAAAGTAATCTGGTTGCCGAGTTGGCTTTGCTCAATCACAACTTGCCGGCGAATGTATGCGTGCCCCTGTGGTGCCCAGCGTCTGGGACACTGCCATATCATCATAAAGTTGCCCGGATCAGTCCGTCGGACGCTGTGGTCTTGAACTCTGCTGATAGGGTAAGCAAATTTGGATTTTGAAATCTGATTCGATCTTGATGGTTTCTGGTAGGTGCCTTTTCTGATTACGGTTGAGGTGCTTGAAGACAGCCGAAATGCGACGGTTGGAGGCGGGATGGATGATCCGTATGGCCAATCATCGCTCAATCTCTTAGACAACCAGCAAAATGCTACCGGACGCAAAGCTTCTATCAGCGTCACAGTAGAACAACCAAGTAGCGAAGCAGGGGAGGACAGGAAAACATCCGGTTCTGAACCAGAATTATTAAGTCCCTCGGATGCCGAACAGGAAAAGGCAGCCAAGTATCACCGAATTGTGATAGATCGACGGAAATCGTCAGTATCCCTCAACTCCCGTAAATCCATAAGTCCCATGGACCCCACATCGCCAGATGCACCCTTTTCTTCTCCCGTCATTCGTCAAATTAATGGCTTTGAAAATAGCAAGGAAGCTGAAACATCCACTCCCATGTCCAAAGCCGATGAATTTGCCGAGCGAATGCGTACGGCAGCTGTCATGCTTGCTCAGCTGTATCAGCAACAGCAGCGTGAGCTGCTCCCTCAAGCACCATCTGTGGCTGGTACACCCAGCCATTTGTCCAACTCTCCTGTGGTAGTTGGCGCTGGTGGTTTACCCGCAACCCACATAAGTCGCTACAGCTCCTTTCCTCAGGGAAATGCGGGCCACGCTTCCACTCCAACTCCCACGTCTGGGACCATTCCCATTGCTCCAACTAACCGACGCAATTACCAAAAATTCAAAGCCGATTTCGAATCAATACGAAACCGTCTGATTAAGGAAATGGTGACACTAGAGGAACAGCGGGTGCAGGCGCTCGCTGCCCAGTTGAAGGAGCAGGAACAAAGCTCGATTATGGTCGATGATGGTGGAACTGATGAGGTTTTGCCAGAGGGAGAAGAGCAATCCCTGAGGGCTAGATGTCAGGTCAGGGATACGGATGATCCAAGTGGTGGGTTGCTGCTTCACTTTCAGGCTAGTGCTGTATATTCAAAACAATTTGTCTGCAGCTGCGGTATTTCAAGAGACGTGGGACACAAAAGTTGAACGGATACGACGAGCCTCACCCTACGGCTCTGATCCTCGATGGCGTCTCTTGTCCATGATTGTCAAATCTGGAGCTGATTTGCGGCAAGAACAGCTAGCTTTGCAGCTCATTAAGGAAATACAGCGCATCTGGCGCGAAGCGGATGTGCCCGTATGGGTTTGCTGGTGAGGAGTAGTAGCTCTTTTGTGTTCGTTATGGAGATAACTGATAAAGAGCTTAGCTTCCGAATTTTGATTACGTCTGATCAATCTGGTATCGTCGAAACGATCCGGGACGCGATATCCGTTCATTCAATTAAGAAAGATGGATATGCCAAGCGGTTGAATGAGAAAGGATTGGCGTTTACCTTATATGATTATTTTGTCAATGTGGGTTATGATAGCGGCCATACAAGTGTGGAAATTAGCTGATTTTTTGTTATAGGAGTTTGGCCATCCAGGAAGCACCCGTTTTTTGCAGGCACAGGACAACTTTTGTCGCAGCTTGGCCGCATACTCTGTGATCTGTTATATCCTACAGATCAAGGATAGGTATGTCCTTTTCACTCGGTGGGCACATAGATACTGACATGTTTACAATTGCAAATTATAGGCATAATGGAAACATTCTGATAGACATTCAGGGCCACGTCATCCATATCGATTTCGGCTTCATGCTTTCCAATACCCCAGGATCTCTTGGATTCGAGCTGGCCCCTTTTAAGCTTCCACAGGATTACGTTGACATTTTGGGTGGTGTTGGCAGCGAAAAATTCAATGAATTCCGAGCTCTTGTCAAGGAATCCTTCTTGGCGCTGCGCAAGAAATCCGAAGATTTCTTGGGCTTGGTGGAAATGATGGAGCATGGGTCGGCACTCCCATGTTTCACGGGTCTTACCACAAAACCTTCCAACATGCCTGTGCCGTCGTCGACAGATCCAACGGCCTTCCTGAATTTTATGGGATCGGAAACGGATCTGAGCCGCGCAGCCTCTGGCTCCACCACATCGGCACCCACCAGGGTCGGTGCTTCCCCTTCGTCTACCAGCACTGCTGCCGGAGGTGGGAGGTATCCTGTCACCGCAGCATTGCGAGATAGGTTTCATCTGTCGTTGACCGAATCGGCGTTGGGCGAGTTGCTGGATACTTTGATTGAACGCAGCTGCAACAGTGCCTACACCAGACTCTACGATTCCTTCCAGGTGAGTTTTGTTGGTGAATCCAAAACAAGGAACTCTTTTCTAAACAGCTTTGCCCGCCCTCCCCCAAGTACTACGCAAATGGTATTCTCTAAATTCTTTGCGGCGCACCCATTTCTTGCACAAGGAAACAACATCTAGCAACTAATCTGCCGCCTGTACATGCTGTCTCAACGTCTTTAGTCTCACTTCCCGTGCATCCTTGTTCTTTCTACATTTTTTTTGTTTATATACCCATTCCCTGTCTTGCATTAATCACACCCCGGTAAAATCAAGTCAAATCCGTCGTTTCATGCTGTGCTTTTGATCTATATACACTAATATCCTACTGTAGTTGCCGATGAACATCCATTACACCAAAGTGAATATGGCTCTATATCAAGCGTTCTGCCCTTTGGTACGGAAATACAAGTCTTGCTCAGAGTCTGGCCTTTCCCGGATTCTCATATATCCGGACTCCACACACCGCTGCTCCTTCACCGTTCAGCGGCACTAATAGCAGACATTACTCTTCTTGTCGCCGTGCACATTTCTTCCTAATGTACTGTTGAACTTTTATAATTGTGGCATCAAGCAAGATTTCTCCCAGGGTTTTGAGTTCCAACCGTAGACCGAGTTGTTCCGACGACCCGGTCAGTCCCGCTGGAAAAACACTTTTCAACAGAATCAGCACATTCCAAAAACACAAATTTGTAGGACCTAAGGACCTCCACAAGGATTCTGCTCCAAGAACTCAACAACAAATCACAGTGAACTCCTGGTCTGGCATCTGCGTCAGCATAACCACCGGCTCTGTAACCCTTGGGGCAAAAGTATTAGAAGCTGGGATTGAGCAACATTCTTCACGACATTATCAGCCAATGTTACCAGAACGATATCGATATCTTATAGCTGCATAGTCATACCTGGCCTTTAAGACTGTGGGGATGATTTTCCTTATTACCGGCTAGCTGCAAATCAAGTGCTGAGGAACTTTGCTATACAAGTCGTTTCACTCCACCAATCACCAGAGGCGAAAAATGGAAGGACAGCGTGTTTATAATGGAGGAGCAGCCTCCAATGGCAATGCTCCTAGTCCCAGTATCGGTACCACTGGATCTGATTCAGTCACTGCCTACACCCCTGCAGATATTTTTCGAGATACAGTCGTCTCTCCATCGCAGAGTGGACCATCATCATCATCACACTATGAGACTAGCTTTTTAGATTTGCTGGGAACTGCAGGGCAGGAGGATTTTTCGGGGGGTTTTGCGATAGGTGGAATGGATATGGTTACGATGGCGGAGGACGAGCAGAAGCAGCTGGACGGATTACTGTTGCCAGAGTCGTTGCCGGTAGGGCTTACCGGTGGCCAATACAGCCAAATTGAAGGGGCCGGGCATGCTGATTCGATGGATTGGCAACATACGCTCTCACAGGTAGGTTCGGTCTGCTACCAACGGTAAAACATGTCGAATCTAATATCTATTTAGTCAATGCAGGGAATTGGAAACGGGTCTTCCACAACCGCCGGTCAACAGTCGTGGCTGTCTCCTGCACATACCCCTTCTCCCGCCGCCTTGCAGAATGAACATCTATATTGGCCGTCCACAAATCAAGTTTCACCGCTATTACACCCATCATCGCAATCGCGACAACCGGTAAACTCTTCGAGTTCGGCTGGGACATACCTTCATCAGGGCGGGAGCGGGGGCATTCTTGAGCAGTCATTAAGGTCCTTCTCCCCGGCATTGGCGCCGACAGCGCGGCACCCATCGTCCACCTGCCAGCAGCAACCGCAGCAACCGCAAGCTCAGTGGCCACGGGTCTCCGTTCCTCATCGCGAACCTCTTCCGTTACAGCTTCCCCGCAGCAAAAATGTCACCCATCATGAGAGTATATCTAGACGACGGAATTCTTCGGCCCAATACCAACTCAACCTAGAGTCTCCGCGAAATGCCCCACGTCATTCCCCGGGCAGTGCTTCCAGTCCCGGCATCCCACCCTTGAATGTGGCTGCTCAGCAGTTCCTTCTGGCGCTGGCTCAGTCTCAGTTGGCAGATGGACAGAAGGCAATGTCCCAGGAGCAACACCAGCAAATGTTACCACTGCTCTTGGCGGCCTACGCGCAGCTTCCTGGATTGTCGTCCCCAGTGGTCAATCCACAGTCAGGAACAGCTCCCCAGCAATATTCGCGTCTGCCTTCGCACCTGGCAGTCATCGGAAACTCTCCTTCCTTGGCTCCACGGCCACCACAGTTACCTGCGGCATCCGCTGCGTTGACTAATTCAGCAGAGGTAACCAGCGGCCGCGCCACGTTGACAAGTCCGCGAATCCTGCCATCCCGCCGTACAAGCGTTTCCAAAGGTAAACGCCCATCCCTCTCAAGTCTCAACCCCGTAAATCCATCAAGTCACGTTTCATCGCCAATCTCTGGCCAACCACCACAGTCGCCATTTCTAAACCCTGCCGCTGCTGCCACCCTCACCACACACAAGATTGACTACATTACACCACCGCATCAGCCGTACGATCCGGCCCCTGAGCCCCAAGTCCCCGATGTTACCATGCCCAAGGCAACCTTGGCGGGCGAAACATCGGAAGCCATTTCTTCCACCAGGTATGTCTGCAAAACTAGTTTTCTCATATTGCGTAAATGTCATGCCAACATATTTTGCGTTCCCTAGAATTCCTTCACCAAGGTCCCCTCCCGCAACTCCCACACCACCTAATCCGAAACATCCATCTAATACCGCCCCATCCTCAACATCATCCTCGAGTCATTTCTCAACTACCAAATCCCGCCTTCAGGCCGCACTATCCCATCCCACACCCTCGCCACCCCCGCCATCCACCAGCATCTCCTCCAATACTGCATCTACGCACAGTACCTTATCGCCATCCATCCCAGAATCGAGCCATCAACCATCATCCGAAAGTAGTAGTAACCAGCAACTGGACAAGGATGATTCCAAGAACCATACATTATCCGAAAAACGTCGTCGGGAACTCTTAAAATCGGGATTTGACGAATTATCCAAACTCATTCCAAAAGGTTTCTTTCCTTCCCAAAACGGAAATGATGGCACCACCTCTACACTTTCCTCCAATCAGCTCAAACGACCACCGAATCGGATCGATACCTTGGTTGCCGCTTTGGCCTATCTTGACTGTATGCATCGGCGAAAAGATGCATTGGACCAGGAAGTCCAGCAAATCCAGGCAGAACTTGCCGAGGCAAAGGCTAGGCGGGACGACACGAGACCTGGAATGTCTTCATTCCCTCACTCAAGCTTTCACCCCTCCTGAGACATTTTCATCTATGATTCTTACTGACGCGATAGCTCTTCACCGCTTTTTTCTGTCCTCTTTTTTTTTGGAAGGCCCGTAATCATTTTTACATATACTTTTATTTGCCACATTTCTGAACACTTCACCAGAGATTGCTTTTTCTTAATTATTTAGTCCACATACAAATTTAAAAATACGGATCTTCTGCTCGCCCGAAGAAATGCATGTACCCCAGAATCGTTCCATATACCATCAGACCCCCTGTGACACTCATAGCCATGGCCATTTCCTGGATTTTTCCCGCGTGGGCTAGGACCATTGGAATACCTTACAAAGTGAACAGATTAGCAGATGGTAGCGCGGAGACTGGAGCAGAGAGACACGTACCGAACCCTGAAATGACGAGAAAGGATGTGATGAATGTTCCCGTTTCGGCAATCCCCCTATTCATCCAACAAAGTAAGTGAAACCACACCCCATGAGCTCTCCAAGTAAAACAAACTGACCGGCGATCCCCTCCATCACTCCATATATCTCCTCCGCCATCGACACGTCCACAAATCAGATTTGGCAGTGGAGCGAGGACAAAGACCAGGATGACGAGCAGGGGCAGCCAGCTGCCGTATTGAGCACAGGACAGGATGACAAAGAGGATACCGATGGCAAGGAGGAAGGCCAGGGAGATGATGGTCTTCATTCCGGCCATGGTTTCTTTTTGTTTTGGGGTGGTTGAGGTTGATGGTTCTGGTGATGGGAGTATGCGGGTGAGAAAAAGGACGTGACGATAACCGCTGAGAGTGGAAGACCTGTAGGGCACGATTCTGCTATCCGATTTACGAAATAAAGAGGCTCTTCTTATTCAGCCAAAATCCGTTTTCTTGTTACAGATGCAATGTTTATTTTCGAAGTTTTGGCAGCCCGAAGTCACAAAGAGTGTCATCACAAGTTTGACGACGCCCGACTAAGCCACCCCTTACAAACAAGACCCATCTGTATTCAAAAAAGTGCAAAAAGTAAAAGTATTCAACAGCACATTTCATAATGTGATATTCGGTAAGGTCAGGCCAAGAGTGATCTCTATACATCATCCTCATCACCGTCAGGACCAAATTGTTTGAAATCAATCTTTTTGCCGCGAGTTCGACGGCCACTTGTTATTATGTTGGACCGGTCCAAAAAGTCCATATCCTCGCCTAAAACCGTTCTTAGTTAGTCTCCAATGCCATGTGGTAAAGTATGCCAAGACATACCCAAGTCATCATCATTCTCTTCCTCCTCAATTCCTGATCCCTCATCACTGTCGGCCTTGCGCGATTTCTTTGTCACCGGCTGCGAGGATCGCTTGCTACTGCTGCTGCTTGGCTTTTCCTTCTTTGAGGATGATCCGCTCTTCTCGCTCAAGCGTTTGCGCGGCTTGACTACCTCTTCCTCGCTATCCGCCCCTTCGCTCCCGCTTCCACTTCCGGCATCCTCTTCCTCTTCATCATCGGAATCAACCACGAATCCATCTCCCTTTTTGTACGAGCCGGAGTTGACCTCGCGATCGGATTCCTTGCGCGTGCTGCTGCTGCTGCTAGGTTTTGCAACGGGCCTTTTGCTCGGTGTGGCGGCTTTTGGCTTGGAAATTTTGCTGGTTTTAGGGGACTTTGACTTGACGGGGGGAGAGTCGCTGTCTCTACAACACACATATCAATTAGACACTTGAAGGAGAACACATAAGGTAGATCGACGCCAGAACACAGATCACAAGATGCTTCGTTTTCTGCGAGTGCGGGGCATAATCGCACCGATAGAACCTACCCATCATCCTGCTCGGCCTCTGCCTTCCGCTTGGCCGCCAAGGCCGCAAGTTTGTTCTGCATTTTCGTTCTATAGATCGTCGTCGGAAAACCTTCTCCCCCTTGCTGCGATAATGTGCGATTCCTGCGAAACGCCGAATCGAGTTGTAGCAGTCATGTGATACAGCTAGGGTTCGATGGGGCGAAATTCAATCGGGATTCGGGAGATTTTCCACTGTTTGGAACTTTGGAGGATTTGTGGAGGAAAAGAACGAGAGCTTTCATGGTGATTTATTTCCGTAGACTGACTATTATTCTAATTCATGAAGAGGAAATTCTGGCCAAACTCACATTTCAAATCGAAAATCTCCGTAGAGAAAACTGCCCGAAAATGAAATGCCGCTGAGGTGCTGACGTAAATTGGAAAATCTCCGTCAACTTATTGGACTTTGGAGTTTTTGGACGAAAAGATTGTCTGAGGATTCCAGAGCAATTGCAGAAGGATATTTTCGTAATTGGAGAGCGGACAATTCCTGGGAGGTGTCTGAGCAAAAACCCGAAAACAAAGATCATTCTTGGACAGTGGCATCTTTGCCATCACCTTGAAACCGGAGAAATACTTCAAGCATAAACCCTTCAATAACAATCATCACAGAAGAAACCATCATCATCATGAGTGTGGATTTGAATCGCTATAATACCCGCATACGCGAAATCCTGGGGTTGGCCGATCTAGATACCACTTCCGCCAAAGCCGTGCGTCGGCAGCTGGAAGTCGAATACTCGGTTGATTTGACGGAACATAAGCAGGAAGTGGATAAGCGGATCCTTCAAATCCTGAATGAGATCGATCTCAGTAATCAAAGTGGTGGTGGTGGGATAGCGCAAGGTGCTAATGATGGGATTGCGGCTGCGGCGGTGGTGCTAAAGCAAGAGGTCAAGCAAGATGTTGCGTCGGATGTCAAGTTTACCGGGATGCCCGTTGCACCTCCCAACCGGCCTGCTCCCGTCAAGCGAAAGAAGGCTGCCGAGTCAGCGGCCAATGCGCGAAAAAAAATCAAGAGCGATGATATTGTCAATTCATCTGATGATGATGACATTTTTGGGTCGGATTCTGGCGGGGATGGGGGCACGGCGGGCGATGAAGCTCTTGCTCGAAAGCTGCAACGTGAAGAACAAAGCGCTAGCCGACGGCCCTCGCGCCGGGGAACTACCACCGCATCAACAGCCAAATCATCAAAATCAACCACCAAACGGGCCGCTCCCAAAAATTCTCCCTTCACCCGCCCCCTCGTCCTCTCCCCCGCCCTCTCAGCCCTAATGGGCGAAACCCATCTCGCCCGCTTCGAAGTCGTTAAACGCATGTGGGCCATCATCAAAGACCGCGGGTTACAAGACCCCGCCGACGGCCGCTACATCCGCATCATGGATGAAGACATGCGCCAAATTTTTGGGAAAACCAAAGCTCGCGTTCAAATGTTTAGCATGAACAAAGTCCTCTCCAAACACATGATGAAACCCGAAGAAGTCGTTGGCCATGATTTGCCATTTGAAGGCGTCGTCGAGCAAATCGACGATGAAGAGGTGGGGGAAGATCCGCCCAAACGAGCTGCTGCCACACGTAAAGCAGCCCCAAAACGAAAACGAGTGGCCGAAACCAACGCAGACGGCACTCCCAAAAAACGGAAAAATAACCCATTGGATCAACTCCAGATTCTCAGTCCCATCCTCTCTAGTATCCTAAAAAAACCCGAATGTTCCCGCCCCCAAGTCGTGAAAGGCATTTGGGACTATATCAAGGAACGGGATTTGCAAGACCCGGCCAACCGCAAGTTTATTCTTTGTGATGGCCCATTACAAGAGTTGTTTGGGACTGACCGAGTCAGTGGGTTTGGCATGAACTCGGTAAACATCCGTTCTTTTCCCAAACACACCGATATACTAACCATCCCCTACCAATCTAGATTTTGAGCAAACATCTAACCAAGAAACCGAAATCCGAGATTCCAGCCACCGACGACATCGCCAGTTCAGAACCCGACTCGTCCTCATCGCCTCTGAAACAAGATACACCCGACGACTTGCCCGAAGTCAAAAATGAAGAAGAAGACGACGAAGACGAATCGGAATGGAGTGGCAACGAGTTTTTGGATGATGATGATGATGTCAAGAAAGACGAAGCCAAATAAAAAAATCCAGTGAGTTACTTTATGATTACTCTAGCATCTCCGACTTATTGTCGTCCCGAAAAGAGCAAATGTCTCGTTTCTCTGCCCCGCATCAGAATCATCTCCAACCTCTCTCAACATTCTCATAGCTCTCATTAGTCGCTGCTCCCTACATAGTCTCGCACAACATTCATGTTTGTAATCTCCCTTTTTTTGGTCCTGCTTTTTTGTTTTACACATACATTTTCATCAACTCTGTAAGAAAGCTGCCTTACTGTCGCAAAAACTATCGTAGGCACACGTAGCACATTGAGATCGGCAAATCATCCAAGCGTCCGTGTAGGTGAGTTTGTAGGCCGGAAAGGGAGCAAGAAAGCCTCAGTGGAAAGGAGAGAAAAGACATTTATATGTACGATGGTGGGTGGTTAAAAAAAAAGCAAAACAACAACAAAAAAGGGAGAGAGAAACAATAAATTAACCAACAACATTCTATTGCGTCAAACGCCCATATCCAATAATCTTGGTCAGCTGTTCAAACTTGATGCTCTCCTGCACAATGACGGGTCGGGCCTGGTTCTCCTTAGTAGCTGGCAGGTGAACCAACTCGGAATCCTTGGGATCCACAGTCCACCCCCGTTCCTTGACCCACGCGTCCAGATCTGAGCCCTTCAGATACAAGTATTTGCCCAACTGCGTCCGGCTGATAGTCTGGTACGCAATGCCAATGGTGACAGAGACATAGTCCCGAATACGGTCGTTGAACCGCGGGTAAGCAGCCACCAGATCCCGAACACTCTCATCCGATTCCAAATACTGCCAAAACTCGACAAAATTCGCCTGCTCCAACAACCGGTGCATCTCGCCCAGTTTCTCAACGGAAGGATCAGCCATCGTCTCTTCGTTCATGAGGTACAGGCACAGATTGTAGTCGGCATCGGGGAGGGCACCGAGAGCGAGGGCGAGGATACTTGTCACGATTTCAATGTTGTTGTAGGTAGGATTGAATTGGTAGACTTTGAGGACAGCGAGGCAGGCGTCTCGGTCGTAGGTATCCTTTTCCATTTGGTCCTCGACGTAGGCTTCCAGGATGGGGATGTTTTGGGGGTTGTATCTATGTAGATTCTCAATTATAAGTTTTTCTGGAACATCATTCCTAATGGGAAAAAACATTTCTTACCGGTCAACCGTCTCAACTATTCCGTGAATCTGAAATTTGCGACAAAGGCATAAGTCCTATCGTCCCGATCTCTCCCATTCTAAACAAACAAACTTACAGCCTCGGGTCGGTTGGGTGGGCATGGTGTGGGAGGGAGGGGGTTGCCGAACTGGGGACTGACGGGCGACTCGCCAGCATTGCTGTGTTGATCGTCTTCTGCTACTACAGATGGCATGGCTTGAGTTTTCGTTGATGTAATTGCGATTTCTGGCAAATGTTGGTTGACTCTGTTGAATTTCGATGTCTCGAGAGAAAACCAGCCACGTGAACTTGGGGCTAGGGTTCAGACATTGCCCAATTTCTCCCACATAGATCTGGCATATACCGCCATACAGTCAGTACACCGGACGATGAATAGTATTCCAGCACCAAGGATGAACTGCTACCCCTGGTTGGCGACATGTCAATTATCCGACCAGAAGTCATGGTATACCATGGAATATGCGCCCACACAGGTCTCATCAATGTCAAAATCCCATCACTGGTAAATCGAAGCATGAACCGATGGGATAGAACAAAAAGCAATTTTCAAACAAAAACAGTCCTCAAACAATACAAGCAGACACATAGACGGAGGTATGTAGTGGGGGTGAGAGGCGAAAAAATGGGGCGACGTTAAAGAGGGGGGAGGGGCAAAGAGGCGTTGAAGAGCAAAATGTACACACAACGGGAGAGAGAAGAGCCATGACAGGGATTGTTCTTTTTGAAGTTGTTGGGAAATAAAAAAGATAAGAGGAAGTGTTTGTTGAAGTCCAAATCCTCAAACAAAGTTTATAAAATCTGCCAATCCCGACACAAAGTCTTCAGTTCCTACTATATGCAGCTTTGCTATTCTCCTCTCTGATCGCCAGGGGGATTGTCGGGTATGATTCTAGAAACCGATAACTTATGCCTCGGCCTCAGCCTCACCTTCCTCCTGAAAAAATGAATAATGATTAGCTTCGGTGGGAAAGAGAAGACAAAACAATGATTGAAACAAACCTCCTCGAATTCACCCTCCTCCTCAGCGGTGGCATCCTGGTACTGTTGGTACTCAGACACCAAGTCGTTCATGTTGGACTCAGCCTCAGTGAACTCCATCTCGTCCATACCCTCACCAGTGTACCAATGCAAGAAAGCTTTTCGACGGAACATGGCAGTGAATTGGTCGGAGATACGCTTGAACAATTCCTGGATGGCTGTAGAGTTACCGATGAAGGTAACAGACATCTTGAGACCCTTGGGTGGGATATCACAGACGGCGGTCTTGACGTTGTTGGGGATCCATTCAACAAAGTAGGAAGAGTTCTTGTTTTGGACGTTCAACATTTGCTCGTCAACTTCCTTCATGGACATGCGACCACGGAACATGGCGGCAACAGTGAGGTAACGTCCGTGACGTGGGTCAGAGGCGGCCATCATGTTCTTGGCGTCAAACATTTGCTGGGTGAGCTCGGGAACAGTCAAGGCACGGTACTGCTGGGATCCACGGGAGGTCAAGGGAGCGAAACCGACCATGAAGAAGTGAAGACGGGGGAAGGGAACCATGTTGACGGCGAGCTTACGGAGATCGGCGTTCAACTGACCGGGGAAACGCAGACAAGTGGTGATACCGGACATGACGGCAGAGACCAAGTGGTTCAAGTCACCGTAGGTGGGGGTGGTGAGCTTGAGGGTACGGAAGCAAATGTCGTAAAGAGCCTCGTTGTCAATACAGAAGGTCTCGTCAGAGTTCTCGACCAACTGGTGGACGGAGAGGGTGGCGTTGTAAGGCTCAACAACAGTGTCGGAAACCTTGGGAGATGGCACAACAGAGAATGTGCACATCATACGGTCGGGGTATTCTTCACGGATCTTGGAGATCAAGAGGGTACCCATACCGGCACCAGTTCCACCTCCGAGAGAGTGGGTGATCTGGAAACCTTGGAGGCAGTCGCAAGATTCGGCCTCCTTACGGACAACGTCGAGAACAGAGTCGACGAGCTCAGCACCTTCGGTGTAGTGACCCTTGGCCCAGTTGTTACCAGCTCCGGATTGACCAAAGATGAAGTTATCCTGATATTTTGGTAACATATACAGTCACGCAAAATAGAGAATAAGAAAGGAGAGGAGAATTGAGTGAGTCTCTGATAATTCATAGGGTTTGATGCGTCTGCTCGGCTGCGCACACTTGCTTTGAGCAATTTTTTTGGTGGAAATTTTGGGAAATTTCCAAAAAATGTGCAACAAAAGCAGGTATGCCACAACCAAATAATCAAATGAATGAAGGAAGGAAAATACTTACGGGACGGAAGAGCTGACCGAAAGGTCCAGCACGGACAGAGTCCATGGTACCTGGCTCAAGATCGACCAGGACGGCACGGGGAACGTACTTTCCACCGGTGGCCTCATTGTAGTAAACGTTGATACGCTCAAGCTGGAGGTCAGAGTCACCGTGGTAAGTACCGGTGGGGTCAATGCCGTGCTATAAAGGGATAAAAGTGAGATTTTTGATTCTAATGAAATGTCGAAAAAAAGTCCGAAAACATACCTCATCGGAGATGACTTCCCAGAACTTGGCACCGATCTATTTGATTCGTGATTTTATAGTACGAGGAAAGAGAGAGGGATTGGGACCCAATCGTGAGAGAAAGAGAGAGAAAGAGAAAAGAGAATTGTAAGTTTCGACTCTATGGCAGTTTTTTTCCTGTTGTTGAACGCGTGTCCGAGTCGCGCGCAGGACAATTCTAGATGGCGGAACATGTTCCAACAAGAGAGGAAAACCCCTCGCGATCTGCTGCTGCCATGCAAGGGCCTGCAAGATCCCAGTCCTGCCCATTGTTGCGCGCAAGTCTGGCTTCACACAGAAAGAGTCTGAAATGGTCCGGGCCTTTTTCCAATCTCGCGCGTGAGGGCCAAAAACTGCGGGGCCCAAAACCTCCCCCAAAAGCCCTCTGGCCTTTTCCCCAGCAGGATCCGCACGGCTGCCAAGGGCGCCGGCTAGTGTTGGAGTAGGAGGGTGAGTGTACGCACCTGGTTACCGCACTGTCCGGTCTGGAGATGAACGATTTCACGCATGGTGGCTGTTTGTGGTGGTGGTGGTTAAGGGAGAAAGGAAGAGAGGCTGTAGGCTCTTAGTGAGGGAGGAAGTAGTGGTTGCTAGTAGCCTGACAGCAAACGAAAACAGTCAAGGACGATGCGCGAGAAGGTGAGCAGATTGCGGGCGAGCGAGACGGGGGGGAAGAAGAAGAAGAAGACAGCCAAGGGGCGCGTCCGCCCGGCCGGCCGACCCTCGCTCTTTTTCCAATTGTGTCAGCAGGCTCGGACGGGCCAAATCCCCGCTATTGGGGATCCTTTTTTCAATGCCCATTATTCCTTTTTACTTATGGCTCTTTCTTTACCACGGCAGCATGTACATTTTTATTACTAGCCGTCGTCCATCTTTTATGGTGCTGGTTGCTGCCCGGTTTCTTCACGAAAAAACCTCACGTCCGGACAGCCTGGACATCCTCCCCTAGGGACCCATCCCCTTTCATGCGCAGCATTTTTTGACTTGAACCCCCCCCCCAGACCAGGACTCCTAAGCAGAGCGGACTTTGAGTTGTAATATCCGTAATCTGGCATGCCAGACCCTCAACTGTAAATTCTCCGACGCACTGCATCTTGCCCGCATGTTCACTGTCGGTACGGCGGACCTCGAAAAATGCATCAATGAATCGGGGGATTTCCTCTTCTTTGTATGCATTTTGAACGTATTTTGCTTTCATTCATCAATGAACTCTATGATATTGGCACGACTATGGTAATAGCAAGGAAAAAAACGGTCAGCTGGTAAGCGCCCGTCTTATCAACGGCAATGTGTTTTGCATAATTGAGCATGACTTTGGTCTATCAAGCGCAGCCAGTCTGCGCAATAATACCTGATTTACTACTGTTGAAAAAGTGGGTTGATGCTCTATGAGAGATGCATATCAAGATTTTTTTCCCAAGAGTGATGATAATCACATTGCTGTATGCATAAAATAAAAAAAGAACAAAGCTATCGGGGCAAGGTACCGCCATACCCCTTTGCCTTGGTAGCCTTACCGTCCGATTGCGCTCGCCGCGGTTGATCCGGTCGGACCGGTGAGAGTCGTGACGATGATGACGCCGTCACGGAGGACGAGCTGGGACGAGATGATGATGATGATGAAGGGAGGGGTTCGTGGGGGCCGGTGGGGGAGCTGGTAGACAGGCGGGATGATGTTGTTGCAGGCATTTGGGTATAACAGTTGCATTTCACGGGCGGGGATTTTGGAGCAGATGCAGGGGATCCGGCGCTGGCAGTGGATGTCCGAGCCGAGGGAGAAGTTGCGTGATGATGGTGGTGATGGTGATGATGACGAATGTGGGTATGGGGCGCTGGAACAAGGACACCGTCACCAACAACTTTGACGGTAACGTCCTCATCTTCGCCCCCACCCGTCCGGCGCCGCCGCCGTCGTTCCCGCTTTTCAAAGTCCGCCTCCTCCTCTCTCAGCAACGATCGCTGCGTTTCTAATTCCCCGTCCACTATAGAATGTGCTGGGCTGCTCGTCAGCGACCCCGTATCATCCTCATCATTCCCCTCATCGGCCGCCCCCCGCGCCCCGATTTTATGCACTTTGGTTAAGATCCAGCCATTTCGCGCGTCGCTGATGTAGAGCCCGCACGATAGTGCAATAGCTAATACACTCAGTGCCATAAAGAACATCAGAACCTCCTCAAAGGAATCGGGATACACATTCTGTATTCGTGCCACGACCAGCGGAAATAAGGCCAGCGACATGTTGAGCGCTACCGCCACCAATCCGTAGGCCGTCGCAATCTGATGTGATCCGACAAGATACGGCACACAGGTCCACAGTGCCGAAGCAAACACCGAGTAGGCAACACCCAAGATACTCATGGCGAAAATGGGGGTGATGGTCGTCCAGCAGAGGAGTGCGTGCGTAATGAGCACGAGGACACCAGCAATAGGGAGCAACGTACTGCGGTGGCCGTAATAATCAATAAACAGCCCGCACAGAGGTGACCCAACGGCAGAAACAATGTCTGGAATGGACATGACTGTCCCAGCCATTTGAGAATCACCCGGGTACCATTTATGTTGAAAGACTACAAACAGTGACGTTAGGTTCCAATATCCAAAAAAAAGCCCTCGTGTCCAGTCCCATACTTACATGCAGTGCATATATGGAAAAAGGGGACAGATGATCCATAGAGTCCAATTGTGGCCAAACAGAGCATCCAAAATGACCAGCTTAATCCTCTCAATTGCGAGCAATGAACCGTTTCGTCTTCCTCGTCATACTCTTCTTCCTCAGATTCCGTTCCAAATCCTTCCGCGCTGTCATCTTCAATCTGTATTTTGCCGAAAGGAGACGTTTGGGACAATGCTGATGCGTTGTGATTGACGCCGCGAATTGGGTAAAAGCCATCGGCATTGGTCGGACTGTCGTGATAATAGGAGTCGGACTGATCCGACATGGCCGAGATGCGGCGATACGTTGGTGAGTTGTCCGTAGCCAACAAGGGAGAATGCTCAGTGGGTTCCGATTTCACCGGACTCGAGTCTCGATCGCGCCGCCTGGTTACGCTGCGGTGCCTGATTCGTTTGGGTCGCTGGTCTTGGTTTTCGAGCTGAACACCGGCAATGACACGAGAAGTGGGTCGATTCAAGTGAATCATGCCGGCCCCACACGCCGCACTCCCCAAACAAACGATAAAACCAAACCACGTCGCCACCGCCGTACTCGTCCGCTCCGCCAACCATGGCGAAAAGTTATCGTTCGAGGCAGCCGCGATCCGCGCCATAGATAAATGCAACGACATGGCAAACCCCAATCCACGGCCCTTGAACCAGTCTGTTGTAATCCGCGACGTGGCCACTTCTAAACTCTCCCCGCCAGCTCCAAACACCATGCGTCCGACCAGCATTAAATTAAAGACTCGGGTTTGCACGCCGAGGGCAAAAAGTGCTTGCCCTACACACACAAATGTCGCGAAAATCAATAACATGGCTGTTGCCGACATACTATCCACCAACAGGCCTCCCACCAATGGAAGAATGATGTTGGGAAGCGAGTAGACTGAATACAAGAGATTGATTTGCCATTTATAGGTCGCATCCGGTGTACCCAACCATTTTTGCAAAGGAACATTGAGTGCGGCGGGAATGTCGTAGCTATGTCGTATCAATGAATACGCATTCTTTCTGGTCTCGTATTGACGCTTACCAGTAGTAATTACTGTACATGACTGCACACGCAAAGAACAGCAGCAGCCAGTGCCGCGAGGTCACTGGCAGCCCACCCGTCGCCATATTCCTTTCTTCTTCTCTTTACTCAAACTCCGCTAGCAAACTTCTGGTCTCTCTCAACGCGTTGGCAATTGCTATCGCCTTCGAAATCCTCAAAACCGCAGTAGCCAATGTCTGAACCAAAATCGGAATAGTAAACCCTCCAGAGTGCTGTGTTTGAGTATTGCCAACGGGTCTAATGAATCGTCTACTCGGAAAGTTCGCTGTTGGACCCGTGGGTTCCCAATGTTTGAACGTTTGAACTTTGGGGTGTACGGGTTTTTTCATAAAGGCCAGATCGGTGTGTCATTGCCTGGGGTATCACCTTTGTTATCACCGGTGGTATGAGTTTTTCCCACCACAAGAATGGCTATCCAAGAGAACATGTTTTGTTGCGACACATGGGTGCTTGGCATATTTTCCCGGGGTTGTCAATGGACGTAGGAAAGCACCAACATGCATCCAAATCTCCTTTACCTTAGCAATCTTACATATATCTTCGCGTCTGTCTCTGCATCTGGGTACCTCCATTCTTCCACATTGCGTACTCTGGGCTTAAGTCTTTGGGTAGTTGAGAAATAAATTGTCATGATCAAATTGCAGATGGGAATAGGCAGACCGATGAAGGCAACGAAGAAACAAGAGACTGCAACTTTCAGCTTCACCGTGACTTGCTTACATTCGGTATACTTAGTTTAACTGAAGCCTCGTTTTGGACGTGGGCTATTTCATGCAAGGAAGCTGCATGAGGCTGTAGTTCATGGACATATCCTATGTTTCACGCGTAAAACTTGCAGATGAGCGAATACACGCTTTAACGCAAACTCGATAGTTGAGGTTCGACCCTCATAACGACATGGTAGAGGTGGGCAGGAAAATTGACCACAGATGCTTTCAACATAAAAATGAAGGCTTCCAAAAGCATGAGCCAGGGAAAGGATAGGATGCAAATGAGGATCTGCAATGGTTGTAAGAAGTGACCGTATGGATTTTTTTAAATAGAATGAACAATGCCATCCATAGGCCCCTTCAGTATCAGAATATGTGTCGTCTCGCCTCTAAACAGTGAAAGGATATCTGTCGCAGAACTGATCCTTGGTCATTTTCTCGCCATTTTTCTGCACAAATTCGGTAATCGTGGCATTCAAGTCTTTCAACGACATGGGTCGTGTGCACTGGATGGAGTGGTGATCGGTATGTTCATGAAGAAGGACAAGATCCTCTGGCAATTCGGTGCCTGATAAACAAAGTAAAAACGTCAGAAATCGGTATCAAAGCAAGAAATACGGGTATACTTACCCTTGGGTATCCGGTAAATAGCCGTTCGTCGACCCCGGAATCCTCTAATCAATTCTTGCAAAAAGGCGCCGTTGGGGCGGACCGATGCCCCATTGGGTCCTTCAAAATTGGGACCGTCCCTGGGATGAACCAGTCCATCGGGTTGAACATGCAAGTCATACGAGGTCCGCTTCATTTTCTTCTGGGCTTGGTAATCCCGGAGAATGACTTTGTCGGTGGCATTGATACGAAAGAGGTCGACGGGGACGACACGGTGGCGGCCGAGAAGGGGTGGTGGGTTTCGGATCTCGGAAAATGACCGTTGGAATGTGAGGGATGGGGTGATGCAGGGGCGGAGGAGGGGGTTTGCGGTTCGCAGCGTTCGTGGGGAGAGAACCATTTTCTTGGTGGTGATCGAGCTGTAAGTGTAGAGATGCTGTGGGAAAAGGTTTGGTCGACTCTTGCAAGGATCGAGTTGACAATCGTTTACAATCCCCAATTTTGAATTTCCGACGACAGCCGGGTCACGTGAGGTCAAACTCCTTGACTGGCCTTGACTTGCAACGGTGAAGGTGAAGGTAGGCTACTAGGCTGTGTAGTAAACTCCGACTTGCAAGTACCCGAGAATTTGAAAAAATTCGGAAAGTTTGAGGCATCCCAAAAGAAAATAGGATGTCAAGGTACTAGAGAAGTACCTGCATGTTTATTTTCTGGACAGGTAAATTGTCAAATTGACCTTCATCTACAAAACCAGCGCCAATAATCAACTTCATATCTGAGTTTGACCATGGTGCCGGCTGTAATTAATAGTACCTCCTACCGCAGTCCTACCGTTTGAAAGGATTTTATTGCGAGAACAGTCGTTGATACTTCATTTGATTTGTGGTGAATTTTACAGTAGTGTGAACGGAATTTATGGGACAAAGTAGTTTCAAGGTTGAACATAACCAGCTTTGAGAGAAACTTTAATGAGTTTAAAGTCATTACACAAACGAAGAAATCTGATTGGCTCATGCGAGGGTTATGACTGTTCTACAGAAGTCCATACCGTACCTGCTGTACTTAACGGTCCTCTTGCACACCATTGAATAAGCAGATGATGTTCAACCACGATCTCAGTGGGACGTATTCTGTTTGCCAGATGTCTCTCCGTTTGGGGTTCAAGACGGGGACAGCACACTGCGCCAAAAGCGGAGCACAATTTGCCCCTTCTCGCTGGTGTCGTCAGGGAACCTCTTTGTTTTGCGCCTTCAGCATGGCCTTTTGGCAGCGTGTTCTTCTCATATTTATAAGAAAAAGATGGAGAATGGTTTGGCGTAAATTGTTAACGCACACTTTCGAGCCATCCTAACGAGGCGAAGTCGGTCTGCAAAAGTGAAAGACAGGCCGGTCCCGATCCCAAGTAAACGCTATGATATGTATATACATCATAAGTGTGCCAGAAACTATCATTGTATTGTATGCAGAAATTGGTTATAAGTTGCCCGCAACCTTATCCATCACGACCCAAAAAAGCCAGAGAGACGCCAAATATGCCGCACCCATCTTCCTAAACTAGGACTAAAACTAAAATTCTTCTTCATATCTAATTACATCCGACTCGTAGTCGCTATCACTAGGTGAGGGCGCTGCATTACACGATGAATCCGACTCGTCAACTTTTTCTTTGATTTCTCCACCGTATTTGCCCCATCTAGAAACTGACTCCACGTTATACGCTTGTTCATGCTTGGTCCTCCATTCACTTTTCCAGGAGCGAACGTCGTTGTTCCATAAAGACGAAGGACGTAATCTCCTGACTCGTTTGCCGAAAATTTCAGCTTTTCTGAAAGAATCACCAGATATCCAGCCACAACAATATTCTTGTTCGCCAAATTTTGCGTCGTCCAAAAATCTCAGCTCGCCAACATTCGTAGAACTGAAAGTCATCTCACCCGTCCCAGTGTCACGCCCGCGCCATTTAAACTTGAATGTCCCGTCGTTGGGCAAAAGCCGAGCTCGGAAGACTCCTTGAAACACCCCAAAGTCAAACGTGCCCCAGAGATGAGTGTTTCCTTTCGACGGTGCAATACTCAAAGAGTGACCATGCTTGTCCCAATCAAAATTTTCCAAAACAATGCCATAGTTAGCCGGCAACGGCTCCTGGTCTTCAATACTTTCGTTCTTGGACGAGCTCAGGGCGCGTTCCACCTCAGTGACCATGTCCTGTTCCTCCCTCATTCTCTTTTTCTCGGCAACTTTTCTCTCAGCTTCCGCCTTGGCATGCGCATTTTCCGCTTCTTCGCGTTTGATCTTGGCCTTTCTCTCATATTCTGGAGTTTCCGCTTCAAACTGTTTCCTCAAACGTTTTTCTAGCTGAATGATGTGATCTGGGACAGACAGCTGGCCTCCCCGTGCCGCAAACGCTGCCAACAGGTTCGCCTTGGCCTTATCCCGTGAACCGCCCCGTGGAACTCCATAGTGAAGACATTGCGCAAAGTAGCTCGAAGCCGGTTCGTCTTCGATAGGAGGCGGTTGTCGCTTTCGCGGTTTCCCGGCTTTGGTAAGGGCAATAGGTTGGGGGCCAACCAATCGCGTACAGATATGATACAGGGTCGTGCTTGCCGTTCGAGGGTAAGTTTTGCGAGGATCGTTTGGTGGATTGTCGAAAGTGACCTCAAAGCCTGAAGCGCCATAAATAAAGTGGCCCTCCCGTACTGGCGGTTGGGGAGGGGTGTAGTGGTACATGCTCTCTGGGTGATTTCGCTCGTCTTCAAGATGGTGACAGCGCGCGCCGCGCCAAATCTACCACCAGCCAGTAACTGCCAGTTGTGACTTGTCCGATTTCAGCGGCACAGCCACGTAGGCGTGACGAGACTGTGTGAGATTTTTGGGGCGAGGTTAATATTAGAACTCAATAGGCGGGGTGCTGAACTTTGGGCGCGAAGCAGCAAAGCAGGCGAGGAATTTAATTATGGGAACCTTTCGCAAATCAATAGAGCAGACCTAAAGAGGCCCTGATTCTGAACCTTATGTGCGTTGGTCGAAAGATGTCCTTTTCTGGGGCGTTTTTGCATTCAGATATGAGAAGCGAGGTATGCGCAAATATTACTCATCACGCACATGCTCTCCTCAGGGTTGGCACTCGATGCAATGAGACGGATGCGGCATACTGGAATCTGATGAACATCTTGGCTATGATATCGATACTTGAATCATCCTCTTGACGTTTGTTTTCATGCATCTTTTGGGAACATTGACGTTTCGCTCGATGTTCACAAAAAAATGTGTCTGACCGTTTGTCGGGGGCCGTATTTACCCACCGTCAAATACGTTGACTTTCGAATTCCTGATGTTCAAAGAGGAAGTCACGGTGGAGGTTGAAGATTGAGTGCGTGGGGCTGACAAGAAATGTGCGGGTGCAGAAGTACCTCTTAATACACATTGCCAACACCCCCTCTATTTCGCTACATTCCTCAGCAAAGCCCAACAGATGCTCATTGAATAGACATGAATACATGCCTGCGTCTCAAGAGCACGTCCAATGCTGCCATTACGCGCAGATGAAAGAAGGACAAGCTGTTTACCTGCTATAGAAGCCGCTATGCTCGCCGTCCCTCAAATCATTGAATTGCCGGACGATGTCAGTCTACGAAACCATTGGTAAGCACGCTAATGGCTCACGGACAGCTGTCTTCTGGATTCAAAAGGGCATGCCGCGCTTTCAGCGGATCATAATTTGCAGGAAACCTCTCTGTAATGCGCCTGTAGCATGGGCTTCTCCTTGCATGCTGCTAATGTGAGCGTGTTCTTCTCATATTTGCAAGCAAAAGATAGAGAATGGTTAGGCGTAAATTGTTAGCCAACTTTTACTTTGTTAGTAAGACATTCACACGAGGCAAGGCCGGTCTGTAAAACTGAAACACAGGTCGGTACCGATCCCAAGAAAATGCTATAATACCTATGTACATCAGAGGTGTGGCAGAAACTATCATTGTACCATGCAATGAAAATATGCGGCGCCCAACTTCCTAAGCTAGCACTAGAACTACCGGGCTTCTTAATATCTAGCTAATCTGACTCATAGTCGCTGTCACTAGGTGCAGGTGCACCAGGTGCGGGCTCTCCATTACAGGATGAGTCCGACTCGTCAACTAGTTCTTTCACTTTTCCACCGTATTGGCCCCACCCAAAAACCGACTCTACTTTATAAGCTTGGTTATGTTTGGTCCTCCATTCGCTTTTCCAGGTGCGAACATCGCGGGTCCATAAAGACGAAGGACGCAACTTCCTGACTCGTTTACCGTAAATTTCAGCTTTTCTAAAAGAATCACCAGATATCCAGCCATAGCAATATTCTTGCTCGCCAAATTTTGTGTCGTCCAAAAATCTCAGCTCGCCAACATTCGTAGAACTGAAAGTCATTTCACCCGTGTCAGTGTTACGCCCGCGCCAGCGAAATTTAAAAGTCCCGTCATTCGGCAAAAGTTGAGCCCGGAAGACACCTTCAAACGCCGCAATGTTAGACGTGTCCCAGAGATGAGTGTTTCCTTTTGACGGTGCAATACTTAGCGAGTGGTCATGCTGGTGCCAGCCAAAGTTTTCCACAGCAATGGTATACTCAGCCGGCAACGGCTCCTGGTTTGCAACACTTTGGTTTTGTGAGGAGCTCAGGGCCCGTTCCACCTCAGTGACCATGTCATGCTCGTCCCTCATTCTTTTTCTCTCGGCGACTTTTCTGTCAACATGAGTCTTTTCCGCTTCTTCGCGTCTGATCTTTTCCATCCTCTCATACTCCGGGGTTTCCGCTTCAAACTGTTTCCTCAAACGTGCTTCTAGCTGAATGATGTGCTCTGGGACAGTCAGCCGGTCTTCCTGTGCCGCAAACGCTGCCAACAAGTTCGCCTTGGCCTGGTCCCTTGTATCGCCCCGCGGAACTCCATAGTGAAGACATTGCGCAAAGTAGAACGCCGGCGGTTCGTCTATGACAGGAGGCGGTTGTCGTTTACGCGGTTTCCCGGCTTTGGTAAGGGCAATAGGTTGAGGGCCAACTAATCGTTTACAGATGCCGTACAAGGTCTCGTTAGGCGATCGGGCGTAAGTTTTGTGAGGCTCGTCAAAAGTGACCTCAAATCCGCTTGAACCCCAAGATGACGGATCATCCCCATAAGTAAAGTGGCCCTCCCGCACTGGCGGTTGGGGAGGGGTGTAGTGGTACATGCTTTCTGGGGTGATTTCGCTCGGCTGGGATCAACGATTCAAGATCAGATTCAAGATGTGACAGCCGCACACAGCGCGTTGAAATGTCCGATTTTAGCGGCACAGCCACATAGACATGACTTTAGAATCGGAAACGGTCTGGGAAATCTGCCTTGAATTCACTGCGAATCAGTGGTGGCCAAAGTCAAGGGTTTGGGACCTTTGGGTGTTTTACGTATCAACAGACGGTGAGTGTACACAGCCCACAGTCAATTCCTACGGTTTCGACGAACATGATGGCCATCCACATACGATCGAGTCGTTGCCTTGGGTATGCGGAGGTGCACCGCAACACAATCGCATTTGGCACACTTGAACACAGATAAACAACTTGGGGTTGAAATATCACGAGTAGAGACCAGTTTTCTTAATTACTCACCATCAATTTTTGCGCAGACCCATACTATGTACCCAAGATATCCTGCTGTCAAAGGAAGTATTGACAGCGGGCCGGATTGTGGATGGACATTCAGAGGGTCAACTTAGGCCAGATCTCCAACGCTGCAGCGCGGCACCTCTTCTACCGTGTATCCCCTAAGACGCTGCCGGCTTACGGCTACGTAAAGGGTGAATTTGCCTTTATGCGCACCTGTAACCTGTGCCTCGCCTCGAAGGTGCCGACAGAAGAACAGCGCGCGCAGCGTAACACGACGATCTTGGCGGCAAAGGAGAAGCCGCGCATATTCTTGTAGATAATATTGTCATCGATGAAACAGAATTCGCAGAAACCCTTTCACCTTTGGCCGGAACCGGAGTTTGAGAACCTTGACGATTTCGTCGCGTGGTGTCAACTGTCAACAAACTGCCAGTCGTGTGGCATTGAGCTGGTCTTTGCCTGTACTGACCCGGATTCGCTACACCGGCAGGCATCGCCCGACCGCAACATCAACGAGGCCGAGGCGCGCGTGATCCGGGAAATAAGCGGCGATCCGACGTTCCAGTGCTCCTGCTACCGCCGCGGCGATTTCGTCCTCGACTGCCGCTGGTGTCAGTCGAGCATCACCTAGATGCAAGAGTGGATCGGCACAATGCCCTTTGAGCTGCCCGCACCCGAGCCCTGGCGTGTACGGGGACAATCCAATCGACAAGATATCCTTTACCAAGCTAGAATACCGACAATTACTGTAGCTGGTTTCGCCCAGGCGAACGACTTCGCGTGAGGTGGATGAAAAACGCACCGGACGTGCAGAAGATCAACACGGGGACGCCAACCGCGAAAACCGGCAGCACGGAAGTATTTCTGGACCACCTCCGACATGTATTGCAACACCGTGACCGACTGTGTGAATTTTACGGTGCGCAGCGATGGCTGCGTCTGAGGTGGAAGTGCCACATCGCCATGGAAATGATGTGGGAAATGATCATTACTCGGATTACGAACGGCAATCCCTGAACTGTTATGGCGCTAGGAGACGCCAATTTCGCCCACAACTCGAGGGGACATTGCTCCACCCCAACCAAGGGGCCCCGTCGCCGTTTGGAAGGCCGGTGTCGTTTGAGAATGATCGACGAGTTTCGGACTTCGATAACTTGTTCCCTCTGTGACGGGCCGCTGTCCAAACGCTCTCGACTTTGGCAAGTCAAGGTCTGCCAGGACATTTGCTTGACGAGCTGGAGTCGAGATGTAAACGCGGCAAGAAGTCTTCTGGCGATCTTTTCCTGGATGAACAGCCATGGGGGCGAAAGACCATAGTCCTTTCGACGCTATAAAGCCCATTGACCAATGAACCTGTTTTATCCAAGCGTTACTTTTAGCGGAGCGGTAGCTAAGTGGGCTTGGGTGGAGCTTTGTTTGCCGCATCGCGGCTGTATAGGATAAGACCGGGTACGCCCCTAGGATTAGCTGTATTTAGTTTTTTTCACTAAAAAGTCCGATATATATTGGACGTGGAAATCTTGGTTTGGACGAGAATCCAATAGATGTACAGGCCTCTCCGATGTTCATCCTCCAACAAGTTACTCAACATCCATGTATATATCTCGCAGTACGATCTTGCACCAGATGTGATTGTCGTAGATCGAATAATGATTTGAATTTGAATAAAAATGATTTGTATATAGAGGAAGGCCGGTAGCTATAGCAAGTTCTCTTATGATCTATGATCTAGGGTGGGCCAGTATAAAAAGGCCGCCACGTCCGAACCAGACACCTCCCAAATGACCCCTTCACCATCCTCACCATCCGCGCCGCTGATCTCAAAGCCTATAGCAAAACCAGCACCACTTACCGCTTGGCTCAACCGTATTGCTCCTCTGCCTGCTGCCTCGGCCGCAGCCGACTCTAAAGAGCCTCGTCTCAAACCTGTACCTAGTACTGCGAGTGTTATGCCTTCGTCCGTAGCATCTTCGTCTTCCCTGTCTTCCCTCTCCTCTCTGGACTCTGCAGATGGAGGGGTAGACGGAAGCTCCATCCCGAATCAAGAGCTATTGACTGGCGGAACAATATCCCTGTCTACCCTGTCCTCTGAACTGACTCGCAACGCGGCAGAACATGCTCCCCCAACCACTCCAACGCATAGACCTCGGCTTAAGCTGATCAATAGTGGAGGCAGGGATATGATCGTGGAGGTCGGAGACGATGATGACAAACGTCGAAAGTGGGACGAGGATATGGAAGACCCGGGTGCTGCGGCCGATCGAGATGGGAAGCGACGAAAGAGTGGAACAACGGCAAATGGAAGTAGCACTGCGAGTAAACGCACAAAGAAGAGTACTGCTGGACCCAAAGGATCTGATGGCGAAGATGCCGACTCTGAACAAGTCATGACTCCCAGCAAAAGGTCGAAAGTAAACTCCAAAAAGACCCCATCTACCGCCAACTCTGGCAAGAAAGATTCTAAAAAACAAAGCGTCTTGAATTTTGGAGGTGAGATACATGACAAAATGACCGGAGTTCTTGGGTTTTGGTTTCGGGAACGTTATGTTGGACAATTTTGGAGGCTTGAATTTCACATTGGGTTTGGGGCACGGAAAGAGCATGAAAGAGATCCGTTTTCCGTGTATAAACAAACCCCAAATCGTGAAATCTATCCTGACCAGAGACGGCCAATCAAGATGATCCATCAAAAGCGTTTAATGATGCCATGATCCAGTTGCTGGTCATCTCCTACAGAAGAAAAGTGAGCTAACGTTCTTCTCTTTTAGCCGCGGGATCCGCCTCCAAGTCAGCGCCAAAGTCTTCTTCCACTGGATCTGCAACTTCAGCCATCAAAAATACCATTTCATCTGCATCTGTATCAAATGGCAGTAGCAGCAGCAGTAAAAAACCAATTTTGCAGCTGACTTCCTTTCCATCGGGGTCAGCCACCAAGAAACCAAAACGAGTTACGGACGATCTGGCGCCCGAAATGCTCCCATTTCAGAAGCAGTTCCCTGCTCTCAAGCGTGTCCCAGACACATCCTTGTCAGCTCTATCTTTCGAGGACCGATTCGATTTATACACATTTGTGGAGTTTTGGAATCGTTATGCCGAGCGGTTGTTCCAGTTGAACTACGAAGCCACAACGTTGACCTATGGTATGTTATCGTTTTGATTTTTGGAATTAAATGTAGATGGTCTTCTAATAATTTGTGGTGGAACCTTTAGCACAATTGGAGTATTACATCACAAACCCGGATCTGGAGTTTGAAAAAGTCGCTTCTTTCTACGTTGCATTCATCAAAGTTATGTGGCCGGCGTTGCAAACGAATATTGGTACAGTCCAGGCTCGGCTGGCATACACCTTTACGGAATCCGACGGTCATGATTTGCACACCACATTTAAAACGTTCCAGTGGCGCGATATACCCCCCAAGACTCATGTTCGGGCGCTGATGACTTTGCTTCAAGTTTTGTTGGAAACGGAGGATTTCCGCGAAGTCATGCGGACCATTAAAGAACACTTGCAAGAGATGCGCACAAACCGGTGGGTTGGCCTGATGCGGCGCAAGGAAGTCAAAGCCATTATCGAGAATTTGGACAAGGAAATTTTGGACCATGATCACCAAATTGCGCAGACGGATAATGATCGCGCGTCATCGGAGACCGCCAAGGACAGTGAAGACGCGGAAGGTTCGGACTGGGCCAGTCGAGGCGGCACTGCTGTACGTCGCCAAGTGGAGAAAGATAAGCAAGACAAGGTGCGCAAGCAATCAGCTGAGAAGCGATTGGCAGCGGCGAAATTGGTAAAGGAGCGAAACATCCTGGTTACCAAATTGCATAAGAGCCAGGCGGAGCTGGCGAAATTGGAGCGGGACGAGGAAGAGTGGCAGTCCAAGTACGACGTGGTATTTGACCAGGTTACTGCGACTCATAAGCGCCGAATTGGACTGGATCGGTTGGGCCGGATGTACTGGCTAATGGAAATTCGGAAGCGGCCTGCAGTCGCTGTCGAAGCCGATGCCGAAGCCGCTGTCGACAGTCTACCCAAAGATGAAGCCGAGCCGGTTGCCAATGAGGGTGAAGCGGAATTGGCGGAGCAGTTTAAAAGTCCATCGAACAGCCCCCGTCGAGCCAAAAACAGCAAGGGTAAAGAACCTGCTATTGTCGAAGAGCCCGACATTGTCGGCATCATTATCGAGGATACAAAATACGAATGGCATAGTGAACCCGTCGCCATCTTGCCCATGTTTGACCGGACCAATGGAGGACGCAAGGACAACGTTCCTGACAGTTGCCAAAACATATCACTCCCCCCACCTCCACCCAAGGTGACGGCAAAACTCAAAGTGGATTTCCACTACATTGATTCCGTCAGTCTGTTGACGAGACTCTTCCGAGCATTGAACCCACTCGGACTTCGCGAAAAAGAGCTGAGGAACGGGTTAAAATCCTTCTTTCCCGATGTTTTGGAGTCGACGCTAAAAACAACCACCAAGACAAGGGAGGCCGATCGCATTCTAAAGGCGTTTGGTAAGTGGGTGGAAGGAAAGGTGGTTGGTCCACCTGACGAGATCCAATCCCAAAGGGAGCCCATTGCCGAAGGCGTCAAGAAAGCAGCCAAAGGATCACAGGAGGTGATGAAGGAATACGTCACTGACACTATCACATATTTTGCCCAAAGCTGTGACATGGCCAATGATGATGAGCGGATTGCAAACGTTCTCAACCTTCTTTTCCCTGCTACTACTACTCCAACCCTTCCCACCGAAGAACAACCCACTGAAGAACAACCCGCCGAAGAACAACCTACTTCAACCGAAGCCGCAGCCGCACCAACCCAATCTTTATCAGAAGCATTGAAAGCGGCCATGGATGCCATGCATTCGTGGCTGACTGCGATACCTACCTTGACGCCGGAAGCTATCACCAAGGCTGAACAAGTCCCGACATTGTCGAGTTTGGCGGCTTGGTGTGCTGATATCCAAGACGAGATTGATCGTGAGAGAGCCAACAGGGCGGCTCTGGAAAAGAAGAGTGGGCGAAGGGATAAACGCAAGACACCTGTTTCCGCCACTAGTTCTCCTGCTCTTGCAGTCACAGCTGTTGCTGGGGATGATGTAAAGGGGAGCAGCGACCTGGAGGGATCAGCCAAGGGATCTTCATCCACTCGCGGAACCCGAGGAACCCGTGGAACCCGCTCCTCTGGACGTCGCGTCGTGGGCAAATATAACGAGCTAGACGATGCAGAATTTGCTGCTTTAATTGATGACGACAAGCCCGAAGAAGTCAAGACGAGACCAACCCGGAGCCGGGGAAACACCCACGGCCGATACCGCATTGACAGTGATTCGGGCGGTGACGAAGATTTGGGTGAGCGGCGACGGTCGAGTCGGTTACGTGCCATTACTCCCACGCAAACCAGCGCGATTCGAGATTCGTCTTCGTCGGATATAGATTTGGAAACCTTGCAAAGAAGGAGAATGTTACGTGCTGCCGCCGCTGCTGGTGAATCTCAATCTCCCAAAGCTCCAACCAATGGATCAGCTGTCGAAGAGCAGTTTGGGCAGGTATCTGAAAACGACGACGATGCAGATTCAATGGCCACTAAAAGTACCACCCATGACCCAATGGAGATTGACTCGACGCCAAGCACACCTCCCGTTGTCCGTCGCCCCCGGGGTCGTCCTCGCAAGAATCCGATCAAGGATATTGAAGTCTTGGAATCTCCCAGTGTCCAAGAGTCGGAACCTCCTATTGTCCAAGAAGAGCAACCACAAGAGGTCCGTCGCGGTCGGGCCCGTCAACCTCCTCCCAGTGTCCAAGAAGAACAGCCACAAGAAGTCCGTCGCCCCCGGGGCCGTCCTCGCAAGCATCCTATCAAGGATGTCCAAGTCTCGGAACCTCCCAGTGCCCCCAGTGCCCCTAGCAGCGTTCAAGAGGAAGACGTGGAAACAGATACCGAAGAACTAGAAGCAGAGGAAGAGTACTCGGAGGAACTGGAAGAGGAAGATGACGAGATTCCCGAGGAAGAAGAAGATGATGATGATTAGATTTTTGCATATATTATCGTCGTTGTTGAGACCCCCGTACATTTAATACATTCTTTTTGGGTTTGCTCCAATTTGTCAGTTTGCGCAGTACGAGTTATGACTGTGCCGCTGGCCGCTCGCACAGTCATGCGCGGTGTTTTCGCGAAAGCGCTTTGCCAAAAGTGCGAGATCCGCTCAACCGCTCTAATTACGGCATTAACATCACACATTTTGACTGGCAGCACAGGCGGATGGCGAGTGCTTTATTACTGACAAGGTTCTGCGTGGGTGTGCAGCGTGTTTGGGAAAAGAGCTCGTAAAGATCCGTCCGAGCGGCCTATACGACAACCAAGTAGTGTTTTCCGCAAAGAATTGTCGTATATTGTAGAACTAAAGACATTAAAGGACTGGCAGAGCAGAGCAGCAGCAGTACGTGGAAACAATGGCCGAGCGGTCGCCAGCGCCCTCAAGTCGGCCTAGGCAACGCCAGCCGTCAGTCTCGTCGTCCTCAACCCCAACTACTCCAGCTTCTTATCCCCCACCACCACCCCCACCCCTCATGGCCCCGTCTTCTCAAACCCACTCACAGCGCTCTTCTCCGGCCCATTCCAGAACTAGCACACGACCAGCTGGTCCGCCTCCACCACCCCCGCCATTGTCACATCACAAATCAGCCGTTTCTGATCGTCCAAATCAAAGTCAAAGTGATCAACAGCGTCGAACGAGGTCCCCACCTCCTCCTCCGCCCAGCAGTGGGCGATCGTATCCCGAGTATAGGCATAGAAGAGATGGACCTTCGTCACCATCACCTTCGGGCGGCAGATATCATCCATATCCTAGGGATAGGGGAAATGAACGAGATAGAGACCGGGATCAACATCGGGACTGGAGGGATCGTGACCGAGACCGACACCGAGAACGTGATCGAGACCGAGACCGAGACCGAGATCGGGATAGAGAAAGGGAGAGGGATAGTTATAGAGAAAGGGAACGTCCGCTGGCGCCTGACCGTGAACGAGATCGATTTGTAGGACGAGACACGCCATCGCGAGGTGGGGAGATTTCCAGGCCGAATGAACGGGATAGAGAAAGGAGTGTGCCCATTCGGGGAGCAACGATAGACCGGGGAGTACGCACGGAAAGGGAGCGTGAGCGTCCCAGTAGTGGCAGTAGTGACCGTGACCGAATCTCAGAGTCGGGACGGGATAAAGACTATCGTGGAAAGGAACCGGACCGTGGTGATTTTCGAGGCCGCGACAGCACTACCGACCGCGGAATTCGGGACAACCGCTACGACCGTGACCGTCGGGATCACGAAAGAGTAAAGGACAACATCAGAGACCGTGAGCGAAATACTCCTGACCGTGATTTCCCTCGCGCAGACAGAGATCGGGACCGTGCTCCACGCGAAAACTTAACCCGCGAACGAACAGGATCTATCTCACAGCGTCCCCCACCACCAGCTTTAACCCCGGCACGTTTGTCGCCACCCCCATCCAAAGACATCAGCAATTCTCGCTACCCCCCACGCGGCGGCAACATCGGCGAGTACCCACCCCAGTCTTCTTCAAGCCAATCCACTCCCACGCGCCGGACCTCACCACCACCCCTCCGACGGCCCGACCCTCCAAAGACGCCCAGTCATACAACGAACCGGTACCCCCCACCCCCAACTCACCAGCCGTCAACACCAGCAACTCCTACTACCAGCACTCGCCCATATCCACCTCCACCAGACTCGTACCCGCCATCATCCCCCTACCCACCGCAATCTCCTCACCCAAATCATCATCGCACACCCTCCAATCCACAACAGCAACATCCTTCATTCCGTCCCCATTTCCATTCATCCCCCCACCCACCATCTCCATCCATAAAACCCTTTCCGCCTCGAAAACCCTTACGCGCCGAAGACGTGCCCGTCCCACTCCGACTCGCCTATTTCGATACTCCTGATAAAGAGGTATATGACACCCCTACTGCTATATCCCCTCACAATCACTCATATTTTTATTTTATATAGGCAGAACGATGGTCATTGGAATACACCCGGCTCCAATCCGAAGATGACAAATTAGCCACTGACCTCCGCAGGTCAAGATTTGAGTTGTGGCTCGCCAACTGGGAAGTCGAGAAATGGACGCATCAGGTTGAGATGATACGGGGACAGGTGGAGCGGCATGAGGAGAGTATTCGGGCTCTACTGGCTGCTGCCGATGGTGGTGGTGGTCCGGCTAGCGATGATGGTGAAAAAGGCAATATGTGACCAGTATTTTATTCTGTACTTCTTTTTCCTCTGTCACCCCCTTTTTCCATTTTTTTATTTTCTTTTCCGATTCGTGTCTTCCTTTTTTTTTGAATTGATTTCTTTTGGGCGGATTTTTAAACTTTGATTGTGTACATATTCAAAGCATGAGATCAAAAGTGTTTCCCCTGTTAAAGTGTTTCTTATTCGTTGCTGCCTCCCAAAAAAAAAACTTTTGACTTCATGACGCTCCATAGTAATATTATTTTCTAAATTAAAATCCCTGCAGATTTTCTTACCGGTACTATTGATTTTTGTCTTTCCAATGAGTCTCTTGCTAGATTTTTCCCGTTCCTCTGTAATTTTCTATCTACAGCAGCAGTAGCGGCTATCCTCTCTTTCTAATCTCGCTTGAGTCCCACATATCCCCTTTTTTCCGTTACGTTGTTTCCAACCATATGATCAAGCCCGCAAGCTCTTTGGCTAAACGGAAATCGGGATGTTTTCCATATTTGGCATTCCTCCGGTGTTTTTTTCCGCCTAGAAGAGTTACACCCACGTCCTCAATGCCAAGTTCGACTACGCATTTATTGGGCGACGTCTGGGGTGGAAAGCCTAAAGACGCCCCGTGGGGGAAGAGTGGATTCTGACTAGACTTCCGATGATATCGTAAGTCAAGTCAGTGAAGCTGTATTTGCGTAATGGCCCTGGGTGGAAAAGTTAAAAGTGACGCCCGGGGGGCAAAAGTTACAGCGCTCCCGGGGTGGAAAAATTAATGCCGGCTCTCCCCCTATATATAGTTTTTGACGCAACCTAATTAAATTTTTGTAAGGTTTGTTTCTGCACGGGACCAGAAGACAGGTTCTGGGATGATGGTACCTCATCGAATTATTATCTTTGAATTTTATCCAAATTCCCATGTTTCTTTGGAATAAATGTCCAGAGCTAGTCTAGAACCTAAATAATAAGGTTGCCGAGTAATTTTCCTACGGAATTCTACATTGATTCCGGGGATTTATCCAATCATAACTGGTCTCAGAACTGGTCTGGAAGATTCCACTATTTTTGCAACTGACTTTCTTCATTGTCTGGGTCTTTGTACTTATGATGTAACATTGTCCGTCGTGGATCTATGCCGTACTCCACACGTTGTGCACACTACAAAATTGGAAGAATGTATTATTATCTCGGATAATGTCCGGAACAAGGAGTTTACAAGCTCGCCTTGCTATTTTAAGAATGCCCGTTCAGGATGATTGACACAATATATCCCGGGGCTCCGAGTGGTCCCAATCTAGGTGCTAACAAAAATTCCTATTAAAGCCAGGTAATAACATATCTCAGCCCTCTCACTTTCTTTCATTCATTCCCACCATCTTTGCTGAGTTTGCTCATCATGTTATTCCTAAAGCTCTTGTATACCCAATTTTTGGCAGCTGTCCTGCTGTTTGTCGCAATCAATCCAAATGGTAAGTCAAAAACCGTCCAAGGAGATAAAACCTTAACCGAATTTATCATTTTCAGTTGAGGCAGCACCCAAAGTCCGTGTCCTTCTCAAGCCCACTATCGACATTGCGTACGAGGATAGTATCCTCCGACCCTTGATGGATGCTTGGACCCTGACCAGTGGCATCGAAGTCACTCTGGATTGGGCGCAGTCGCTTGTTACCAACGATTATGGTAAGTGGGCTAGAATTTTACGGTTATCCTATTTGCGACTCACGTTCTGATTTGGTTCCTTTTCATTAGGTGCCGTGGTCAATAGCTACTTGAAAGTATGAAGAAAATCGCATTTTCGACAAGTCCCCAGCCACTAACCTGATGACCATCAGACATTGAAACCTGATTACTACGACATCTATATGTTGGATGTTGTTTGGATTGGCGACTACGGACCTTACTTTCAACCTCTTAACAACCTGATTCCAAAGTCTGTTTTCGACACGTTCAATCCTGATATTGTGGTCAACAACATTGTCGATGAGAAATACAGTATGTCACATTCACTTTCAATCTGCGCATCAAGAGAAATGACAATTACCTTGCAGTTGCGATCCCGTGGAGTGCAAATTATGGCATCTTCTTCTATCGCACTGACCTTTTGGCCAAGTACAACCATACCATTCCGAAAACGTGGGATCAACTCGAAGCCGCGGCTAGAGATATCTTGCGAGGCGAGCGAGCAGCCGGGAATACCGGCCTCGCTGGCTACCTTGCCCAGCTTGACAGTTATGAAGGTCTTACGTGTAACCTGGTAGAGTGGATCAAATCAACAGGTGCTGGGCCGATTTTGGACGGGGATGGACGGATGACAATAGAACATGAAAATGCGACGTGGATACTGAGCAAGATAGCTGGTTGGATAGACGATGATCCATGGCTGATGCCGACTGGCAGTCTGGTGCATCAAGAACAAGCTGGAATAGATGGATTTGCCGCAGGCAATGCGTAAGTTCAATTGGCTGGTAATTTCCATAGTGATGTTGACATTCTTTTTTTTCCCCGCAGAATCTTTATGCGCAATTGGCCCAAAGCTATCAAAAACATTGAGACAAGCAAAGCTTTTAATAACACGGGTCGCACCTGGAGTTATGGCCTCCTTCCTGGTCGCTATCCTGGTCAATCGGGTTCTGCCCTGGGCGGCTGGCAGCTAGGTATTTCCCACCAAAGCAAGGACGCGACGAGTGCCGCAAAGGTGCTGGCCTTCCTAGGCTCGAAAGAAGTGCAGCGCGCGCGAGCAATTGCGCATGGGTTGCTGCCTACCATTCCAGATTTGTATAATGGTGCGTGGGAATATCTTACTCAGGCGGTAGGCTTTTGCTGACTTTTGAATTCTCGTTTCACCAGATATTAGCGTCTGTACTGCCATCAAGTACTGTGATCTTTTTAAAACAGTGCAAGTGGCCGTTCGCCCCTCTGCATCTGTCCGCAACTATGGTGCCGTATCTCAACGAATCTACACTGCCATCCATGATTTCTTCGCTGGCCAAACCAAGTTTAGCAAAGACAAAACCGGTACGGCGGCAATGTTGACTGCCATGTCCATCAGTGCAGAAAAAATGGCTGGCACATGGGTTGACCCCGCACGAGGTAAATACACCTTTGCACCTTATCAATACGCTAATATTAATGACTCGGACTTTTCTTTGTACGCCAGGGCCGCCAGTATACATTGAATCCACCTCCGCACTTTCCATCACCATGAGTAGTCTGACAGTCATTGCATTAGCGGTGAACTTTGTGACGGCTGTATTTTTATTTTGGTACCGCTCGACCAAAGTTGTAAAGTCCGCGTCCTTTGGTTTCTGCTCACTGGTAGGTTCTCTTTTTGCCGCTCTACAAATGATTTTGCTGATGCGATTCATGAATTTTAGATGATCCTTGGGTCTAGTATTAATCTTGCTACAATCTTCGTATACAGTGGCTATCCCACGCAAATCACTTGCATATTGCAACCCTGGATGCTCAGCATTTCGTTTTCTTTGATTCTGTTGGCGCTACTGGAAAGTACGTATACCGGAGACTGTGACTGCGCGAACGGTTATTAAATGTGTGTGTTCCAGAAAATTGGCGCGTGGCACGCATTTTCAATAACCCGTACATGAAGCGACTAAAATTCTCGCCTCTCGACTTTGCGATGCGTGCTGGAGTATTCCTGCTCATAGAAGCGGTAGGTCGCAGCTTTTTTCATTGAAAAGAATATCAAACTGATTTGGAACATCCAGGTGATTCTTGCCGTGTGGACCGGGGTCAATCCTCCTTTACCGTCGCGAGTTTACCTCTCGACCTACAACTTTGCCACATGTCAATCCTCTAACAGCGACTTCCACTGGCTAATGACTGGGCTCTTGCTGGCCATCAACGGACTGTTGATTTTGGCGGCCGTGGGCATGGCCTATTTCACAAGGCACATTCGCGCAGAGTACAATGAAGCGCACAAGATTGCGCTGATTGTCTGGAACACCGCGTCTTTGTCTTTTATCGGTTTAGCGATTCTGTTTATCGATGCTCTGAGCGCGCAAGTCGTCTTTGCCATTCGCTCCTTGATCATTCTGGAGTGCAACATCTTCTTTATTGTGGTATTCTTCTTTCCCATTGCCAAAAAGATTCTGAGCAAGATTCCGTCCCGCCGCAACGATGGGACCGGCAGCAAGGTTATGACTATGGCCGGGGGGTCCAGTTCCGGGTCTGACGATACTAAGGCGACAAAAGCCCGTATGCCAGATGTTGGCGACGCTACCAAACACTTTCCCGCGCCACAAGTCAATTCTGTATTTTCCACTGGCATACTGGTAGGCCGCTATGCAAAAAGTCATTTCGCTCTTGGATTTGCAGCTTGGCATCAGTACAAAATCATATACCATCCTCGCGACTTGATCCTGTCCCTGATTCCATATGTAAGCGGGCCGTCACTTTTGCCTATTTAAAGCAGCTCATTAATGGTAGAAATCTTTTCTTGATAGGATGCAAAGGATGGCTCAGGCCACACCTATCGGATCAAGTCACAAGACGTTACTCCGCCCGCCATGGACGCAAACAATCTTGTTTCCTTTGGCATTTGCATCAACGAGACTCATTACTTTACCTTCCAGACGCCAAGCATGGAAGCTGCCCGGGCATGGGTCGAACAGCTTGGCGACACGCGCAAGCCCAAAAATCCCGTGCATTCCACGATGGATCGATCAGCCGCTAGGTTTAATGCATAGCGTACAAGAAGTATACTGAGTTAGAGTGGGTTTAGATTGTCAGTTGTCAGTGCACCAAGATAAATACATAACAATATTTTGAGTCACTCTTTTAAGTCATATTAACACTAGAAATTGCCGACTGTGTGGGGGTATATCGTCGTAAGGGAGCAAAAGTCATATCTTTCATGCGAGAGCTAATTTCACCCAGGCTTTAATTTCTTTAAGGCTACTTTGGGTTTCTCGGAGGTGATAGCTATCTCCAGGACCTCAAACCAGCGTATAAAGTTGTACAAGACATCTTAAAACAATGTTTTTCCCACGCTCAATATAACACGCTAGTCTTCTCAGGAGAACCTGTCACATTATTGGTCAAGAATATAGCTGCTCGGCATCTCTTCAAGATGAGGAACTTACGGTTCTGGTTGACATTGCTAGCCACTATCAAGAAAAGCCCCTGAAGAAAGTAATACACCGGAAATATAGGTCGAAACTTTGCACAAAGCGAGAGTATATCGACGAGTATCAACTATACGAACGCCGCCAGAAAAGCTCAAAAGTGGCATCTTTATGGACGGAAGATGCGTTCAGCCGACGGCTCGTGAGTACTGCCAACAGTCCGAGGGCACCGAGTAAATTACAAAGAAGACAATGCACCCGGAGGACTCAATCCTCCGTAAAGATAGCCAGCTGGGGTCTCTTCAGGTCTCTGCAATAAATTGGTTCCCTTTTGCTGCTTTAGTGACATGCTTGCTCTTTCCCACATTACATGGATCTGTCAACTATCTGACAGTATCTCTCCACATGTAATTCCCCACATAACTCCTCATATACAGAGAGGGCATTTGGAATCTCCCGCTGGGAGGTCAGCGGATAAGAATACAATCTCCAATTTTACTGAAGGAATCTACATCTGGCGCGTCCAGCATCCGAGAGTCAAGCAACCCTTTTCGTAAGGGTCGCCGCAGCCAAGCTCCGCTCCAACCTCCAACTGCTGCGGACTGCTGGGATGCACTCACTCCTCCATAAAGTGGGTCAATTGGGGTCTCTGGCACATCCGACAGAATCCGGGATTCCGAGAGTCAACAACCTTGTTTCGTAAGGTCGTTGGGGCGGTATTTATATGCGAATGCATCCCAGCGCCGCCCCCTCTCTCATCCCCCAGTCATCTCCTGCATCAGATTAGACCTTTTCATTTGACGAAAAATCCTACGATCTAATACACATCTTCCTCTCTCATCACCGACCGTCGATACAACCGCCGCCCCCCGCCATGCCCCCCAAGCGGGCCACTGACGGGCCATCTTCTTCGTCTCTTGGTCGCCCGCCAAAGGTACGTACTGTGTGTGTAGAATGCGATGACTTTTGTATAGCCCATCTAACATTTCCTATTATATCCATGTAGAGGCATTCAATACGCGATGACCATCCTACTCCCATTCACAAAAACCCAGGGCCATCCTCAACACTGCCATCTGGCCCTCCCTCCATCGGAACCCCTCCTACCAAGCGCCACACCTGTCGAATGATCTCCTCTGCCAAAGTCTTCCGATATTAGCACCCCCTCGCACCAGTATGGCTGGCTCGGCTGCTGGCGTACATCGCCACCGTCCACAATCTCGCCAGCACACAGGCGCTTTTCAAATTACTCCAAGTTCTCACCTTTCAAAGGGCGCAGGCTGTTCAACATGTGCAGCACGAAGGGTTTGACCTGGACGACCGCGCAATTTGTCGAGAAGGCGATGGCTGTCCACGGCGATTTGTACGATTACACTGATACGGTTTACGCTCGGAGCAGGCAAACTGATTTCATTCGTTGGCAAAGCAAGCGGAGCGCGCTGCCGCAGCAGGTGCCCGGCAGGAGAAGGAAGCAGAGGAAAAAGAGCGCAAGAAGGCGGCGAAGGAACTAAAGGCTGCTGAGACTGCTGCAAGACTCACGGCCATTTTACGTGCAGGGGTGCTCAACACTTGGGCGGTTCAACCTGCCCCAAGTGTGCCCTGGAGAGAAGGACGGAGAAATTCAAACTCTCGACTCAGACCTTCATCGAGAGGGTGAAACTTGTACATCCAAGCACAGATTGGGAGTTCACCGAGACAATCTATACGGAGATAGCTAGCCGCCCGAAAATTGTTTGCCGAGTCCCTGGTCATGGGGAATTCCACTTCCGGGCGCAATCGGTTCCAAATGGCTCTGGTTGCCTAAAATGCGGGGCACGCCAGGCACGCATCATAAAGACATCATCCACATCCCCGGCCGCGTCAAGTTTACAAAGGATTCGTTTATTGAGGCCGCAACCGCCATCCACGGGTCCAAATTATGGATATACCAAACTTGTCTACCAAGACTCGGTGACAAGCATCACTGTAACCTGCAATGTCCACGGCGACATTACAATGCTTCCACGTGTCCTCCTGGAGGGGGCTGGCTGCAGATTGTGCGGAATCGAGAGGATGCGAGACGCCAATCGTAAACCAATGGCTGAGTTCAAGGCGGAGGCGGAGGCCGTGCACGGTCGCCGTTACGACTACTCCAATGTGGAGCATACGAAACCTCAAAACAAACGTAACCATTGGGTGTTCCCTGCACGGCGACTTTCAGCAGGCGCCGGGCGACCATCTGCACGGAAAGGGATTCAGAGAGTGTGGTGGGAACAAACCTACTCTGTTTGGGGGGCTCTATGAAAAGACACTCAAGAGGGAGCAGACTGTCCGCGACTGCGGATACAATCTGGTGGTGATATGGGAGTTGGAATGGCGGGTGCTCCTCTCACAAGCGAAAGCCATCCAGCGGCACTGGAGAGCCCGGCGGCTCGCTGCAGTCAAGAAATCTCTCACCACAATCACCACCCTTTTGTCTTGTCAGTTGACACGTCCCCTACAGTCACCACCACATCCACATCTGTTGCCATCCCGATCGTACCTACCCCGACAACCACTACCACATCTGTGGAATTATCAGCTTGGATGCTAGCGCAGTGGGAAATCATGTAGCCAGATTAGGTAGATAGCTTAGTACACGTGACCCATGGGAGCCGGGTCGGGCCAGGGGTCGGGCAGTCTGGCTCAGTAGAGATACAACCGTTTTCTTCTCAACAATAATATTCATCAGAATAACCAACTAGTCGCCCTGCGTTCAGTATTTTCTTTTCTCTTTCTTGTCATAAACCATCTTGAAATTGTCAATATTAATTCCACTACGTATACCTTTATGTGATGATTATGACTCGTTGATTGAGAATGAGTTGCAAGTTGCGATACCTAAATGATATGCACCCATCATGAGGCGCTGAGCTGCTGAGGTGCAGATTATAGACATGGGCAAAATCATAGATATCAGAGTAACGCAGAGATGGGACCAAATAAGGCTCGCCACAATAATTCAAAGAACATCAGGAAACTGATTCGATGTACATATCACATTGCTGGAGACGCAAGCACATGCTTCTCCCGCTGCGTAATCCCGTTCGACTATTGCAGCCAGTTGGGGGTTTAACGCAAGAAGGAGTGAGAGGTTTGAAGGGATTTTACTGTGGTCTGCTAGGTACTGTGACAGATCGGGTGAGAAAACTGGATCGCAAGCTGGTGCGGACGGTATGGGAGTCACATCTCAAAATGCGCGGGTTTTGGTGATGGTTGCGATCCAACTAAATACAATATAGAGTTTAGTACCAAGTCCATAAAACATCATGCCAAGTCCATATAAAACAATCTATCCATCCCCTCATCCATCCCTCAAACCATTCGAGTCTGTAACAAAACGCAGGCTCCTCCCCCCCGGGGTAGCTCGTTGCACCATGTGTGAAAACCGTATTGATTTTTGCGGAGCAAAAATCGTATTCCTCGCCCCTTCAGGGTTTCTTTTGCGCTCCTTTGGAGCTTGTCAGTATCCTTTTCTTCCGCCTCGCTCGCATTCCAATTTTGCTCCGCAGAATTGTTCCTCGCCCTTTCAGGGCTTCGTCAGTCTCTTTTTCCCCCCTCGCTTCCGCTATCAAACCACTGGACAAAGTCAAAACATCTCAAACCGATGATTTTCCCACGGTCAATTGTACGCGAGTCTTCTCAAGAGAACCTGTCACATTAATGGTCAAGGGATGTCGCTTCTTTACCTCTTCAAAATGAATGAGGAGCGGACGTTCCGGGCCGAAATGGCTAGCCACTACTGTACCAAGGAAAAACCTCACGAGAGAAATTCTGCTGCTCTGCTTCAAATGCGCCCGAAAGATACGTTGAAACTTTGGAATAAAGCTACGGTAGATAGACCAGCATATTAAAAGTAGATTAAGTAGTATATTAATGTATTAATGGGTGTATAAGGGATGGCAAAGATCAGTAATTAATGGAAAAGATTAGGGGGGAAATTATGAGGTTACATGCAAAGAAGGGAGGAATCTATATATATTCTACAAAGAAAAATATGAGAAAAGTGAAACTACTGCAACCTATGCTGCTGCAAAAACTCAACGGCCCGCCGACCCTGGGCAACCTGCCCATCGGCATAAACGGGTACCGAGAAAAACAAGTATTTGGAGCAAAACCAGTATATGATGAGAAAGAGGCCATCGGCGGCCCAGGAGACGATGGATAGGTACATGCCGGCATGGAATTGGATGGGAGTCGGGTACTTGATGGATTTGTTGCGTTGGGTGAAAAAGAGGATGGCAAAGGATGCCATTTGGAGGAGGAGGTGGAAGAGGACGCAGAGGAGGACGAGGGCTTTGAGGGAGTGACGGACGCGGCGGACAGTTGCTGGGTTGGCGGGGTGGCTTTCCGTGTCGAGGACGGGGGGGTGGTCTATTACAATGTCCTTGCTGGTCATGGGTAGGCTGGGGTTGTCGTTGTGGATAGACGTAGTAGTAGTCATGTTGGGTGCTACAGTTGATGATGTGGAGGGTGCCGGTTGATGCGAACGACGTTTGTGGTGGATCGGACGACCATTTGGACGAAACCAAAACGACAGATTGAGCCAGACCATCACGTTTTCCAACAACCATAGAACCGCCAATGCCCCCTCTACAATAACCAAAATCTGCATCCAATAAACCGTCTTCCACGTAGTCGAGCAAAAAAATTGGACATCAGGAATGGAAGGTGTCGGGTCCGTCTTTGTCATAAACTTGACATCCCCGGATTGGCACAAATCCTTATACGATGTACATGTCCAATCCCAGGGATAATTGACTTGCGGGCCAATATCGTCCAATGGTCTGGCCCCATCATCAATCATTCGAACACAGTACTCGGAGTATCCGAACCGCCATTGGAGCTGGGCCGTTACTGAGCGCAGATCGAGGGCACCCTCGACGGCAAAGACGTGGAAGGATGTGAATGAGAGCACTGAGAGAATGTAGGCGGGGAGGAAGAGGAACAAGTAGAATAAGAGTCTTGTCGCCGAGACACGGGTTTGTACACCGACAGGGATGCGTCGTGAGGAGAGACGGCGGGGGAGATTGATGCGGGATGAGACGGAGCGGATGGAGCGGAGGGAGAAGGCAATGGACGGGCGGTTTGGCGGGGGTGCTGGTCGTTGGGCATTATGGGCATTGCGACTGGAAATGTGTGGCCGGCCTTCGCTGCGTCCTCGCGGTCTTCCACTGGAAATATGTTGCTCGCTGTTGTCCCTGAGGGGCTCGCTCAGTCTTCGGGTTTCTTGCCCCATTTCGGTTGTCTGCCCCGTCCTTTCCTTTTCCTACTTCAAGATCTAATACTCTTCTTCTCCTACACGATTTTATGAAAATAATAAGGCCCCCATCACACATGTCATTGGTGTGGATCGCAATGCTAAGCGATAATGTCGGCGCTGCTGCTGTCCCATCGCCCAGCCACGATTTTTGAACTCCGCCTGCGAACTCAAAGTATGGTGAAAAGTTGGGTTTATTGGGACAAAGAAAGCCAAAAACAGAATAAAAAATGGGAATGAAGTAGTGAATGTGTGTGTGGAGGGGAATTTCTATGTAGATGGGCAGGGTGATGAAGTGTGTGTGAGAGTGCTAGTGCTACATGCTAAATGCTACAGTGGTGGGGGGTGATGATACAAGAAAGGGAATGGGAAATGAGGAATCTACATCATTCCACCCATACCACCCATACCACCCATACCACCCATGCCAGGTGCAGCAGCACCCTCGGGCTTCGGGGCATCGACAATCATGCATTCGGTTGTTGTCAACAGAGAAGCAACACCGGAAGCATCAACCAGAGCTGTGCGCACAACCTTGAGGGGATCAATGATACCCTCGGCAATCATGTCGACGTACTTGCCAGTGGCGGCATTGTATCCGTAGTTGAACTGTGTGGCGGCAGTCGCATCGCCAACCGTGTAGCTCTCGAGCAAGTGTCCGACAACGACGGCACCCTCCTCACCCGCATTCTGGACAATAATCTTGCAAGGTGCGCGAATGGCTTTGCGAACAATGTCAATTCCCAGAGACTGGTCAAAGTTTTCGGGCTTGATCGAGTCCAAGTGCTTGGAGGCCTTGAGCAGAGCCGTACCACCACCAGGAACAATACCCTCCTCAACAGCGGCCCGCGTGGCGTTCAAAGCGTCAACGAATCGGTCCTTCTTTTCTCCAACCTCAACCTCGGATGAACCTCCGACCTTGATGACTGCAACACCGCCGGCCAACTTGGCCAAACGCTCCTGAAGCTTCTCCTTCTCGTACTCGGAAGTAGTACCTGCAATCAACGCGCGAAGCTGCTCTGATCGCTGGCTGACTGCGTCCTTGGCACCGCCGCCGTTCAAAAAGATGGTGTCGTCCTTGGTAATAGTAGCAGAGTTGGCGGAACCAAGATCCTCGGGAGTGCACTTCTCGAGCTTAATGTCAACCTCATCGCTGAACACGGTTCCACCAGTCAAGATGGCCATATCCTGCAGCATGGCCTTACGGTTGTCACCAAATCCTGGGGACTTGACGGCAGCAACCTGGACTTGTCCTCGGAGCTTGTTGAGAATACAGGCGGCAAGGGCCTCGCCATCAATATCCTCAGCAATAATCAACAATGGGCGACGGGCCCGTGCGGCGATTTCAAGAGCAGGCAACAAATCATGCAACAAGGAAATCTTGCGATCGGAAAGCAAAATCATGGGCTTCTCAAACTCGACTTTCTGGGCCCGGGTATCGGTAATAAAGTAGGGTGAAATGTATCCCCGGTCAAAGCGCATGCCCTCCGTGATATCCAACTCATCCACCAGCGTCTTGCCCTCCTGGACAGTGATAACACCTTCTTTGCCAACCTTTTCCATAGCCTGAGCAATCAATTGTCCGACGTGTTTGTCACCGTTGGCAGAGATTGTGGCGACCTGTGCAATTTCCTGCGAGGTGGTAATGTTGCGCTTGTTCTCCTGCAAGACTTTGACGACGGCCTCAACAGACTGCTGAACACCCTTACGCATTTCGGTGGGGTTGACTCCGGCGGCAACATTCTTCATGCCCTCCATAAAGATGGCGCGAGTCAAGACAGTGGCAGTGGTTGTACCGTCACCGGCAACTTCGTTGGTCTTGTTGGCTACGTCCTGGACAAGACGGGCACCGAGGTTCTCAAACTTGTCTTCCAAAACGATAGACTTTGCAACCGTGACTCCATCCTTGGTAATCTTTGGTGATCCATAGCTTTGCTCTAAACCGCGTATCAGTTCAAACCGTCCCCATTAACTTGATATAGAACTTGATCCACTCACCAATAATGACATTGCGTCCCTTGGGTCCGAGCGTAACGGCAACAGCCTTGGCCAGGATATCAACACCGCGAGCGAGACCAGCCCGTCCATCCTGTCCAAACTTGATCTCCTTGTGTCCACCGAAAGCACGGGACTGGAGAAGAGGTCGGGCCGGAGCCGAGAGGGCCGATCGGGCGAGTTTTGTGGATGTGCGAAGCATTGTGGTGAGCTGATCTACTGGGGAAATGGATCGGCAACTGCAGCTTTTTTATGCCACGCTCAAAAGTTCTATGAGATTCGGTTTCGCGGAACTCACCGGCGCCGGGAATTGGCTTGTTGCCACGCAACCAGCCCCATTTTGACACCCTGACAGGACTGTCAAAAATCGCGTCGGCCATTTCTCATTCAGCAGGGAAGGGATATATGTACTTGAAGGGAAAGAAACTAAATGCCGTTCTCCATAGGGGTGTAGTGGAAGAATCAAATACAATTTTGTGGGAGCAGAGGGAGATGACTACCACTAACTAGCTAGATTTTATGCGTCGAATCCGATCATACTCAACGAATTCTAGTACAACGTAAATATATACAAACCTAAGGTAAGTATTATGCTCGACCTACTCGAATATAGACAGCCACTCATTGTGATCTACATCCATGACGTCCCCCTCTCCCCCTCCAGCCAAATTACCATAATAGGTCGTATACGCTTTGAGCCTTCCATTCAGATGTTCCGCTTCGAGTTCGACTTGCGAGCCTGGATCGGCTAGTGCAATTAGCTGTTTGAGATTGCTGTTTCGAGGCATGTACATGCAAATATTGGGAGAAATCCTTTTCGAGGCTGATATAAGTGCATTACTGCACGAAAAAGTCCGTTAGGCGACATGGTTTCTTGGCAAGTGTTTGGAACTTACCAATCGATCGGCAACATGGTGGGTATATCAAAAACTTCTGCTTGTAGATATTTTGGGCCACCCCATGGCGGCGACAGAAATACAGCGTCAGCCTGAGTAAAAACAAAATGAGTCTTTACCATACGGCCCACAAACAAAAGCACCAACAAGTCACCTTGATATCCGCCGCAACCGTCAAAAAATCACCCAAAATAAACTCAATCTTATGCGCTACTCCATACACTTCCGCATTCCGTTTCGCGCACTGTAAGCGCGTCGGGTTAATATCGATCGCAATAACCTTTTCGCACGTCATGGCAAATTGGATTGCGTTGCCTCCCACCTAAATCATCGTTAAAGATACAGGGCGATAAGGAAAAAGTGTCAATAACAAACCCCACAAAACGCGTCGACAATGACATTACACGGCATGCGCCTTGCTTGGTATGTAGCTAATGCTTCTGGTGTGGCAGAATACCAGCCCTCTACAGCAACATCAGGAGATTTCCTATTGCTCGACGATAAGAGTTGATAAATTTACCTTCATCCATCATAATTCCTTCATCAAATTTTGTAAAAAGGCTGTAGCGGTGATGCCAGTATTTTTTGAGATACTTGGGGATCTGATCAGAAGTCCATATGAGCGTTGGTGGCGTGTCTTCCGAAGGCTCCTTTTCTTTGCCGTCTTCTTTTTCTTTTTCTTCCTCTTCCTCTTGGCCCTCTCCCTCTTCTTCTTCTTCTTCTTCTTCTTCCTCTTCCTCTTCTTCTTCCTCTTCACCTGGTTGATCGCCGTCTGGCCTTGGCGGCAACTCTTTAGGTAAAGAGCTTTTCAAAGCCGGAGTCGACACTGACTAAAATCGGGGAAGTATATAAGATATAGATGACCATTTTACAAAGTCCCTCTGCCAAGGGCCCACTACCTTTGGCGTAACTGACGCCGTTGATTTTGATGTTCCCTTTTGGGGAGTTTGGACAGGTACAATTGGTGAAACGTCCGAATGCTGATTTTCTTCTCCCTCTTCTTCTTCTTCGTCGTCATCTTCTTCTTCAGGTTCTCGAAAACGTTTTAGACTTGGATGTACTTTGGGTAAAGAGATTGTTGTAGTAATACTTGGCACCGACTTGAATCGGGGGGATATTTCGGATACGGATGAAAACTTTACAGAGTCTTTTTGCCAGGGGCCTGCTGCCTTTGGGGGAATTGGAAAAGTTGGTATTGAGGTCGCTATATGAGAGTTTGGGGTGGGTGGGGTTGGCAAAGCTTTAAAAATGGTCGTTTTGATCGATTTCTGACTGGAAGGAAAAGGTAAACTGCCCAAAATCGTCATATTGGGGGTGGACTGAGCTTTTCCGAATAGGCTGTATTCATCAGTCGTTGTGGACCGCACCGATTCCAAGAATAACGCAGCCAATGATTTCGGGGGAGACTTCATAATTAATGCAGGTTTGTTTATACTCTCGTTGGGTGTTGTAATCTTTCTGGCAGGAGTGGGAGTCTCGCTATTTACCCCACTACTATGCACGGCCGGCGAATCATCGGAGTCTCCCTCTTCCCCCTCTTCCCTTTCATCCTCGTCCTCCTGTTCTCGAAACCTGTCCTCGCTCGCATTTCTGGCCAGCTTCTTGCGGGTTCGATTCCGCTTCCTGCCGCCCCGTCGCCGTTTGTTTGGCCGGGTTACAGGGGACCCGGGCGTTTCGAAAGGCGGTGAGGAGTTTGGAGAGTTCGGGGTCGACGGATGCGATACTTGGTCGGTCTAAGTAGAAAAGAAGCTTGAGTGTATATCCATCAACAACTTGTCCCTAAAGAACTATCCACAATACGTACCGCCGCCATTGTGCTGATCTCTGGAAAAAGCGTGAATTCGTTTTGAATTCTGCTCAAGCTGCTGAAATTGCTTATGTCATCAATTCAAGTCCTGACACTTTCTGAGACTCTTTTCCCAGGGCTTTCTTTTTCCTTGAAAAGCAATGTAAACAAACAATAAATACTCTTGATTTTCTCCTAGCTCGAAGGAATAAATGGCCGAAAATATCAGACAGGTGGCGGAACCCTCTCTGGTAAGAAGAATGCCATCCATCTTTTGTTGGAGAAGGCGGTCCATTGATGCGGATGACTTTAGAGTGAGGACAAAACACCTGCGACAGACAACACGCAATCAAAGTCCAAAAAACCTCATGTATGTATGTTAAAAAAGAGATTCTTGAGGGTACATATAATGAAGACCTGCATAGGCGCGACCGCATGGAGAATACGCCGACGGATACATCCCCGATGAAGTATCAAAAGATTATCCCCCCACAGAGGCAATCTCGCAACGGCAGGATAATGAAGTATTAGATAAACCTCGTAGCTCAAGCGACGACGCCAGCAAGTTTTAACTGTGTACATGAAATTTTGCCAAATTACTTTCCCGTATGTTTGTACACGAATAGACAAGTATCGGCTTGTAAAGATTCTCACGACAATGACCGATTAATGTTGCCAGCACTCGCGGCGGCCTCCATTCCCCCGGCTCCAATATCGACCCGCCCAATTTTGGAAAGTTGATCCAACATGACTGCTACCTCCGAGGCCATCTCGGCGGTTGCAAGGATAGGCTGTGGTCCTGTCGGGGTTGTTGCAGATTGAATTGTGGAAGAGGGGAGGACGGGGCCTTTCCGCGTAGGCGGTCCCAAAGCCTGGGATGCATCACGTACGGCACTTTGGACCATCTGAGCAGCCTCCCTGAATGACAAAATGGTCATGAGTAAGCGCTCTGGGAAAACATTATTGAACATCTATGATACATACCGAAGTCCGCCGCCACCTAGCATTCGATCGATGACATCCAGGGTTCGAAAAAGCGAACCGTTCAGATTACTGCCACATTGATACGTTAAATTGGAAAGTCATCCGCCGACATTTTCCGTTAAACATACCCGAGCAATTTGAGCACCGCGTCCCGAATTCTGCCAACGCGCTCCTTATCCCCGTTCCCAACTTTTGCCATACATGCACCAATCTTTACTACAAGTACAATCCCGTCACGAAGTAGTGCAATCCCTGCCAGTAGCGTCTCCCGAATAGTTTCGGTGGTCGCACCCGTCAATTGCATGGCAGTAGCCAACTTGGCTGTCGCACCTGAATAAAAGGTATCAACTGCGACTTTGATTTTGGGCAGTGCAATAGCTTCAGCATGGGCTAGCATAGCACGGGAAAAGTCGTGGGCAGCGTAGAGTCCCACGAGATCAAAGCACAGATTGCAGTAGTCCAGCCAACGCTCATTGGCAAGTAGGGCATCAAGATACACCTGATTGGCGTAGGCAGAAATAGTTCGTTCCGATGCTGGCTTTTTCTCACTAGTGCTCGTCTCCTCTGTCCCATCGTCGTCCGTTGCAGCCGCTTCGAAAATTTTGATGACATCGTCATAGGGTATCAATGTTCGATTATTAATTGCTTTGACCAGCCGTCTGCATGATGTTGCGATGAATGACTCGGTCGCATACATGTCTCCAATGGTGAACTTACATTTCAAGCTTGACCATAGGCAAAACAATGATTGGATCTTCGGCCAGCGCTCGCAGGATCTGCAATTTCCTGTTTATCGGGTCGTCATCCGGCTTTGGCACTATGCCAGACAAGAGGCGTCTCCTCTCCGATGCGCCTTTGACTGTGCGCTCAATGGCAGATGGTCGCATTGCTTTATTGCCCCGCTCACTATTTTGTTTCATCAAAGGTTTGAGGGGACGTCTTGCGCTGGTAGTCTCGAGTTCATGAACTTCACGGGCCAGAAGGATACCCGCGAATTCCCCCAATTTCGTGCTCCTGGCAGCGGTAACAGCCACGTCGGAATGGGAACAATCACTAGCTGGTAGCCATGTGGAAGAATCGTACGCCGTAGGAAATAAAAGTAGACCAAGAGCTTCAGCAGTTGCGGAAAACGCAACCATCTCCGTGTCTTCAATGACCTCGCAAAATTTGAGGCCCATAGTAAGCCCCTTGATCAAGTCATGGGGTAGAACAGATTGGAGAAACAACTACATTTCCGACAATTAATCCAAAGATTCCTGTCCAGTGTCAAGCCGACCACTCACCTGTAATGTTTTACTGTTTATATAGTACTGGTCTAACTCCATTCCTTTACAGAGCATCCTAGAACCCGGCTCAATTTGTGTGTCGGCGATAAACATCAAGAATTATCCGCTTACTTTTCTGCTTTCACAATATTCTCCCACCCCCCTATCAGAGCCTCTGTCACCAGATTACATCGAAGCATTGTCCTTTCAAATTCCAGTTTCAGCTTGGGCATGATCTAAAATGAATAAGTTAACAGTTGTAGCTATATACAAGGAGAAGCGGTAACCCCGTACCATTGCAGCAGCAGCCATAAAGTTGCCATACGAAGGCGGCAAGAAATACACGGCTTCCCGGAGTTCCTCTTGGAATTTCATAACTGCTTCGCTTAATGCCACCCGTTCTTCTTCCATGCCCGGTGGCGGAACGCTCCAGCTGGTCGGTGGGATAGGAGGTCGCGCGGTGCAAAGCTCCAGCAGTTGCTGCTCTTTGTCTGCCAACAGTCGGCCGTCCTTCCGAGCAGCACGACACAGCCCCAGGAAGTCGGTCAATGCTGAAGACATATCGCGGACGTATATGGAGCGCTCGATATCGCGGGCAAGCTCCATATTTTTTCCTTCGAATCTTCTCAATGTCAGTCGCGCACAGTCGGCATATGTGAATTCGAGCTGGCTGAATTACCGATGGGGTATAATGGGTTCAAAAACATCTCCGAGGATGGTGTGGCTGCACAACTCGCCGACAGCCGATATTGTGTAGTATGTGTCAACTTGATGCTTGGAGGAAATGACTATATGCCACTTAGTGCACGCATTCGTGCACCGTCAAATTATTGTCACGTACCTTTCAGGATTGGTGCAGTGTATCCTGTATCGCATTCTCCAACAAGTTTTGCTCCAATGGCAATGGCTGCTGCCCCTTTCCGGCCTTCTGACCGTCCCCACTCCGAACCAGGACATCCGATAAACATGTTGCTGGGAGCGTCGCGAGCGGTAATGGTGTCCGGTGCAAAGGACCATGCCCGCCAGGATCGGTCTGAAGACACTGTTGACAAAATGTCGCAGTGTGAATTTGACCAAGCAATCTACAAGTTGATCCCATCAGTAAGTGACAAAATCCCACACCCAGCATCATGTTTTACCGAGTTGATGCCGTGATAGTGTCCGTCTATACGGCCAACCGGGTGTTTGGAGTAGCGAATGTCCCACATCTTCACTACCGAATCCATACCTATGGATCATTAGTATCACGCTATACACGAGTTGGTGTTTCATTGAACGTACCCGCACTAGCTAGCCAATATGGAATGAAGGGGTTGAACTTCACATCGGTTATGGATCCCTTATGTGCCCTTTCCGCCTTCCAAATCTGCGCGGCGGTCAAGACAGGATCCAAAATGAACACTAGATATTCGACGTACCACCGGCTCCACCCCGCCGTTTCCAATCAGACGACTGTCCAAAATGTTCAGTCGGCCGTCTGTACCAGCCGCACAAATCAGGGCAACTGGTAGATGCGGATTCCAGGTAGCAGTGAGTAGCGTATCATCACACACCTACTCGCGGTTCAGCAACGATTCTGGCAAAAACGAAATGCAACGGAACTTACGTTCCCGGTGCTGGTTGTTTGTCCAGCGTTCAAGTCATGAATGTAAATTTTTCGCCCGATTGATGCAAGAAATCGCTCTGGGGGAGCTGCGGGAACACCAGCATCCGCTGGTGCTTGGGTAGGTGCGAATTCAATGCATTGTACGCGTGAAGTAGCCACCATTGCCCCAGGAGGTGATAGGCGGAGATCTCTCTGGCACATGTCAGTACAGGGGTCAACAGGCAAGCAAAATCATGCAGCATACCTACTAGCTTTTTGTCCTCGAGAATGATTTCAGCAGAATGAGCTAGTCCACGACCTTTTTGGCCCAATTCGGAGAGTTGTAATTCGAAAAGTTGTGCTCGCCCATCGGGTCCACCTGTCACAAGTTTGGATCCTGCGACAGACATGGTGTAGATTGGATTAGGAGCTGAAAATGCGGAGCGTAACTGAGATTCACAGGATCAGAATTTGTGTCCATTATGCTTGCAGAAATTAAAGCGGTTTACCTGAAGACCGGATTGCAGGTCCCCTTCGGAATCTGACGGGGGTTTGGTCGAAGCTTCCGAAATAAACAAATTGTTCGTCCGCGCAGCCGAGCCGATGGCTAGAAAGTTTGAATTCTGCATGCACCGGAAGATATGAACATTTGACAGTCCAGCTTTGTTCTTGCGAGATGCGTACCTCTACTGCCACTATGCTGGTCGCCCATTTTGCCGCGTCCGTCAGGACAGTCTGGGTTGTGCGAATTATATCATCGGCGCGCCTGGGTAAAATGAATGATTAGTAGAGTCAACGGTAGGATCAAAGATGGTGGTACCTTTTCCCGAGAAGGACCAGGGTCGTTCGCCATGAGTCGGAAGGGTACTCGTTGGTCTTTATCTGTGAATGAACAGAACGTCAATGCTCTGGAGGAGTTCGAGGGAGTGCACAGTGATTTTACCTTGATGTTTGGCGCAGACCCGGTGAAAAGGGCGGACGGGACGGGAACACTTCGTTCGGTCCAGCTAGCCCGTGCTACATCTGCTGCCATTGTTGTTGGGATTATTTGCAAGTAATGACCTCCAAGAATCCCAAGATGCTTTGGCAGACGCAATTGCGGCAATTCCGACACCCCGCGTAAGCATTCCGATTTGGATGACTGTGCCAGCCACAGAAGGCGTAGTCATGCGCGGCCTGTGCGGAATCATGATTTTTTTTGTTTGACGGTTATAAAGGAACGGTTCGTCTTCATTGCAACCCTGCCCATTAGCAAAAATGGTTCCCAAGAAGGCTCAAAGTAAGCGGACCTCCGCTGCGAAAAAGTACAAGATCGAAAAGAAGGTTGCCGAGCACCACCGGAAACTGCGAAAGGAGGCACGCAAGAATCCCACCTCCAAGAAGCTGAAAAAGGACCCTGGCATCCCCAACCTTTTCCCATTCAAAGAGAAGCTCCTTCAGCAGGCTGAGGAAAGCAAGCGCAAGGCTCAGGAAGAAAAGGAACGGCAAAAAGAGGCTCGAAAGGCCCTTACCAACAAAAACCGCTCCTTGAGTTCTGATCAGCTGGACCTCGCTGCTCTCGCGCGGGACGCAGCAAAGAGAAGCAATGTCTATGACTCAACACAATCCATCCACGGTCCCGACAGTTTCTTTGCCGGAAACCATGTCGACGCAGCCGCTGCAGGTCTAAAGGACAATTCCCGCAAGGCATACTACAAGGAGTTCAAGAAGGTTGTTGAGAATGCTGATGTGATCTTGGAGGTTTTGGACGCTCGAGATCCCCTTGGATGCCGAACCCGCCAAATCGAGGAAATGATTCTGAACAGTGGCGCTTCAAAGCGAGTCATTTTGATTCTAAACAAGATTGGTAAGTTGGCACTCGCAGTTGCTGGAGTTGCTTCACATCTAACACCTTTTACTTTCAGATCTGGTTCCTCGTGAAGTTGTCGAGCAATGGCTTAAATATCTCCGTAATGAGTTCCCTACCATCGCATTCAAGGCCTCTACCCAAGCCCAGCGAAGCAATCTCGGCCAGTCTACTGTTTCCACCAACCAGGCGTCTGAAGGTCTCTTGAGCAGCAGTGAATGTTTGGGTGCTGATAACCTGATGAAGCTTCTGAAAAATTACTGCCGAAATGCCAACATCAAGACTTCGGTCACTGTTGGAGTCATTGGCTTCCCTAACGTCGGAAAGTCTTCCGTCATCAACTCCCTCAAGCGATCAAAAGTCTGCAATGTCGGAGCCACACCCGGCGTCACCAAGGTCGCTCAAACCATCCAGCTCGACAAGAACGTCAAGCTACTGGATTGCCCTGGTATTGTCTTCAGTCAAAGCACCCGAGAGGGCGATGAAGCAGAGGTTCTCCTGCGAAATTGCGTCAAGGTTGAACTCTTGGACGACCCAATAGCCCCAGTCGAAGTCATCATCTCTCGGTGCAAACAAGAGCAGTTGATGAAGATTTACAGCGTTCCTCCTTTCACTGATACCCGAGATTTTCTCATCCAAATCGCCCGGCAACGAGGCAAGCTTCGAAGGGTAAGTAATCTTGACCCTTGTTTGCGGTTGGCTGGGACAATGATGAGAATTGCAAAAGGTAGCTGCGGGTTATAGCAGCGCATGACCACAATCTTATTTAAGTCTCTGAGCTCTTAGCCAACCTCATAGTCGTCAGTTCTCGTTGAGTACATTTGCTGATCATAGATTCTTTCTATTACAGGGTGGCATTCCTGATCTGGAAAATGCTGCGCGATCCATCCTGCAAGATTGGAACACTGGCCGAATCCCCTTCTACACCATACCCCCTGCCGCCGGTCTCCCAGTCACAAGTCATGTAGACAGTTCCATCGTACAAGCATGGAGCAAAGAGTTTGAACTCCCAGAATTGTTTGACACTGAAGACAATCAGATTCTCTCGGCCGTCAAAAGCCAAAACCAAATCCCTACACGACTGTTGGCCATGCAATCGGGCTCAGCAGCAGTTGTCAACATGGACATGGAGGATCTCCCAGAAGGCTTCCGTGACGCTGACGTGCCATCAGAAGATGACGAGGATCGCATGGATGAGTCCGATGATGATGAAATCGAGGAAGACTCGGATGAAGCACCAGACGCTGTGCCCATGGAAGTCGCGCCAACCCGCATCAAGCCCGAAATTCGTTTCAAGGAGCCACCTGCCAAAAAGTCTGTGTCGTTCAAGAACGAAAAGGAGGAGCCAGCACTTAATGCCGCCGAAATGGAAATCAATCCACAAGTCAACAAGAACCGCAAGAAGCAGCTCAAGCAACAAAAGAAGCTGGGCAAGAAATCGGCCAAGAGTGCATCTGACAGCATGGTCGAGGAGTCGTACGACTTCTCTGAGCACTTTGCCATTGCTCAACTCCCCGGAGCTGACAGCGACGATGAGGATTTGTGAAGCCTTCGTCACACTTTGCTGTAGATTATTTCTTAATTTATCATCCCCCCACAATTTTGCGAGTTGCATGTACATAACTTTCTTTTCATTTATTCTAATTCAATTTATGCCAATACAATACATTTATGCTAAAGACTCTTTCCCTTTCCCTCTCCTCATCATTTCCTTTCGTTGCTGACTGGGTCGATGCCACATGGGTGTGTTGAATTGAACACGCCAAATGGACAAACATTCTTGACGGCCAGTCAATATTGTGCTCTCATCTCCCTAATCTGCTTGCGGCCGTTTGTTTGTAGTTCCTGAGTATCACTCAACCACCGAGGATGGTACTGACGGGAGCCCTTCAGCTATGTCGACCGTAATCTGTGTAGGCATTTGCACAGAGTAAGTTTGATTTATTTAAGCAGTACGCGTATTGGGAGAGGAAATATTCAAATATTTTAGTGAGGGGTCCTTAGTGCAGTGTTTCGCTCGTTATGTGATGGAGGTGATGGAAGCTGCGACACTTTACTGCTCGCTCTGCGCGTTCGTGACGGGGCACTGTTGCGTTTACTTCTTCCGTCCCCACTAAACTCTTCATATTCAGAATCAGAGTGCACCGCCGCCTTCTTGATGGCCCGTGGCTTCTGACTTCGCTGGACAGCACGCTTCTTGCGGGATTTCCGCTTCTTGGCGGGTTTAGATGCCGTATATCGCTGCGGAGATTCGTTGGATTCGCTATCCTCACCGTCGACGCTGCCAATGGCATCCTCGTCCTCCGTTTCGAGAAAACTATCTGCGCTGACGTCCTCCTCGTGGTACTCATCGCCGTCATCGTCATCATCTGAAACCACCCGCTTCCGCTTCCCTTGCGAATTGCGTATTTTACTTGATGGGCATGAAGCTTTTATTGACCGACTGCCTTTGGGTTGTCCAGTGACGGTATCATCATCAACCACAGTCACTGAGATTTGAGATTCATCATCGCTGTCTACAATCGTTCGACGGCTGACCAACTTTGGAGGCACTGCAGCTGCGCTACTTGATGCTCCCATCTCCCCATTCAACGATGAAACACTCTTCCTCCGTTTCGAGCGGTCTCCTAGAAAAAAAAATCAAAAGCGCAAGTCAGTGTGTGTGACACAGTCGTCCAATCTTGTTTTGAGACGTACCAAGTATTTCGTCCCGCAGCTGGGGAAGAATGTTACTAGCAATCTCGTACAGGTCAGAGCCTTGCACATTGAAGCGCTTTGCATTATCCATCATCACTTCTACATCCCATGCAACCGCCTTCATAATTTATACGTGAGCTAAAAGATTTTTGTGGGGAAAATCTCACTTTCTTACCTCTACTCGGCGATAAAAGGCATTACTCAAGCGATTGAGAATTTTGGTCAGAAACATTGGGTATGGGTTGACGGTGAGGTATGTGGGGTAAGATTCGTATGGAACCTCGTCCAGGAAAAACACAACGTCCTCACGATCCCGCCATTTCACGAGAATATCACAGATACGCGTCATCTCTGCCATAACATACGAGATTAGTACGAAATACATAAAAAAATCGGTCAATGAAGAAGTATACCTTCACCGCTGAGACGTTCAGAGGGCACTTCATCGTCAATTTCGCCTGGACTGTGCAGTTCCCATGCGCTGAGCAGTTCTGAATCATAAGGTGGATCTTGCCATCGAACGCGGTATTTGCACCATGGACTTATTTGTTCGGTAATAGCCTCAATGTTCCCGCGATAGCGACCCTCGGCATAATCGGCCAACACTTCGTCTTGAACCTCCCATTGTTCGTACATTGCACCGGCGTAATGGTCAAACAATATCACAAAATCAGAACAGCCTTCATGATCCCAATAATGTATCTTCAAAATATCCTTTCGGCCACCTTTCAGGACAGGCTGCAAAGTATGGCGACCAGGAATTGGCTCGTGCATACTATGCTTGCTCTCGTGAACATGTAGACTGAGAAGGCAACTGACGGGTTCGCCAGGCAGAAAATGCAGTTTGTCAATCACTCCGAAAACAACCTCAGGGCGGTCGTCGTCGACCTCATGCTGGACGTAATCTCCTGATTGCCTTGCAGACTGCAGGAATTGCCTGTGACCTTCTCTGATGTAGGCAACAAGATCTCCAATCTGTGGTAGGTACGGCGTTCGCTTTGCTTGATCAGCGGAGACCCAGTCACTTGCAACTGTGATTGCACCGGGCAAGGGCTTTGTGACTTTGAATTTCAGCTTTGGTGGACGAGGGATTGCCTTTTTCATATCAGAACTCGGCCCAGCCACAGGTCTGGGACTAGGAGATGATACTCCACTTGAAAAGCCGTCACCGTCGACATCATCTCCCTCCCAATCCTCATTTTCTCTATATGACCGCGCTTGCAATTTTCTGCGCTTTGGCCTGCTCTCGTCCTCCTCATCTTCGTCGTCCTCGTCACTGCGAAGTCGTCGCTTTGGCGGTTTCCGTTTCGTTTTCACTTTTTTAGACGATTTTTTTCGAGGAGATCGGTCCATTTCAATTTCATCATCTCCCACAACAAAGTTTCCCACGTCCTTTGAGTGTGAAGAATCTGAAGCATCCCCCCAATCGCCGTCCTCTGCAGAATCGTCCTCTTCTCCCGCATATTCATCCCCGCTCGACTCTGGGAGAGGGAAAATAGGATCAATTGAATTGAGTGCCTCAATGATTTCCAGGTCAGGCTCTGTTTCTGTAAGGATCGTGCGAGCTTTTCGTCGTGATTTCTTTGTTTGATCCGACCAATTACTTTGTTGTTCGTTAGGAAGACTGCTTCGCTCATCCTCCAGCAACATCAACTTTGTCTCGCGTTCGTCGGAAATATATTGGTGATCCACACTAAACGGCCGATCAAGGCGGCATTTTTCTCTCAGGTCGACGTATTCGATGAAATAAGGACTCTGGCGGATATCGACCAACATTCCGCGCCGTACCAAATGTGGTGCCATATTGTTCTGCACATCGAGTAGCGATCCGTCGGGTTGTGCTCGAACCATGGCAAAGTCGCTGGGAAAGAACTGTTCGTAAAACTCCAAGTAGTAATCGTCCGGATCGGCTCCAGTTCCAAAAAAGTGGGTTTGGCCAAAGAGATCAACCGCCGCAATCATATCTCCGTCCATAGAGAATGAAGCCTCCAGTAGCGCATGTTCGATCTCGAATCCTAAGCACCGCGTCAACATTTGCACACTTTTTACGCTATAGATCAAAACTTACGTTTAAGTTCAACGCCCGCTTCGATGTCCCATATTATCAACCGTCCATCATGGCCTGCACTAAGAACTATGCGTGGGTCGATTGGGTGCGAGTCCAGAATCCAAGCTGGGCATGTGTGCCCATCGAGGGTTTTGAGTAGCTCGCCACTTCGTGAATCCCATACCTAACCAAAACATCTGAGATCTTAGCTCATCTTCCAGACTGGCTCTACTTACCCTGAGTTGACAATCCGCAACAATCGTAATTAGCCGCGCATCATCCTGTGACCAACATAAAGCGGTCAAACCAGGGATGTCTTCCTCGACTGCGTCGGCCGAATCGGCATCTGCAACGGGAACTGATTCCACCATAGGGTCTGCTATTGATGGTGCATTATCGGGTATAGTGGCAGGAAGGACCCCTGGAGAAAAAGGGTCCAGTGGTGGGATAGCGCTTGCGGCGCTGGTGGGAGACGCTAGCAGCATGGGTATCGTTGTCAAATCAGGGAGTGCATCGTCTGCATTTGTTTGAGGAATTATGGTGGGAGCGTTTGGATTATTTGGTACTTGTCGGACAACGGTAGTGTTGGTGCGGATAGGTGAGCGGTCGGGATCTGGTTCTGCAAAAACTACAGTAAAAATGGTTAGTGTTATTAAAATAATCAGTTGCATTTGCAATGCCTACGGGTAAGAGATGTCCATGCTTTCTTTTCCGGATTATGACTCCAGATTCTAGCAGTACCATCAGCACATCCGGAAGCAAATCGGTCCCCCTTGCGATTGAACTTCAGTTCTTTGACTGATATATCCAACCGGTTTCTTGATATATCTTTTTCCTTATCGGTCAAAGATGATGCCTCCAATTTATCGATCAGGGTCCATGAGAATGTGTCTGCGTCGCTGCCATCGGGTCCATCTTCTTGATTTGGTGACCATGCTTTCGGTATCAGTTTGTAGAAATATATTAAGCCATCCGTCCCGCCCACCACAAAACGCGTCCCAGTGCGATTGAAAGCCAACGTCAGAACCTGATCGGTACGCTTGTCGTGCGTATTCCAGACAAGAGGCTAAATGATATTAGCGAAACCGACAATGAAACAAACATTTAGCTGAAAAGTACCTTCGTTTCATAAGTTTGCTTTTGGGCATCCCAACGATATACACGAGTTTTTCCGTCCTTTGTCCCAACCACCAAGCATTGAGCACCTTCCAGCGGAGATGGTGAGAAGGCGATGCGGGTGATATTTTTACGCTAAATCGGCGAAAGTTTTAAAAGGAATCCGGCCATTTATCGTGCAAAATTCAACTTACAACAGCTATGGAAGTCACCGGTTCCCAAGTAATCGTACTCCACACATGAACGGTGCCATCCGAGGAAGCGGTTGCCAGCAAGGTGTTTTCCTCATTAATGCACATATCAAGCACGTAATGATGCTCCTAGTATCATAAAGCATAAGGGGTCAGATAAAGCATTGACGATAAAGCGCATCGAAAATATTACCGCTGCCTGACCATTTTCCTCAAGAAAGGTTGCATGGCCTCTCAGAGTCCTCATGAGAAGTCCTGTGCGGGCGCACCATACTTTCACTAAACTATCATCACCCCCCTATAGAATGAGAAATCAGTTCAGAAATCTTTGATGATGAAAGAACTGTATGAGAATTACCGTGCAATAAATGGAACCAGTCCTATCCCAAATGCCATTGTAGATCGCGCAGATATGTCCACGGACGGTAGCCAACTTTTTAAAAACATTAAATATTGAGGAACCAATTTCGGAATGGGTAACCTACTGATTCAAATCTCCGGTAAAAAACGGTAAACGGGTTTGTAATCCGGGGAAATAGTGTAGCGCCATTTTCAGCATCACGAATCCTGGCTGGAGCTGAGCAAAGGCATAAGAACCCTCTCGTCAGATCTAGTGATGGAAGACACTCACTTTGCTTGCGTCGCGCCCGCTCAGATGGCCCTTTCCATTTCTGGCCATATCCATTTGTGCTTAAGGAGTGCAGGCCGATGCCAAGTAATGTAGTCTGTGTTCCAAGCCATGAATGTGATTCCGATTGACCAGCAATAGCCGTCAGGCGCTCTATCAATTGCGGGAGATGTTTGGGGCGGATGTGGGTATTCTTTTCAACCTGAGAAATTTGTCAACAAATGAATCGCGCCAGATAAGGCAAGAAATTTTGTACCAGTTCGTCATATGTCTGATGTCGGGGTCTTCCTAACCAATCGGTTCGGATAGGCAACAGTGGCGATTGACCCAACATTGGAGACTTGGGTTGCAGTTCCTCTAGTTCCTCGAGCAGCACCTTGAAAGTCCGTGAGCATTTGGAGGTGGATAGAAGTCTTGCAACCATGAACATAAGATCTAAGTAAATGATAGTCCGATCAATCGATAATCTGTGAAGAAGGGTAAACGAGCTACAAAGTGCATACCTCGTTCGACTTCATCCTGACGGTTATTTGCACGGAAAGTATCCCTTGACGAATCCACTATATATGAATTTTTTGACGAGCCGTTTGGTCCTATGTAGCCTCCGCCTCCGGCTGATGAATCGAATATGGAATCCATTGCTGCACGTTATAAACGTGGTGGGCAATATGAGTTTTGTACTCCAGCCGGCGGGTCCAAGGTTGAGGAAAAGGTCAACACGCAGGTCTTTGTCGAGCTTGAGATATGTCACTACGGCTAGTTGCCTGCTTCTAAGACGGTGTCTACCATAAATGTAAGTAGAGTTTGTGGTGGTATGGACGTTAAAACCTCCGTTGAAATCTCAGTGTCAAGTTGTGAGCAAATCAGTTTGTAATTACTATGGAGGCTTAGTTCAAATTATTACCTCAGCAAATACCAGTGGCTGTGTAGTTGATGCGCCGTCAGCATTTCAAGTTTGAAGTTTCAAGTCATCTCAAGATCACCCTGACGTTCAGACCATCTTGCAATCCTATATACAGCTGGTTGATAGATATGCCTCCCAAAGGTTCAAAACGCGCTGTGGATAGTGAACAAGAAGACGAGTTTGAATTGTCCGATGGTGCAAGTGAGAGCGGGGCCGTGGACAAGGTAGCCCCTTCGCCCAAGAAGGCTAAGACGACGGCAAACCCCGAAAAGGAAGCACTCTCAAAATTGAAGGATGGAAAGTACGAGCTTCTGCTGGACGGAAAGAAACGCCTGTCAATCTCAAAGGTGCGGCAATGATGTCCCTATAGATTGGGAAAATGTCTCTTACGCGTCACACATCTATTAGTTCAAAAATCTCACACTTGTAGATATCCGAGAGTGTAAGTGCAGTGCTACAACTACATCTTTGGCAGGGACGCGTATAACTAATGATGGCAATGATAATTTCTAGATTACAAGGACAAAACATCGGGGACCGAGAAGCCAGGCAAGAAAGGGATATCCATCTCCGTGTCCGCATGGAAAACAATCAAAGAACATTTCGAGGAAATTGACAGTGCCATCACTCAAATTGAAAGTAGCAACTAGTCGCGGGCGAGATGTGCCTACAATATGATAATACACAAGGCGAGAAACCGGTCATGCCGTTCCACTCAGTTCAATCAGTATGATTGACGCCGTCTTGACTCCATCTTTTTCTTCTTCAGCCAAGAGAAACAGCTTTTCCCCTTTACATACCAGAAGTGCCAAAGATCGAATCTTATCCCGTTTTGTTTCAAAGACATGGACAATCTTGCCCGTCTCACTATTTATCACGTCGACCACCGCTGTTGACCCAGCCACCAAATAGTCTTCACCCAATTTGCCTGCGATGTGTTATTAGCTATGACAGATAGTAGATTACTTTTAGTCACCCTACCTGAGAAGGTAAGCGGATTCCGCCACGTTAGTGTGCGATTTTCCTTTATGTTCAGATGGAGTTTGGTCATAATCCCCATGTCTGGTACGAAGAGACACGGTCAATCCTTGCTGGAGGAAAATTGCGGTAGAATGGGCACTTACTTTCATAACACAAGACAAAGAGCTGGGAGTAGAGTACACCTCGCACTGGTGGTCCCAGTTTGTCTTCTGGTACGCCGGGTACAACAATCTCTTCCACTGTGACGGTTTGCAAATCGACTACTTTAAATCGTGTTGCCGTTCCAGCGTAAAGACGAAGTTCTCCCTGAGGTGACTCTGTAATGTCCAGACTCGTCACTTTGAAATCCACCATGATTTCCTTCAGTTTCATAAATTTGTTGAATGGGTGCGGGGCCCATTTAAGCACAAGCAGGGACTTTGGGGTGGCCACGCATAGATATATTGATTCCCTGATCCGAGCTAAAACATAGCATTAACGCCCCTGTCCTCCGAAAAAACGACTATGGCAGAGTAAGCTCACATAATGTGTAGAATTGACAGCCTTTGGTTTCCTTCATTTTCTTCAGTTTCGTCTCTGTCTCAAACTTTTGACGACGCTTGAATTTCATGGTTGATGTCATGTCATGTGTGGCAACCATGTCATATTTGCCTATGCCAAGAATAAGCCTAGTTATGGAGCTGTGACTTTGTAACTCTTTCATACCAGATCGCGATATAATTATGTTGAGATCTTCTAGGGCGGTTATTTGCTCGTAGCGACGTGTGGACAAGGGTATCATTTTTGCGTCTTTATCTATTGAACCATATGTTAAAAAAATCGAGCAGGACGTCTATCGAGCTCACATACCCTTTGTCTCGAAACCGAAGAGCCCGTCATCGGTTCCGAGAAGAAGCGTGTCACCTACGCCGCAGGATGAAGTCAATACCCACATCAAAATGATGGTTCGTAGAAACCTACCAAGAAATTCTGCGCAATTCACCTGAATGGTCAGTCTACACATTCGGCTTGCTTTGAAACTCTGTTTTGGTTGCTTGAAAAAAAAAAGGATTAAGTATGAGGACGTGTCAAAATGGCTAATTAGGATGGCACCTTCTTTTGAGGCTTCGTGTCAAACGACGCCGAACTATCGGATCGCTCAGTTGCCTCCCGTTCAACAAATGCTGCTGACTCTTCCTTGGCATGGTGCTGTATGACCGGCGGTCGTTTTACAGTACGCTCCCGCTCGCCTAATGGTGGAAGCGCGTCATCTTCGCCATGGTTGTCGCGTTCGTCAATCGAGTTGAGGGTATCAGATTTCTTCTCTTCCTTGACTTTGAGCTGATTGTCATGTCATAGTCAGTAAGTGGACAAACCACCAGCATTCGCCTTTCTATCTCTTCCCGTACCTGTTGCATGGACTGTTCTATGGCCCCCATATTGACCTCTACTTTCTGTGCCGTTCCGCGTTTCCGAACGGTCTCCCCCTTGCCTGCATCATCATCGTCCTCCTCTTCGTCCTCTTCTTCATCTTCGTCATCGTTTTGGGGAAATAGAGGGTTTTTGATTCCTTGTGCTGCGCGCAACCGTTTGGCCTCGCGAGTTCGCTCAATCAATGCGGTAACGATGTGGTTGATTTTTGGTTCAGGTCGGACAAATGGATGCTATATAAAAGCAAAAATATTAGAAACTGTTGGCTACCTCCTGGAAATCTTTGGCAGCGTTACCTGAAGGAGTTGGTCCGCACTAGGCCGCTTATCTGGGTCTTTCTCAAGGCATGTGTGCAGGAAGTCCCGGAATGTCGAAGACCTACATGAAGGGTATTAAGTCTCCTGTCTACTGAGTCATGTCAACAATGGCTACCATTTTGGACCGTCTTTCAGCTTCGGGGGGTCAAGCTTTGGGATCATAAAAAGGACTCGCATGGGATGCATGTCAAACATGGGTGGACTGCACTCTGCCATTTCCATTGCTGTAATGCCTAGGGACCAAATGTCTGCCTGTGATAAGACAGTTAAGTACGTATTAGGCGTGAGAATATGGAGAGGGGGCCTACCTTGTAGTCGTATGCCGTGCCTTGCTGTTCAGCGGTAATAACCTCGGGAGCCATCCTTTAGTGGAAACAGAGCAGTTTAGAGACAAAGGACAATATCCTGGATAATGATATAGGCTACCAGTAAGGAGTTCCGATAAATGTATGGCGTTTAGAGAAGGTCCGCGTTAACTGGGTTGAAACGCCAAAATCGGCTGCGCAGGTCGGTGAGTTCGACATGATCCGAGCGATGGTGTCTGAGCGGAGCCTTACCAATCTTGATCAGTCCACCCTCAGTCATCAAGATGTTGCCTACGCTAGACTTAGGAAGGTCGACTGGCGATATCGGAAACCCACTGCTTACCGCACTTGATATCTCGATGCATCTTGTTGCAAGAATGCAAAAATGACAAGCCCTATCACAACCGCGCGTCAGATTGAGCAGCGACACTGTCTTGTCCAGCAAGGACATACCGTCAAGGATTCCCGGATGATGCAAGAAATTTCTTGTTCAGACAATGACGCTCGAAGTCCTACGCGTGCGTGAGCTGTACGGTCTCTGCCCGTCTTGCCGCAAGGTAAACGCACCTTTATACGACCCCTCCACCGAACCCCCACCACAGAATTCCATCACGATCTATGTTATTTCGTGGCGTTAATCTAGAGCACAGTTGTGATCTTGCAAATGGGGTTTTACCCAGATGTTTTTCTGCCCTCGCACGGTGCCTTTCTTCATATAGCATCCAATATACGATACGACGTTCTTGTGGTTACAGTCGCGTAGAAAGTTGACTTCATGAAGGACCTCATCGAGTTCTTCGCCGGCTTCCAGCTTGATGACCTTGACAGCGGCGAGCTCGCCCGTGATGCGGCTTCGAGCCTAGGAGGTTGAAGTGAGACTCGGTTCTGCCAAGGGATCCGATGAAATAGCTAAACCCATACCTTGAATACTTCGCCATAACTGAACACACATCGCAAACGCATGCATGAGTCAATGCGTCGAGAGGACCTTTGCGACCAAACTGCTTCTCACCTTCCGGTTCCAATATGTTCCATCAACTCATACAGCGTATCCGGATCTTCTTTTGCGGCAATGCCACTCAGCTGCTTTCGAGCGGACATCTCGTTGCAGGGCTATCTGGCTTTGGCAACACCCCGGTCGCTTTAGGAGTAGGTCACTTCAAATAAATTATGCTTCCCCTAAACACAGTATGGCGCTGCTGCTAATATTGTACTTCGGCCCGTGACGACCTGTTTTTGTTGAAGCCTTACGCACACAAACACTCGAGTAATACGCTTCACCGAGTGTCTTGGCCAGGACCACCGGATGTATATAATGGATATGGCAAATTAGCAGGGGACAGTAACAGCGCATTGACAGTTTTGGTTGCCGCTGCTAAAAAGCCCCATTATTAAACCTGTCAGCAAAAATGCGCCGTTCCTCTGGGCCCAAAGCACCCTCAAAGAATCCCTAGGATCCTTCACCCAGTCCGTCGCGCCGCTGTCTCCGAACTTTACGCAAGCAAACACACGTGGATTTCATGACAAACGCGATTCGGATCGTAGAAGCAGTGGCATCTGATCTAGAACGATGAGGGGAGCAGAAATGAAGGATATTCTCCGCACTCCGGACGGCGCTACGCTTGCATTCACTGTTCTCAATGGGGGCCAGAAGGATGCCACACCAATCTTGTTGATTATGGGCCTGTAAGTAACAAGCGTCCTTCCGTCAAAAGTAGACAGTAATGATATGCAAACAGAATACTCAATATGTACTCTCATCTCCATCCAGTGGCGGCGTGAAGGAGGATTGGGGTCCCTTTGCTCAAGGTAACAAGTCGACTGAGTTTGAGCAATTTTCACTCTGGGCAATGAGAAGTAATTGAGCATTATAAACAATGGCCACATTCACAGCTCTCGCGCAAGATCGACAAGTGTGCATTATGGATAATCGCGGCCTTGGTGAATCGAAACAGTCTGCACCAATCCCTCCATTCAGGGACCCACCTCAGCTTACCATCATGCAAATGGCGACCGACGCCTTCAGTATCCTATGCCACTTGGATTGGAAACGGTGTCACCTATTGGGCGCATCCATGGGTGGCATGATTGCCTTACAGCTCGCTCTACTTCTCCGAGGACGAGACGATTTCTTCCTGCAAACTTTGACCTTGCTTAGCACCTCATGTAGAGGGGGCAGTAGTCCATCCTTGAACCGGTTCTATCGGCAGATTTCGGAAGTCGCAAGTGATGCAAAGACGAGAGATGTTGGGGCAAAGACAAAGGCATTATTTTGTGACTTTATGGAGCTGAATTACACCCCAAAGTGGTGTTATGAGCACCAAGAGACTCTCCAGTCAAGGTTGTCCGAGAGGCTGCCGCCCTTGGATATTATTGGTAATGTCCTTCATTACCACATGACCACTTGGCTTTGTTTACTCAAGTCAATTGCAGAACAACAAGCGGAAGCTATCGTAACTTTTGATATTAGCGATCAAGTGCAAAACATCCAGCAGCCAACACTGATAATACATGGCATGTCTGATCAACTGGTTCCATTTGACGACGGGCAGGTGCTTTCCGAGATCCTCCCGAATGCGAAATTGCTCGCACTTCCTGACGTAGGACACATGTAAGTAGCCCAAGCATATTTAACGGAACTATTAAAGCATTCTAATATCCTTCCTCAGTACGTATGAAATGGATAACGGGAAAAGTTTGAGTGCCGTGCAATCATTTCTTTCTTCATAAACTCTCGCATTAAGCATCATCTATCTGTCACTCAATATCTACAACATTAAAAACTATTAAGCTAGACCAGCATGGCACCGCTATTGCGGTACCCACCTGATATGAAGAGGGTAGTAAGAATCACCCTCGATAATATGTACATTTACGCTGCCGCCAAATGTGAGAACACTTCTCTACGCATAGACTTTGAGCATGGCGCCCACCGCCTTGGCAGATGACAGCAAAACCTCTGTGATTTCCCACAATTGAACATATGTTGCGTACTGGATCGCGAGAACGGGTGTCGCGTTCTGAGTTCCCAGGTGCGGAATAGAGGTGAAATCTCCCGAAACCGGGCCGCTGTTCAAGTTGAAGCACGGCGAACTAGGAGCCTTGCCTAATTTTTTGCTGGACTCAACGCTTTGAGAGGGTGGTTTCATCAGTTGTCCACGAATTCCAAGCAAATGCTTCTCGAGGGTATCACGATGCTTGATGGTATCTTGTATTACGACCTCCAGTAGCGCTGCTAGCTCTGCAGTGCCAATTGTTCGTCCAGTCTCGTTGGTCGTCCAAAGAACAATGTCTCCAAGGTCCACTAAAGCCGAGCATATATGAGATGTGTATGTAACCAGATTAAGCATTTGACTGCTGGTTGACGATGTTGGGGTTGGGCCTGTCGGCGTTGCAGTCATTGACCGCATGGCAATTGTAGCGTCCGAAGTCCATGCAAGAACCCATTCTGACAATGACGAACTACCGGTAAGTTGGGCCGAGTCAAGCATGCGGGGGGATAATGCACGCAGGGTTATGAGGCGGTCACTGTACAGTCCTGAAAGCTGGTAAAAGAGCAGTCTATACAAAGTTCAAGCCAGTAAGTAGCGAAAAGACGGCGTTAAAAGCAGGACGCAATTGAACTGTACCTAAGCCGGCGGATGACTTGATCAAGTGGTCCAATGGGAACGAAATGCGGAGTTTGCGTCCAGCGTACTTCCACCTTATAACTGGCCTCCAATCGAGCCCGTTCCTTTTCCAGCGTGCGAATGATATGTACAGCTGCCGGGTGGGTCTTTTCGTGGAACTTTCTCGCCAAATCGGGGTGGTCTTCCAGTTCTGGGATTGTTGTGTCGGTCATGATTCGACCCCAATCGGCAAAAGCTGGCTCGGACGCAACGGATGACCCACAATTTACTTCAGATGGCTGCTGTATACTTCCGGTTTCAATGTCTGGAACTGGGACGGGGACGGGTGGCTGTCGTCCAAACAAGCCGCCCACGCCAGGTCGGGATTTCGGACTCTTCTTCTTCGACCGGTGCTCGCCCTGCGCAGTTACAGCTTCTTGCGACCCTAAAACTTCCATTCCGCCTTCAACAGCTATAGTGCGAGTGGTAGCGGTCCATCCTGGCTCCAAACGATATATGCTTTGGTTGAAAGCGTCATTCGGATGTGAAGGAAGAGATGTATAGCTAGACACCATTTACCATCAGCAAAGAGCTTTATGCACGTGAAATAACTGATACTTACCCATTCTCAACGAGATCATGGAAATAGCTAGCCATATCTTTGAATAGTTTGGCGGTGACAACGCGATGAACCACAGTCAGCCGCTGAGGCCAAAAGATGAAGGCGCCCGCTGTTGTCAGAGCTACCCCTACTACGACACTGGCCATCCGAGCAAGTGGCGGGGCATATCGTGGCGAATCAGGACTTTTTAGCAAGTCATTGTAAGCTCCCAACTAAGAAGCACAAGCGGTCAGATTGAAAAAAGTGATGCGATCAAATGAGAGTCTTACCAAAAGGACGACAAAGGTTAGATCCATTAGTTTTGAGCTGTAGGCTTGCCCAGGGACAGACTCGCGCACACTCACGACGATATAAATAAAAACAAATAGGAGCCCACCGACAACGTATGGTTTGTAAGAGCAATTCAAGCAGTTTTGAGGCCACACTATGGCGTCCAAGCCCAGTATTGCCAGCGAAACCACCCCCGCGATCAAAACACCGATCAGGCGTTGCATCAACAAACGAAGAGATGCAGTTTGATTGGCTAAATAACAGATTTGAATGGAAAGAACATGGAAAGAGATCGCACAGAGACTTACGTTCGGCGACAACAATGGCAGCTATTACAACGTAAACAGTATTGGAAGGAAAGCGTTCTTCCAGTGGCTTGATCAACGATAAAAGTGATACCAGAAGAATTGTGCATGCCACTTGTGCCCCAGAGCGATTAAACTTGACAATCCGCCGTATGTTGCCTTTTATTTCTCTCCAATTGGGGGCCTGCCCCGGTGGAAGGGTTGGATTGTGACCTTGGCCAGTGCGGGAGAAAGATGACCGATTTGGACTAGTTGTAGCAGGAGCGGTAGGGGGACCATTTGGTAGGACTGTACCGAATGAACTCGTGGGAGGGGGCGGGACAGTCGTAAAATAGGGATTGCCGGGAGACTCGACAATTGGACCGACGTGCTGAGCTAGCAGCTTGTCAGCATGAGAGACAGCATCCAAGTCTTGCGAAAGAAGCTCTTCACTGCTTCTGTTGTCGTCTCTGCTGGTCGAGGACGGGCGTCCATTGTCTGCAGCCTCGGCAGCCACTTGTGGGAAATAACTGTCGTTCGGACTTGATGAATCCAGCGCAGGCGTTTCTCGGGCAGTCCGAAATGTTTCTGCTGGAGTTGCTGCGGGTGGGCTCGCCCAGGTATTCTTTCTACCTGGCATTGCAGGGACTCTTCTGGATCAGCTAACCTGGGTGCGAGCACTTGTCAAACGGACGAAACGACTCCGATCTTGCGGTACTCGTGCCAAAGGATTGGGTAAGCAGACCGCCGACAACGAAATTTGGATCAACCTTTTGTCCAGTAGTATTCGAGTAGACTCGAGCAACGAAAACCCGAAGGAATACTCGAAAGATGGATGTAAATGTTTTGGGCAACGGAGTCTGGTCAAGTAGGGGGGTCAACAATGCTCCTTCTTAAATTGAAAATTGAACGATTTTCGATATAAAATTTGAACACCTTCTGGAAACATCATTTTCCAAGAATGGACCACCGGAACAATCGAAGGAAGCCCGTTGAAACCCCAGTTACCGCCGCCGAAACTTAGATTCAACATCATCGACTATCTTCCGGAAAATTTTGATGTCTGAAATACGGACTCAGTCGATATATGATCCATCAGTTCATGTACGCTCTCTAAGATGTCAACTTTTTGCGAACTGTGGTGAAAAAAGCCATTATTTCAACTCTTTAAGATCGTGCGCCAACTCCAGAAGCTCGCAAGGAGCTGGGAGAAATAGAGTGCGCAGTTTGACCACCTCAGGGCTACCTGTCAAAATGGGGTGCACAGCAAAGTGGAAAAAGTGGGGAAAAACATTGGCCGAGATTCGTACTCGGAAGCTTTCGATCCGTGACATTCCGACGTATAAATGTAGCGAGGGTAGAGAAGGTGCTTAATCCTTCAGACTCGCCTGCCTGGATGAGCGTTGGGCGGGGAAAACGACGTCGGACCGAAGAGCTTTGTAGCGCTCCACTCTGTCATCTACATTGCCACATGGGCACATTGCAAGTGGTCTGACACTTGGTGCAAAGGCAGGATTGTGACTCTGTGAATGCGCTTGACTGTTATGTACCAATGCGCTTGTAAGAAACGTACAATATAAGGATGGAAAGGGGTCTCAGCTGACGCGTCTGACTACCTGTCAAAATGGGGCGCGCACCCATTGAAAGCACTGGCGGTTGAATGGGCAAAGCTCGCCGGCATCTGCAACTGTGTGATAGGTTCTAGGCTGTAAAAGCTTCGTATCAAATGAGATGTGAACATCGGTTTCCTCATGCATCTCCACGGCCAATACTCCCACGCGCGCAAAGTGTTTCGGTGTCAGATTCAGAAACTCTGTTCTATGAAATTGGTGATTGGTGGCCAGGTGGACAATAAGGCCACTGGGCATGTAGTAGTATTTACGCATCCCCATACCAGCAGTCTTTACGTGATGTCAAACTTACATTGATTCAGCAAAACTAGTATGATACTAGCATTTTACGTGGCAATAGATAGAATGCAGTCTGATGCGAAACCATCAGTCTCTGTGTGAAGGAGGAAAAGATGGGACCTGGTATAGATCTTTGACTCTTGGGGCGAGGGGGCAAAGGAGAGTACTCTAACGTCCTACAGATTCCGCCATGCGCTCATACAGGAGCAGATAGGCCTGGCTGCATAAAACTTCTTCTATGGTACTTGCACGAACATTGGTATCGCTGCAGTATGCCCACTCAATCACCGCATCATTGTCGTCGTCGCCGAGTGCTGATTGCTGTTTGGCGAGGGTAGCATTCTGGAGAATACGGACGTAGGCCGTGTAGTGCCCGGAAAACAGTCCTCCACCATGAACCACAACACCATTTAAGCGGTATCGACCACTCTCACGATGGCCAAGAGCCTTGCGATCCGCGTTCTGCACAGCTGCATCAACCGCTGCCGGGGCCATAAATGGCTGTAAATCCAAAAACTCTTGAAAGATCACGGGATCATCACATTTCTTTGTTCGCCCAGCAAATCCAGATGACTGGAACCGCTTCAGTTGCACGACAAGCACATCCGGAACACTGTGAAGCAGATACCGCTTAAAGGCTCGATTGCAAATTCGTTGCCGGGGTTCGACTATGGTAATCGGCGCTGCTACAGTGGTTGTAGCTTCCGCCCCAGTGCTTAGCTCCAAGTCCTTATTTGTGTTAGCTTCTGCTACGATGTCTTCCTCAACTGCCACTTCGGTCGTTACTGATTCTGAACTAGTTACAGTGACTACATCTTCAGCTTGCACCACGGTCTCCTCCTCGCTTGAGCGCGACGTGGCAGCATCCTCGTCTTCCGAGTTCTTGTCAGCATCTTCGTTCTCCGTCTTCATGACGGCCTCTTCGTCCTCTGTCTTCTTGACAGTATCTTCGCCCTCGGTCTTCTTGACATCATCTTCGTCCTCGGACTTCTTGACAGTATCTTCGTCCTCAGTCCTTTTGACAGTATCTTCGTCCTCGGACTTCTTGACATCATCTTCGTCCTCGGTCTTCTTGACAAGATCGGTGGGTGACGGTGTGAGTGCTGCTGCATCATCTTTGGCCTTTTTCGCGGCTGCCCGTTCCTCCTCAGGGGTGACGCCGTACTTGAGCTTATAGCAGTAGTCGCAGGCATACGCACTATCACCTTCCAGTGTTTCCACGCCCATAAAGTCCGCCAAGCACTTCTCCAGAGTAGCTGGTGTGTCAGCTTTACTATCTCCATTCGACTCTTGGGGTTTGGCCAAAGTCTGCAGCAGGGTATCTATAAATACAAGATGCTTTTGGTCTGTGGTGTAAGGTGAGCTGTTAGCTATGGGATCCAATGTCAGATTGCCCAATTTGTCCACCACATCATCAATCACCGAGTTGACGACTTCTTTCGCGGTCTTCTCCACTGAGCTCGTTGGTGAAGGTGACTTTGAACGATATCGAGACAGAGCACCGAGGAGGCCTCCGCGGGCTTTAGCTTCCGCCGCGATCGGCAGCGAAAGGTCCATGTATTCTTCCAAGGAGTACGAAACATGTTTGCAACGATCACAAACAATGGCTTGAACCAACTCCCCGCCAAAACAATTCTCCACGAGTGTTCGTTGGTTTGGGATGGTTTTGTCATTTTCGTCCTTTTTCAGTTGTTCTTCCCTGACCCCATCCAGCAGGCGCCGAAGCAGCTCATGACTGTCTTGCTGTCCGTACATGCGATAGATTCTCCACGTATTGCTCAGACAACTGAAAAGATCTCTTGGATTGACCGTCCCACCAGTCTCGCCCGTTGCTTTCATCTGGTTGAGGAAACCGTATAGTGCCCCAGTGAAGGGGCCTTTGACAAGCTGATTTTCCTCGTCTGCAGTCTTTAGGCGATCGAATAATGGTTGGGTATACGCAATACATTGCATGACAGAGTTGAAGAAGCATCTGAATATCGAGTGTTGGTGTTTGCATTAAAGAGGTCTCGTGCAAGCTTACGTGTTTCCCAAATTATTCAATCCGGGCGCATTTATTGGGTACTTTTTCAACTTCTTTGTGATTGGTTTTGGTTCTGCAACCGTTACTTTCGATGAAAATTAGTGAAACGCTGGCAGTTTCGAAAGGATCGTGGCACACCTTTTGAGGCATTTTTGGGCTTCAGAATCTTCTCAACCATTTGCTTGCTTTCGATGGCAAGCTGATTGTGCGTTGGTGTGCCAATCACTTCTTCATCACACGCGTAGCACCTATTAGCCATCAGCGGAATCGTCCGGTCATACACGCAACTTGTGGTACCAACCAGCACTCCAATGTCTCAATGTTTATAGCAACCTCGTGGTGTTCACCGTCATAATGAGCGACAGCATGAGCCTTGTCCTGCCTGCCGCAATTTGCTTGGCCACATTTCAAACAAAGCCAAAGCGTTGTAGGCTCAGTCGATGCTTTCCCTTCTGCATTCTCCTCTACAGATAACTCAGTCTCACTGGTAGCGGACTTATTGTTCTTTGTCTGCCCTTTCTGACGAGCATCCTCTTTCTTGCACGTCTATTAGACAGAATGATTAGTTGGTTGGCCCAGTGCAAGGCTTCCATGAAGCCATACCGTGCAAAATGCTCCCTTGGCGAGTGTACTGGGCAAAGAGCGGGACAAGCGGGTGATTCGTACGGCTGATTTTAAATGCGGGCACTTCTTGGGCCCATTGGTCTCATCAGTGACTTCCTCCCCATCACTCATGGCGACTAAAGGAAAGGTGTTCAGTGACAGAGTGCCCGTTCTTGAAACGTCGAAACTTACGACTCTCTGTACTCTCAACCAATGTTCCCGACTCTGTCCTCCGAGGGACCGTCGAGCGCTTCGTCTTCTTCTTTGCCTTTGTCTTTTTAGTCATTTTGGGATTGTTGCAACAAGATTTTTGCAAGTGACGTTCTGGGGTTTCCAGGAAAATCAACCTCCGTCAATTCAATAAAACCAAAAGCAGGTTCATATTCCGCAGCAACCGTGCTGCGCGCCTTCCCTGCAATCCTTGTCCAGTGTCCACTGTCGAGTGTCGGCAGGAAAAGTCTTCGGTACTTCTGATTGAGAAGAGAAGGATAGTTGGATTAAAGATTCACTTTGTCTCGAGGTGAAATACGGATTCATTTTTTTTCCCAGAAAATATCGCACAAACAAGTAAACGGTCTGAAAGACGGCCTGGATCGAGAAAAAACTGAGTGGTGAGCAGACTGGACCTCTTCAATTGATATTGTCTTCATGATATCCCAAGCCTTCTAATGTTTTTACGCAAAGGAATATAAGGTTCAAAGTATCGTGGTGATGTATTTCAAATTTTTACAAAAACGCTTTTGATCTCTGGTTCAAAAATCAAAAATGTGTATGAAGTTTTACATAATTTAGAATGCTTGGCCTGCGGAAGCCTTAAATAACTGTTTTTTTGCGTGTCCTTTGGCGGTCGGGATGCTATAGGGATGGGAATGCTGGTGAAGTGGTTACGCTGCTGTGCTTCCGTATTCGCTGGTATGTTGGCCGGTACCATCGCTCACTTCAATCGGCTCGATCAAGTGAGGGCTTGTGAGGGAAGAGATGGATACTCGACGATGATGCAAAAACTGTCCCAACTTTTCCAGCGTTTGCTTTGTGTGTCCGGGGGCTGATTCTTGCGCAGTCGATGTACGCGGTTCTTCATTAAATGAGGTACCTTGCTCCGCCTCAATCTGCGGTGTGAAAGACGGGGTATCTAATCCTTCGCGGGGAGACGGCGGGGAACACGAGGATGCCGGTGATGGTAAAAGGTGCGCTTCAGGACTCATGGTGTTGAATGGGGTTGCCGGACCACTAGATATGTGCAAGGGAACTTGATGAGAGGCATTGCTACTTGATGGCATCTCCATTAGCTTAGGAGTGCGATCCTGAGCAGGGCTCGTTGAGCTATGGCTGGAAATGCGCATAGAGCGCTCATTTGCCCGGGATTGCTGCGCAGGATGCGAGCCTGTAGTATAAACAACTGCCACCGAGTACGGCTTTCGCCTATGTGGAGGAGCTGGCGCGGATGCTCCTAAATTTCGTTCTCTTGGGTGCGCATGCTTGTAATGAGGTGCTAGTGGCTGCTGATGCATGTGGTGGTGATGGTTGTGTTGGGGACACGGTGTGCATGGACGGCGAAAGTGTGGAATATGTTGGATGAGGGGTGGGGAAGGAGTGACTCGAGGCTTGAAGGAAGATCGCCTTGTTGTGGGTGGGGTAGCCAAAGTAAGCTTGGACATTGGCGAAACAGCCGAAGGAGATGCTTGCGAGGCGGGCGACACTGAGCGCGTCGCGACTTCATCCATCTTATCCGCGTCACCTATCGACTTCTGTACAACTAGTGAAGTCTTTTCTGAAGTTGTAGAAACTGGCCGTGATTCTCCGCTGTGTAAGGCATCACCTTCGCCGTTGGAGCTCCGGCTTGATTGACTGTCGCGCGATTGAATTGAAGCGAGCTGCCTCTGTAGCATGATATTTTGTGTGTGAAGATGGTGGATATGATGATTTTTCTGCTGCAGCATATCATCCATGGGGTTTCCAGCAAAAGGGATGTGTTGGAGAGAGGAAGGCGCTACTTGCTGTGGAAGGGTTCGGTGTTCTGCACCTGAATGAAATGCTGGGTCCGTACAAGCGCTCGTAGGTGCAGAGCGGGTGTATCGCGGCATTGAAATGGGGAGATGCGCTCCAGGAGGGTAACCGGGGGGTGGAACAGAGTAGTACACTGGAGGTCCGGGTACCACATTGGGATAAGATGCGGGCAGGTGATGCGTAGCATGTGGAGGCACCGGTCGGTATCCTGCTGCACCACCTCGTACAAAGACACTCCTTGGTTCTTCGCTCGGTGACCCCAAAACTTGCGGAGCTGACGGTGGAAGGTAGGAGCGATGAATTGGCATGGACGGCGCATAGGGATTGTCCACTGTTCCGCCAGTAGGAGATGTCGGTGATTCACTCTCCATGGAAACCGGTGCCTCTTCGCGGTACATCACTGGCATTCGCTGCGGTGCTCGGCCTTGAATCAAAACTGGTCCATTGGGGGTCATCACGACCGAGCGTGATGGTACACGCTGTGGGGGATGTGGATATACATGTTGGTGCATATTGGGATGACCAGGATAGACGCCTCTGGCCGAACCAGGTGGTGCAGCAGCCACCCGCCGAACCACCACGCGGGGAGTCAAGATAGATCTGATCGAAGGTAGTGGCACTGGTTTTCGTGCGCCGCTTGCCCGTTCTGCACTGTTCCCGGTAATATCACTGGATCCATCTTTACCGCCCTCCATCATTGCTGCTTCAGGAGCAAGTGGCTTCAGCTTGACAGGATGTCGACGGCGCACCGAATACATTGCCGCATGTTGTTTTCTTGATCCTGCAGGAGGTCTAAGTTGCCCATTGAATACAGCAACATGCGAACCCGGTTCCTGCGCGGTTCCGTCTGATGCACCATATGTCCCTTCCGCAGCAGCAGCCACCCGAGGGATTCCTTCTGTTTCTCGCCCACCACTCTTAGTACCCGTCGCCTCCTCCCGCTGCAACCGCTGTTTGTGTACAAGCTGCTGATCATGCGCAGCGAGTTGGAAAGCCTCCAGATCGTTAGATCCGTCTACCGCCATTAGGTCTTGCCGGAGATTGTGAGAGTGGCTTTGATCAAAACTCTTGCCGGGGTTGAGTTCGGGCTGCGATGTGACTTGAGCTGGAAATTCGTATCGCCAGTCCATTGGCTTGTCGGTTACAGGGAAATTGCCATTGTGACGCTGAGGGCCTTGGACTGAAGCTTTTCTAACCGAAATTGGGCCGCGGGGTTGTCGAGGAGGATTTGGCGTAGCCGCTGATGAGGTTCGGGGAATTTTGTTGTCAGATTTGGAATTTGCGTTACTTGTTGGCGGTGCGGATGATGCATGATTGCTCACGACATCAAGAGTTCCCTGCGTCGGTCTCGAAGCTGAAGTCAGAAGTGGTCCGGGGTTGGTCTCGCCTCGCTCCGCAAAAGTATTTCCGACAACTGGGCCGACTTTGGACAAATGCTCATTCATCATGGGATTGGGCGGCCGGTATTGATGAACCGGGGCTGAATGGAAGCTCACCAAAGCCTCAGCGGCCGCATGAGCGGGATCGGAAATCATTGTTTTGCACGCACTGAAGGCAAAGGTAAAGTTGGGAAAAGTAGGGAGAACGAACTAAATCCGGACAGTTAAATATTTCCCGAGCTATTTGATGAGGATCTGGCGAACGCGACTGCCCCACGAAAGATGCTTCTTGAAGGTTCCGAAAACGATCCTCAAAAACTGCAGTATTTCAAATGAACGTTCGGGTAGGCTGTCGGAAAAGAGTATTGGGGCTTAAAGAAGCGGAGGGGGGGACGGGGGAGAGGAGCTTTACTCCCACGAGCTTGTTTATTCAGAGATACAAACAACGTCCGACATAAATACTCCAGGGAAAAAAGCGCGTTACAGGCAAACGCGATCGCTGTTATAACATTTGTGGGCAGTCCGGGGACTTTCAGGACCTGAAGGCAGCATGACATGTGTTGACAACTCAGTAATCCGGCGAAGCATTAGGAAAGTAAGGCGTTCGTCATCAAGTATTACGGAAAAAGGGCGCTAGAAGACTCAGGCCAAGACTCAGCTGAATAAGGTGAGTACTATGAGTATCTGAGATTGTTTGTCTGGCGCCTTATCTGCATCACGCTTCAATTGTGAGTGTCGGGAGGCCCATTTTGGGCCCACTCGGCCTTCACGCGTCGAATCTTCACAACGCGTTTTGCTTACGACATGCGCGTCGAGGTGGCTGTGTACGCACTTTACGCGTACTCGCTGTTGCTGCTGGAGACTCTGTCACATCCTTCAAGTTGCAAATGTAAAGGCCGAAGAATATGATACTGAGCGAGGCGGATCTTGGTATATAGCAAGCCACTGTGGTCTCGAGGCATTTTGTTTGCTCAGAAAATAAGCAGACTATAGAGAGTCTTGGATTCTCAAGTGTTCGACTTACTTCATGATGGGCATCTTTGCAGAATAACAATCGGCTCCTTCATGTTGCTGCATTCGCGACCATCATACTAGCCACAGACCGCAACAATGGTTGATGGCTGGGTATCTTTGCATTTTAGAGTTAACTCCTTAACTTCCTAATTTTCGGCAGATTAGCCGGACGATGGCAAACTGTGTGTTTCTTAACGGGAGCATCCATATAACATATTCTAATGAACGCTCCACGTTGTCGTTCTAGTGATGCCCAGGAAGGGTCGCCAACCTCTACGAGTTGAGGAATCAAGTCTTCCGATACTTTCCGACTTCCGATATGTTCCGACTATGCAGAATTTAAAACTCCGCTGGCCCAGTCGGGCCAGACGGGTACTCACCGCGTTATAGCCATCTATGCCGTTTTGAGTTCCTCAACATCCCAATGAGGGACTGCTGCTTCCAAAACTGTAATTGCGGTGGAGTACCCGTGTATGCCAGGTACGCGTAAAGTGCCAAAATGTTCACCGCAGGTTTGACATGCATTTCGGCGGCCAGAGACATGCACATACGCTCTGACGACCTGAGGTAGCCAGAAACGGGTTCCTTGAAAGATTCTGGTATAGTGCTTTTTTTCCTTGGTAATTTTTGAATCACTGCGGGCCGCCAGTGAATAGTTCTTAGCTCTCTCTGAGCTGGACCGGGTGGGAGAAACGTGGATTTGGACGGCCAGGGGCATGCACATACGCTACTGACACCAGAAACAGATTCCTTGGACCATTCTGGTGTAGTAGTTTTTTTCCTTGATCATTTTTGGATTACTAGTGAATGGTTTTAACTCTCACTGAGCTTGAGAAGTTTGTATGTCGATGGCCAGGGATCTGCACATACGCTACGGACACCTGACGTGGCCAGAAACAGATTTCTTGGACGATTCTGTTATAGTGATTTCTTTCCTTGATTCTTTTTGAGTCACTGTGGGCTGCAGGTGGGCCGCCAGTGAGTAGTTTTTGGATCTTCATGATAGGGACACCGTGGGAGAAACAGTCTCGGAGGCGCCACACGTGGAGTATACGTGTATTGTACACAGAGAACGCACTGGTATATACCACGGCCGATGCCAGTGTGCCCGATTTACCTGGTACTTGATGGAGGTGCGCTTTAAAGTCGCTATATATGCACTCCCTCGCCATCTCAAAACTCTACTCTCTTGAATGATACACCTTCCCCAAAATACAAAAAAATTCCATATACGTAACCATCCATTTCTCTAACCCGGTCCTGGAGTGCTCATCTACTCAACGGCTAGTCATTTTAGAATAAAGATGGAAAAAGATGAGGGGTGGATCAAAACGCATGGGTCAGGATACTCGACATTCGAGTTCGATACAAATGTCATATTGAAAAAAGTCACATTGTGTCTTTTCAGGCATATAGAATACTTTGCTTATCGAGAACACGAGCTCCATGATGTTGTCACTACAGTGAACAGCATCCCAACTTCTCGGACTCTCGGCACTCTCGGAACCCCTCCAAATGTTCCCGCAGGTGATCATTTCCCCAAGCGCACTGTCGTAACAGAATATTTTCAGGTTAACTCCCCATCCAGTCGGCCGAATCTTTCCAGCCCATTAGTGCTACAAGATACTGACGCAGTCCTTGCGGGAATGCCCGTGCGGCCAAATTTGAGGACACTGATTGTACCCAAGAACATGGTCATACGCACCACGATATTTGCCTTGAATTGCCTAATCCGCGGGTTCCGGACCTATGTGCTTGGCTGGCCATTTGTCACATGATTGTGGAAAAAGTCTTAATCCTCGATTCTGATGGGAGTGATTATGCGGCCCCTGAGAACAAGCCGAGGACAATTCTCCATCGCAACAAGCTTGTAGGGCAATGAGTGGACGGTATTGTCAAGCAGGCTAACCAAAGATGACTTCGCATACTTCAAGCCAAACGACAAGGTGTTGCAGGAACTTGTTCGAATTTGATGACTTCACAGAAAAGACAGTAGATTAGGCAGGGGATGAGCGACATCCCCAGGTAAGCCTTCTCGCGTGCCCATACAAGCGTCCCGATTTTCTCACCAATATCATGTCACAAGACAAGAGTGTCAGTAGATTCAAAACTTTAAGCTATTTAAAGAAGTCCATTACGCTGAAGAAAACATGATCTCTTCCAAGATCCAAGATCAGATGCACGACCGGAGAACTGAGAACTGAAGTGCGAGCTGCCAGCCTCACGGGCCCTGATACTGCTGGCCAGACTGCTGGCAGTGACAGCCTGTCATCAAAATACTATTTTAGTGCCCAACTTGAGATACCAGCCACACCAGTCGGAATCTCAAAATTCAGCGCTCAAAGTTGCTCTCAGAATTGCCTTGTTGCAGGCTGCAATTTCATTCGGCCCGAACCAGAACAGACTAGTGCCGCAACCCAACTTGCAAGTATGGGAAAGCATACGAAGAGCGGACCAGGAACTTGTAAGTCTCCTTTGCGACTGAGATCTATTTGACCACCAAGTCTCTTGATTATGCTTCCAAATTCTCTTGCCTTGCCCATGTCGCTGAGAAGTGTTGTCAAGCTTGTATTGTATTGAAGTACTCACGCTGAATTTCCCGCTTTCACAGCCAAGCCATCTTCTCCGGCACCTGAGAAGAAAGGGAGTAAAGGTTCTACCAAGTCTGCCTCAAGTGGCAGCGTCCCAGCTACAGCAGCGCCGGCAAAGGGAAAGGCTACAAAGGGAGGGCAACCAGTCGCAGTAGTAAACGATGTCCCCCCAATCACCCAGAAACAGCAGCTGTTTGGCAACTGGGTAAGCACATAGCATGAGAAATGTGTCGGGTTTCGGCGGTAACCAATGTCTTTCATCACCTCAAGACCGGCAAAACACCACTCTCTCTTTTGCACGAACAATGCCAGAAAAATGATTGGCACAAGCCGCAGTTTCAAATCGTAGGGTACCCATGCCAGATCTCATTAGCTCTTTGGATCCCTGACTCAGTTGCGGTACCAGATGAAGAAGCCAAAAGGATACCAGTGCTCTGTAACACTATCAAAAGAGAACAAGAAGACCCGAGAAGTGGAGCGTGTGCAATATGCAGCTTGGGGAAAGTTTTGGGAAGAGTCAGCCGAGGCCAAGCATGTAAGAAGAGATATCTGCACCAATGCGTGAAGTAGATTGTTTACTTGGGTTTTAACAGTTTGGAGCAACCTATGCCCTTCATCGAATATGCTGCCACATGTCCATACATCGACTGCTTCCTCCAGCACCGCGTGACTTTTGGCTCGAACTCGAGGAAGAGCGTAAAGCGCTAGAGCCTTCAGTTGCACAGTATGAATACGCACCTGATCCGTTTGTGGCAAGGGAGGCAAAGGAAAAGATGCGTAAAGAAAAGGAAACGGCTCGAGAAGCTACCCGGGAAGCGCAACAGAAACCTCGTCAGCCATGGCTAGCTTATCCTGTTGTTCATATGTCCGCGGAAAATAGAGCAATGGTTGAAGATGTCATTCGGGCAAATGCTGATGTACTAGAGGAGTGGGATGCTCAAAGGAGAATTGACAGCAAAGAGGTACACTTGCAATATGACAATCATACATTATGATGGCTGAGTGAAGTGCTGATACAGACACCATCGTCGGGGCAGCCACCGAATGCCGGATTACGATCCTCGCTTATCAAGCTTGGCTTCCGGCCCGCACATGTGGACGAAGCTTTGGGTTTCTGTGTAGACCAAAGCAGTGCCCTCAACTGGTATACGCAGAGTTTCTCGTTTGGCAATTTGTGTTTATGAATGTTAACTTTCCCTTTTTAGGCTTTGCATTCACGTCCCTGAAGACGGTATGTTGTTCCTCATCCATATCTGCTGATGTTTTTCCACCTAAACGATTTCCCTAGATCTTCCTCCCCGCTTCCTTCCAAATACCTCCGACATTAACACCTCCCAGCACACTACAGACTCTCTTGCCCGCGAATACGCGGTCAAGCGGTTAGCATCGGCTGGATTTTCCAGATCTATCTGTGAGAAAGCGCTGAACCTCACAAATGGCAACGAGCTGGAGGCATTGGTTACTCTTTCGCAAAAGTTGGCGGGTGAGGACGAGAATACCGGAGGGGATGTTCCGGACACCGACGTTGGTTCCTACACGCAGGACGATTTGCAGGAGATGCTGATAGAGGAAATCGAGGCCTTGGAGTCAATTTTTGGTGACGCTTTCAGCAGCCAAAAGAGCGAGAAGCTACAAGGGACGATCCTTAGCATCAAGATCATGAAAGAGTCGATACCAGCGCCTAGTATGCTCGAAATATCTATCCCGAATTCGTCAAAGTACCCCTTTGAAGTGCCGGCTCTCGTGCTGCGCAATGAAAAACTCCCTGCATATATCCGTTTAAGTGCGATGGCGGGACTGGCCAAGGATGCGAAAGACAATCTCTTGGGCAGTCCTATGGGTTTCGCTTTGGAGGCATGGTTGGAGGACAACTTGATGGAATTAGTAGATTCCCCCCCACCGCTAGTCAAAATTTCCCGGGCTCTTTCAGCGGCTGCCGACTCGCAAAACGGGAAATCATCAGAGAGTGTGGTTGGCCAGAACGGGTCTGGCAAGCAGGACGCCACTTTTGGCGGAAACTCTGGTAAAGGGAAGCGCAGTGGAAAGCCATCAAATGTACTGAAAGATGACCCCCGCTTGAATGCAGTCCTTTACAAAGAATTTCTTGCCAAAGCGGCAAGCTCTGAGTACCAAAAGATGTTGGCTTATCGCCAAAATTTGCCATCGTACAAATACAAGGACGACATGCTGAAGACTTTGGCCAACAACCAAGTCTTGATCATATGCGGTGAAACCGGATGCGGAAAATCCACCCAGATGGGTCAGTTCATTTTGGATGAGCTTCTTACCAGCTATCGTGGTTCCACGGCCAATATTCTCTGCACACAACCTCGACGTATCAGCGCCCTGTCACTAGCCGAACGTGTTGCTTCTGAGCGTACCGAGAAAGTGGGGCAATCTGTAGGATACGCGATTCGCGGTGAGACCGTTCGCTCTCGTGATACGAGACTTGTGTTTTGCACAACTGGTATACTGCTGCGCATGGTACAGAGCGATCCTCTTTTAAGTGGAATCTCCCATCTGATTGTTGATGAAGTGCATGAGCGTGGAATGGACAGCGACTTCTTGCTGATCATTGTTCGAGATCTCCTAATCAAACGACCTGACTTCCGACTCATTCTGATGAGTGCAACGGTCAACTCGGAACTTTTTTCAAGCTATTTCGGACGTGCACCCGTGTTCAAAATCCCTGGATTCACCTTCCCGGTCAAAGATGTTTATTTGGAAGAATCACTCAAAATGATCGACTATCGCCCTCGCAACGTGCCCCCATACCGGAAAGGGGGCACTCGGGCCGGTAATGATGATCCTCGCGACGGCGGTGCCGCTGGCGGAGATGAGGCTTGGTTACAAGAGTATGAGGCATCTGGTATGGGCGAAGGTGCGCTCGCGGTGTTAGCAGCTGCCAACGCTGGGAATCAGCCTATCGACTATGACTTGATTGCGGCAATGGTCCGTCACATTTGCCTTACTACCGCGACCGAGGATACTTCCTCGGGATCATTAGGCGCCATCCTGGTATTCCTACCCGGTGTCATGGAGATCAAGAAATGTATGGATTTGATACTGTCCGAGTGTGGTGGTCGGGCAGAATGTGGTCGGCTCGAAGTTTTGCCACTGCACGCGAATTTAACCAGCAAAGAACAGTCGGCAGTGTTCAAGAAAATGGCTAAAGGGGTGAGGAAAGTGGTCGTGGCTACGAATATTGCGGAAACAAGTATTACCATGTAAGCTCCCTGCGTATGCACATTTTTTTGAGGAGCTGACAACATTTCAATGTAGCGACGATGTTGTATACGTTATTGATTCTGGCCGAGTCAAAGGTGAGTGATACCTTCTCTTACCAATACAGTGCTTAGCGAATGGCGGCTGATACATCCTTTTTATGTAGAAATGCGATTCAACGGCGTAATTCAAACGCTCGCGGAAACCCCGACCTCCCGCGCATCATCAAAGCAAAGACGCGGACGTGCTGGACGTGTCCGTGCGGGCACCTGCTTCAAGCTCTTTTCAAAAAGATTCGAAGAGAAGAAAATGCGCCAAGAGAGTGAGCCGGAAATGGCCCGGGTGCCCTTGGAACAACTATGCCTGCAAGTCAAAGCGATGGGCTGGCAGGATGTTGCAGGGTTTTTGGGCAAGGTATTTTTTATTTTCGATTTGATAAAACACCTGATGATTTGTTTTAACATGTCGGACAGGCGTTGGATCCGCCATCAAGCCTGAACGTTGAAGCTGCGCTCAGTGTTCTTCGCGATGCCTCAGCTCTTGATCCCGTTTCTGATACGCTCACGCCATTAGGGCGTCACATGGCGGACATCCCTGCGGACCTGCGCATTGCCAAGATCCTGCTCTTTGGTGCCATTTTTCAATGTTTAAGTGCCTCCCTCACAATTGCCGCTTGCATGAGCTCAAAAAGTCCATTTGTGAGTCCCATGGCAAAGCGGGACGAAGCGCGTGAAGCCAGAGACCGGTTTGCGTCCGATCGAAGTGACTGGATTACAGACTGTCGCGCTGTACATGCTTGGATGGGTGTGCGCAAAAGCGAAGGCAGGAAAGGGGAGCGTTCGTTCTGCGAAGACAATTACCTCTCCATGCAAACATTATCGACCATATCCGATTTGCGCAACCAGTATCTTCAAACCCTTGTCGATTTGGGCTACGTTCCTCGATCCTACTCCAAGCATCTCTTTGACCCTCTGCCGACTCCCACCGCGCCCGCCCAACATCCTCTGGATACTTACTCGTCTACGGGTCGGGTCTTACATGCCGTAATTCTTGCCGGCCTGTATCCCAATGTCGCCACCGTTAAATTGCCTGACGCGACATATGACCAAACCGCGCATGGATCGGTGGTGGTGGGAGCCAAAGCCCGTGAAATCAAGTTCTTCACGCATGAAGATGGTACGTTACTCAAGACACTAGTTCACGATATTCATTCCACTGACAATTATGATTTTCCGATCGCAGGTCGCATATTTATTCATCCATCCTCGATGCTATTTTCTCACGCCCAATACGCCGAAGCCCCTTTACTCGCATACTTTGCGAAATTAGCGACCAATAAAACCTTCTGCAGAGATGCTACCGCTGTAGGGGCATGGCCGCTTCTCATGTTTGGAGGCACGCTGAGAGTAGATTTTGAAGGGCGGGCCGTGGTTGTCAGCCGGGTGGGTGCAATGGAATTTCGCGACAACGGAAAGGGAGGGAAGATCTTGGGCGAGTGGCGATTTCAAGCGTTCGCGCGAATAGCAGGTAAGCCAATACCATCCGACCATCTGCAGTTACGCGATTTTCTAACTATATGCATCATGTAGCGCTAGTCAATGGTCTTCGCACACTTTTGGATGCAAGTTTGGCCAAAAAGATTGCCGATCCTGGATTAGACCTTTCACAATCAGCCGTTGTACGGACCATGATTCGCATTTTGATAACAGATGGGAAATAGGGTAGTCATAATACGTGAGGATTTAATTTATCTAGAGTCTATTGTACAGCTACTCTTGAGAGGTTAACAAGGGTAGAGAAAAGCCAAGTTTTCCCGTGTTGAAAAACACGCTTGACCGTTCAAAAACTCCATGCTATATGTCGGCGGTAATAGCTTCTACTTTGGTCAAATCCAAGACCGGCCTTGGCCCTGGCACAGCAACAACCTTTTGCTTGTGGGTCAAAACATCCCTCACAACTTCTCCTTTGCCCAGAGTCTCTTCTTCGCCCGTATCGGGATCCGTCGTAACCAGTTTCAACACTGGCGGTTTGTACTTGTAGACATCGGAAAATCGGCGGCGGGCTTCTTCCAACAGCCATGATACAGTTTTGGGGGTGCCGTTGGGGCCGGGTGGGCATGTGATGGCAAATATTTCATGCTTCTTCTCGGGTGTTTCCATTGCTACGCGAATTTTGAATGGGGGTTCCTTCCAAAGAAAAAAAATGAAGGTCAGACAGTGAACATGAAGAAATAAAGAAGGTATTCGTGGTGCTGTACCTGATGATGCAGATATGATAAATTCCTCGGAGTGAGTGTCCTGGCCGACGCCCCCGATGTGGGTGTTTTCCTTGTCCGTCCAGTTCGCATAACAAGTGATCCGGGGGTTCGCGGCGTCGTCGGTGTGCGCGGCGTTCCTTTACCGGACCCTGGTCCAAAAAGTCGGCGTGGGGCAGGGCTGTTCGGGGTGGTAGCCGAGGATGGGGTGGTCGTAGTGTGCATCCGTGGTGTAGTAGCATTAACGGTGGTTTGATGTGCGGATGAAGTTCGTTTAGCTAGGGGACGTGGAGTGGGTGTTGTGATCTCTTCCTGGGACGGGTTCTGTGATGTAGGTGTGCCGGGAACAGTGGACTTTGGGGCAAGTGGGGATGACACAAGTTGATCGGCGTAGGGCCGGGTAACCGCTTCTGGAGGTTTCTCGGGAAAAGATGGTTTAGCGACTGCAGGTGGTGGCCTTTGAGTCGGTCGGTACGATAATGCCTCATCCACTCCAACTAGAGATAAATCAGTCTCAAAAATCGAGAAACAAGAAAGGAATTTCAAGACCGTACCTATATTTTTGTCCTTCAAAGGCTGTGACTTGTACATGCCGCGCAATGGACTGCACCGATCACAAATCAGTAGGGAGAACATGCTAACTACGAATGTCAAGGGTAATTTACCTCATATTTAGTGGTAGCATCGACAGATCGCGATTCTCATCCTCTTCGCGGGACACTGTTGCTCGTATTGACGCGTTACCAGTAGACCGTGGGAATAAGAGCTGCTGACTTCGTTGGGATTGCGAAGGTGGTGGTGACGAAGAATCAATCCGTAACCGACTCTTTTTGATGACAGCTCGTTTCGAAGAGGGTGGAGATTCTTTTCGTTTTGCGGTTAACGACTTTCGATTGGAAAACGGAGAGGAAGTGCCTGAAAGCCCGGATCGCGGTAGTAGAGGTATATCTGCTTCCTCGTCGTCTTCGTCTTCATTCAGCACATTCTTGGCGCCATTTCCCACCCTTGGAGCTGCCGCGCTGGTAGCTGGAAACTCGTCTATGCCAGTATCAGAGTCGGAATCAATAATCGTGATCGGGGTTGGTTGTGGGATTGAAACTCGCGGTTTCCTTTTTGTTTTTGACGGTGAGGGTGGATTGGATTGATCAAAGTCAAGGGAAAGGTCATCCACAATGGTGTGGATTTGATATTTTGCAGTCCGATCCTTCGGTTTGGCGGGCGCTACCGGCTGAGGTATGGTTGCGGTCTTTCGTGGAGCGACAGAATTATTCGGGATACTGGTTGAACTAGGTATACCATTGCGCGGTCCCGAATCGCTCCCGGCATCTCTGAGCATATCCGGATCGGCCGATCCAAGCTCTGGCTCCATTGATTCATCATTGCCTAAACTGGTGCCAGCTGCCTCAATGATAGCCTCTACATCCGACAATCTAGCTTGAAATCCCGCAGCCTTGGCCTCAAAACCTCGCTTTTGATTGATCCAGACCAATTGAGACAGCGCTTCGCGTTGCATCTCCAAATCTCCCAATTGCTCAGCGAGCGTTACGACTTGATCGTAAGTGCGACACATTAGCTCGTAGGGGCCGCTGGTTTCTTGGTACGAATCCGCCAACTTCAGCAGAATCACCAAGCGTTCGGCACCAGTGCCTTCAAACTTATCCAATGCCTCGCGATACGCTTTCAAAGCTTCTTCATGACGATTTTCTCCCGCGTACGATAACCCAAGATGGTACAGCAACTTTTCGGTGGGTAGTTTAGGAAGTTTGAGTAAGAAAGCCAGGCGCTTTTGCTCCTCAAAGTCATAAATCGCCAGAGCATGTTTCCCAAGTCCCAATAAGAGCTCGCCTCGCTCGCCGTACAGATCAAACTGCTTTCTCAAAGGTACACTGCCATGTTTTGCCGCGTTGAGTCGCAGAGTCAAATCCTGGATGCGCCCTTCCTTTTCAATACACTCTTGGGCATCCGTAATCGCTGTGGTGGCCTGAGCGGTGCCTTCATCATCATCAAGCATATCACACAGGCTTTTGTAAGCTTTCAGCGCACCGATCGCTTCTTCGTAGTGCCAGTAGTCTTTGCAGCGAATCGCCAATTCCCAGTACGAGCGCGCTTCACTCTGCAAGTCGCCCATCTCGTGCAGAAGCTTTTGCTCTTTCCATGCATAATGAATGCTTTGATCACCCTGCCCTTTGGCATGATGAACAGCGCTGATGTTAAAATACGCTTTAGCTTCATCGGATTTATTTCCAGATTTGATGTAATGCTCCAGAGCCTTGTTCATATGCAACAGACTGCGGTCGTACTCGGACGCGTTTTTCAATGTGATTCCCAAGTTCAGATTGATATCGGCTTTGATATCCTCCTTCTTATCCCGCGGCAACCACTTCAACAGGGCCGCTGCACTGCGCCAGGCAGATTCAGCGTCCTCGTTATCGGACGGGCTTTGTTCATGAGACTCCCATCGAGCCGTGTAAGTCAGCGCAAGCTCAAAATAGCCTTGCAGTAATTCACTCTGGGATTGGCATTAGCAATGTGCGAAGCATCCATTTCACAGAAGGTATTACATTATCCTGGAGGTATTGGGAAGATTTGATGTATTCTTTGGCACTGTCGATCGCCGCATCAAAGCATTCCAACCTATAATCTTGTCAGCGTGGCATACAAAACCCATCACCGCGAATGACAACATACTCTCGATAACCGCGACTTAAGCGAAAGTAGGCACTGTTTATAATTCAAAAGTCATTAGCATGATGCCCAAGGATGAGAACAAAGAAAATTTACCGATTTCTCGCTTTTGCCCCATCTTTTGGCCCCAGATTATCTCCGACCTCCAGCTCTTGCTTGGCGACATCAATCATCTTCTCCACGTCGCCCACCTCCTCATAGAGATCGCCCAACTCTCCCAGTAGCCGGTCAGCTTCGTCGTACTGCTTTGACTCCTTGGCCACCTGAATCTGGAGAAGAAGAGAGCGGGTACGTTTGGGAAGAGAGGTGAGGGCAGGCGAGGGCATTGCCTTCAAGGCCAACTTGTACACCACTTTTCGGCCCATGACGTTCGAGTATGATCAGTGAGCCGGAAATCTTGTGTGTCGGCAAATTCAAGGTAGCTATCTGGCTCTCATGGATCCTGGGTGTTTTGATGATCTCTTTCTGGCTACCTTTTCGCAAGCCTAGGCCCCAGGCTAAGGCAAAATGCTCTGCTTTTGACGCTGGTTTCGACGCTCGGAGCTGCGATCTTCGCGCGAGTGCGCGAAGTCCGGTCAATTATTCCGTTTCGGGTTAAATGAAACATTCCCTGGGAATTTGGGAAATTGGGAAATATATGGGCCTGGGCTCCCCAACTCGTAGCATAACCTGAGCACGAAATGATCTGGAGCATCATAGTATAGCATGGTCGCATCTTGGCGACAATTTTAATGTATGTGTATCTAAAATAATCCAACACTTCCTACCATAAACTAGAGAACGGTATACCCGAAGGCTCTACCTTAAAAAAACCTACGGAACTCTAGATCCTACAGTAACTCTATGATCCTAAAATAGTTGAACACCAACGGCTACCAACGCACCCACAATACCCTCGTACAGGTAACCTCGCAGACCCGTGCCTCCGGAGAACACTGGTGGTCGTGTTGCTGTTGGGGACGCGGTAGGAGCTGTGGTAGTGCCCGAAGGGATGCTGGCTGTCGTTGGCGTAGACGGGGTAGTAGAGGCGGGGGGAGGAACTGAGGCTGTTGTTGGCGTAGACGGAGTGGTAGAGGCAGGGGGAGCACCCGAGGTTGTGCTGGCCGGGGGGGCGTTGGTCGATGAGCCGCCGGTCCCGCTCAAGTTGACGTATGGGTCAATGTTCAAGCACTGTTGAACGCTTTGAGGTTTGACAATGAGGGCATCGCCCTGCGACTGGATCCAATTGAGGATGTCAACTCCCACGTTGCTGGTAAAGGGCGAAATGTCATGTTCCAAAGAAATGAATCCCGGCTGCGCAACATTCCAGGTCTTGACAGTGTTCAAGATCTTTGTCGCATCCGCAGCTTTGGGTGCGTCGAGTGATGCGTCGCCGGTATCGCGATTGGGGGTGGTGGTCCACATCATGGCCGAGTATCCCAGGGCCGAGGCAATCGCACGGACTCGGTCGTCAATGTCACCGTAAGGAGGACGGAAGTGGCGGGGGACCTTGCCAATCGTTTGGTAAATGGCAGCCTCAGTATACTTGAGCTCAGCAACGATTTGAGCATTGGTGAGGGATGTGAGGGGGTGATGGGTCCAAGTGTGAGACGAGATGGGGTGACCTGCAGCGTCTGTTGCTTTGACTTCGGCGGGCAAGGACATGACACCCGTACCGCAAACGAAAAAGGTAGCTTTTAGACCCAATTCATTCAGCTTGTCGCGAATCTCGGCCGTGTCGCCGTCGTGCTTGCCCGCGACAATGTTGGAGGTTGGGCCGTCATCATAGGTCAGACCCCAGGCATTCTGTTGAGGACAGGTAACAATGTCGGCATTGATATTTGCACTAGCTGGTCGAGTACACTGGTTGGCGGGCCAATAGCATGTGTTGGCAGCGTTGTCATTGTAGGTGACGGTAGAAAATTGAATGTACGTAGATGGTTTGATGTTGAGCAGGGCCGCGGGAACCACTGACTGCACATGGGCCAAAGCTCTGATGACAAGAATAGATTTAGCAACAATGTTGACCACCAGGACTGGCAATAGGGCAAGACTTACTCGGTGACAAGCGGATCCTGCAAGAGTGCTCCAGTGATGAAGACGGTTTGATCAATCGCGGGCCAGGCCTTTGGCATGGGTGGAGGGAGGGTCAAAGCAGCTTGCGCGACGCTCGACAATGAAAAGACGACAGCGCCGGCAACCGACAGCATACGGACGTAAAACATGATTTCGAACGTTGCCGAGAGTATGTGAGGATCGTGGAGTGTGATTTTCCAAAAGATGGAGAGACTTTAAGGAACCTGCTCTATACGGCGGCGCGGGGGGGCAAGGCAATGGGGATCTGTGCAGGCGCCTTTGGGGGTTATGCATTATGCAGCATTCTATAAATAACCGTTTGCCTCACGTCCGTATACCGGAGGTTGCATATATTTCCTTTCCCCAGAAATTGAAGGCCCGACGCGCTGTCGAATCTCGGCGCCCAAAGTCGTCTGCGGCGAAGCAGGCGGCCAAAACGGCCGGTGTACGCATTAGCTTGATTAGCGGCTGCCTGCAATTATTCAGACAGACATCTCATATAGGATTTCTTGTTTGCTTCGACGGATTGATTTCGGCTCTACTTTAAATTCTTAATTGCTCTACTACTACTGACTACTCGAGTACGTCGAAACATCATTGGAATACTTGTAGCTTTTGCATCTACTGTATTAACTTGGATGTGCACTCCGCATCCTCACTCCGCGCGCTCCGTTGATGAAAGGCTGTGGGGAGAGGAAAGAAAGAACTCAAAAAGGAAAAACTTCTATTCGACGACGAAAAAAAAACGATGAAACAGATGCAAGTAAATTATAGCCGCCAGGACTTGTCCTCCAGTCATGTCCCGTGTTATCGTCGCCCTTCAAGGTTCCTTTTCCCCACATCGCCCAGATGAAAATTATGGCGTCCTGGGACCAGACCGCCTACCAGTATATACATGAAATGGCTTGCTGCAAGGCAAAAATGCAGCAAAAATGTTCAGAAATAATGCGACCTATCTGGAATGACAGAAAATGCGTCTTAGGGCATCTGGGCAGCAATTCGCTCTGCTTTCCTTTCAAATATGCAGTCAGCTTTGGTGCAAGTGGTGCAAGTGGTGCAAGTGGAGAATCGTATGTAAGCCAAACTCAGCCAGAGCCCCTTTTGCCAATCCTGGCTTTTGTCTCCAATTTCGAGTTTAGAAGAAACTTTAAATGAGTCAATGAGCTTGACTGAATCAGCATCTGAATGCAACACAATAATACGTACCAAACGAAAGCCGCATCTATTCCAGGGTCAGTAGCACCAAGTAAACCTTGAGGTGTGGAGAGGTGAAGGTAAACGCGAGCTTCTCTCCCCCCCCCCCCCCCCCCCCCCCCTCGTACCCGAGTGCCGGAAATCATCTATATTCCTTCGAAACTGTCCTTCTGCATTCGACCAAGAAAGTCATTCGGGTGGATCTTTGGCAGACTTTGACAAACGACCAGGCTTCCTCGATTGAATTGCGTAAGCTCCAAAACTTTCGTCCCGCAACTGCTCCCGAGGGGCTTCCGTCAAGTTAAGGCAAATATGGATTCTTACAATGTGTACATCACTCTGCCCAACGGTAGCAGCGAGGCTCTCCGCATATCCCCCGCATTGAGTTTGGGTGAAGTCCGATCCCAGTTTTGCGCAGCGGCTGATGTGCCAGACACGACGTCAAACATAGTCTTGAAATTATACTCGTCGGATGGCGGACTGTTGCCCATCGGACCTCATATTCCAGCCAATGGGCCAGAGAGCCGGTATCGTTTGGAGATCAAAAAAGGTCTGTAAACACGCGTGCAAGAAGATTCAGGATGAAATGCAAAGGCTGAACACTGTCTTGTGTGTGTCTTGTGTGTACAGCGGCATTCATACTCGAAGCTAGTAGCGCCACTGATCTGGGTGACGATCAAGTATCCGCGATCCTCAGCGATATAAACAAACTGAAGGAAAAAATTGAGGCAATCAAGCTGAATGGCTCATCATCGACGACGACACACTCGCATGGGTCCAAACCTGACGCCCAGGTATGTGATTTCTAGATGCGTCTCTGGCATGTCAACTCATTGGAGCCGCCGAGTATAGAGCAGCACAGCAGCAACGCATCCTGCCAGTGGTATGCCATCTTCGCGACGTGTTCAAAAGTCCACCACAGCACCGTCAGCTCCCAAGCCAGCTCAGCCTGCTTTCCAGCCTGAAGTGATGCAACATTTGAAGCATCCTACCTTCGACATTTGGCAATGGCAGGAACATGAAATGGCAGCGCTATTACAGTGCATGTTTGAAGAGTTTGGCCTGATGGAAACGTACAAGATTGACCAGAGCAACATGGACGGGTTCCTACAGTGTGTGCGCAGCAGCTATAACAACAATCCATTTCATAACTTTCGGCATTGTTTCTGCGTGACGCAAATGGTATGGTGAAAGTTTATCCTACTTGATAGCCGCATTTTGCAAAAGGCTAATAGATAATTCATTTCAGATGTACGGACTTTTACACGTCACTGAAGTTCACAAGAAGCTTCAACCCCTGGAAAAGTTGATTCTTCTGGTCGCTTGTATCGGCCACGACTTGGATCACCCTGGTTTCAACAATGCATATCAAGTCAACGCTAAAAGCGAGCTCTCCATCATCTACAACGACGTGTCTCCTCTGGAAAATCACCACGCAGCCGTACTGTTCACGATCTTGAAGGGAGAGGATACCAACATTTTGAGCAATCTGTCCGAAACCGATTCCCGCGAGGCCCGCAAACAGATTATTGCGTGCATCTTGGCTACGGATATGGCCAAACACGGTGAAATCATGACCCGGTTCAAGGGCTACGCCGAGGCCGGTTTCAACTACGACGACTCCGCTCAGCGCAGTCTGTTGCTGCAAATGATTGTTAAATGCGCGGATATCTCCAACGAGGTCCGTCCCAAGCATGTATCTGAGCCATGGGTCGATTCCCTCCTTGAGGAATTCTTCTCACAGTCTGACCGGGAAAAGGAAGAAGGACTTCCCTTTGCACCCTTTATGGATCGCCAAAAGGTCACGAAAGCTAGCGCCCAAGTAGGCTTTATTGGGTTTGTGATGATTCCATTGTTTGAGTTGGTGAGCAAGGTTCTACCTAATATGGAGGAACCCGTCATCCAGCCCATTCGTAAGGCCTTGGAGTACTACAAGGGCATGGCAGCTTGATAGCTTTTGGGGGGTTGTTTTTTTTCACTCGGAATGCTTTTTTTTCACTTTTTGTATAACTTCAAATTCAGACGGCAAGTACTTTATTCTTTAATAAACCTGTACTTTCCCCCATTGCTCTTCCGTAACGTTAGTCAGAAAGGACATTGGTTTCAAACGACCTGCTGCGCATATTGCGCAGTTGTTAGGGTTAGGACGGTGTTGACGGCAAAATCCGGCGGAATTTGAATTTTGAATGCCCGATCTAATTGCAAACTTCGAAAATGTTGCCTATAACAATCCGTTGTTGTCGACGGCTCCCTTCAATAAGACCACTTGCTGCTTCTCTGGACCCCATATATGCATCTCCAACAAGGTCTTTTCCTAATCCTCTCCGCTTCATCCGGTCCGCTCCAACCGGCAATGACCGTCCCCATCCTCGTCAAGCAATTGGCCGCATTCGACCCGTACCAGCAGGATCCCTCCCCCCACTCCCTTCATCATCCCACATCAACGACCCAGTAAACCCATCCCACCCCAGATCTGAATCCGACCACCAAGAAGATGGGGAATGGCATTCCTACAATCAACGCACCATTCTCCGTCCAGCCCTGTTTACAGCAGGGATAGTCGTGGCCAGTTTTGGGGCTGCGTCTTATTACCGAGCCCAAGAGCGGTGGAAGAGTCAGGATATACGTTCATTCATTTCCCTGGAGCAACTCTTTGGGAGTCAACGGGGGTTCAATCAAGGTTCAGGAGCATCATGGATACCTGAGCCTATGCTGCGAGTCAAGGGAATGATTCAAGACGAATGGAATCGATCTCGGACCTCTCAACGGACCGTCTATGCCATTATCGGGTTAAACGCCTTGGTCTTCCTAGCATGGCGGGCGCCCTCCCTCCAATCCTTCATGATGCGTCATTTCACGCATCACCCACTGTCCGGCCGATCTTATACCCTTTTAACCTCGGCATTCAGTCATGAGAGTTTTATGCATTTTGCATTCAACATGTATGCATTGTACGGATTCGCACCCATCTTTCAGGACCATGCACTCGGGTCATGGGAGGAAATGACGGCAGTGTATTTGTCAGCGGCAGTTCTGGCTTCTTTTGCCTCGCATTTGCTCTCTTCCTTTAATATCAGAAAGGCAAAACCGAGTTTGGGAGCGAGTGGAGCTGTCTGGGCCATTATTGCTGGGTGAGTCCCCTCCGATCCATCTTGATCACCTACCACATATTGAACATTTTATTAGCATGGCCACGATCCTTCCCCAACTACCCGTCAGCATCATATTTATTCCAGGTATGCGCTTCACCATGGGCGATCTCGTCCCGTTCCTGGTCGGTGTCGATGTTGCCGGTCTTGCCTGTGGATGGCAATTCTTTGACCATGCCGCCCATTTGGGTGGGGCTGCGTTCGGCTATGCGTATACAAAGATGGGACATAAGTGGTGGAATGAAGGACAATTACGGCTGGATGCGTGGCATCGGGAAGGGCGGATATGAGCTATTGCATGTTACATGGTTCCTATTGGACAATGGAAATTCCGATGATATTTACGTGTAGTACACGTCAATCAGGAGACAGCTCTTTGAAAACCGCAAAAAATTTGAAGTGAAATGTGTGTATATGCATGTGTGAAATCAGAAAAAAAAAGTGTATAAACTGGACAAAAAAAGTTTTGCATTGCCCGAGAAAAAACTAAAGAAGGAAATCAAACAAGAAGAAGAAGAAGAAAGGATAAAGTTGAAGTCAACAACACCGAATGGATGTAGTGGGGGTCCCGCAATTCAAGCTGACGACACTTTCCGCCCGCGTTGCTGGGGCTTCGGCCTTGTCAAAGATAAAGACGATGCTGGCGCCAAAGGAGACGCGGCGAGAGCAGGGTGCGGAGGAGGCTGAAGTTGGGCGACCTGGACAGGATGTGGTATAAACTACTTTGACTGTATCGGAGATGGAGCGGGGTCGAAAGACCCGGTTCGTAGGAGGTGGTTTGCGGTGGGATGATGAAGCGTGGGAAGAGGCAGGCGATGGATAAGAGTGTTGCGAATTCCACCCGTTACCTCCTCCTACAAAGTCGTTGGTGGTGTCGGGGGGAGGGTACGCGTGCACCGACACATCCGACAAGGACGACGACGCTGACTGCGCATTGAGGGTAGCCAGGGAAGATGATGAGGAAGATGGGGAGCTGGAGGAGAGCGATGAGGTTGCGGATGCGGGACGAATCCGGTTTTGTTGTCGGGCGCGGAAAAACTCTATGGATGTGATGGATCCGCGGGGGGAGGTGGAAGCGGGAGAGGTTGCTGGGGACGGAGTCGCTGTCGCGTTGGGAGATGAACGTTTATGGACATGGATGTTGTTGGTTGCTTTACTGTCTTTGGATGACTCCTTGGTTCGACTTGACCGATGCAATGTAGCCGATAGCGAAAAGTATTTACTGTGTTGTTTCTGAGAGGTCACTGGCCCACTGGGTGCAGAATACACTGACGCCTGATCAACTCGCTTGGCACGGAGGGCGGCGGCAAGTTGCTTTAACGGGTCACGGCCATCATGGTGGAGGGGAGCCATATACTTTGTCTTTATAACTTGTCAAGTACGGGAGTGGTGACGACGTCTGTTGATGTCTCCAAAAAAAAGAGTCTTCAGCGGCACTTTGGTATCCAAGTACGTGTATGTGTGATGATGCCAAGAAAAAAAAAAGTATAGTCAAAAAGCGATTGAATCAAGAAGCTGGGAATGAATAGACGACGTTTTTCGGTTGACGGCGAGGTGAATATATACGGCAAGGGTCCTTGGTGCCCGTTCACGGTCGTGATGCGTGATGCGATTAGTTTATTTTTGCAAGGGGCTGGCAAAAGTGGAGTACTCGTATGACGAATATATATCTTGGGTCGCAAAGAATAGGGCGATTGAAGGGGGAATTTCAAAGGTCAAAAGTGCCACTGAGAGGCTTGCCAATGAAAGAAGAGGATATACGGGTTATAAGGGGGGGTGTTGTTGTCCGCGACGTGTGTGCTTGAAGAGAGCTAGCTACCTTTATACTTTTTGACACATTAGCGACATACCTTTCGTTATTTTTTTTTGGCCAACTCCACTCTGGAGGGGTCGTTGTTGCCATCTCGCGAGAGAGAAGACACTTTTGCTTCGCTTCGGCCCAGTCTAGTGCTAGCCAAAAAAGAACCCCCGACGTTCCATCGGAACTGTATTTTGCTTGGTTGGGTTCGTTCGGTTGGGCGAAACTTTTTTTTGGGTGGTGATCCGTAAAGGGTCGACCCCTATTCCCAAAATGGCCCAGTATGTCGCATTTATATAATGAAAAACCGTTTTAGCGATCAAGTTACCACTGTAATTACGCGCGCTTAAACCTGTTTACAGACACGGGAGGATGGGGCCTGCGTGGGCCCCCCAACCAAGTTTCTTGCTTCTTGTACCATCTATGTATCTCGCACTCCTCGTCTTGTCGACGGCGGTCGTTAGTACGGGTCTTGCCCATCGGCGCAAGGATCTGGCTGGGAAAGCGACTCATCTTTTCACACGCGTAACGCGTCAGCTTCGGTCTGGACAGCGTGATTTTTTTATTGTTATTTCGCAAACTCTCACCAACAAGGTTTTATAAACAATTATTTTCCTCCTTCACGCAGTTCCCACAAGATCATTACAGAGAACTCGTGAGCAAAAAGACATTTCTTTTGTTTGGGTATTATTATTTTTTTGATCGTAGGGTCGTGGTCAAGATGCCCCATATATCAACACTAACCTTTTACAATATCTGAGATGGAAATCTGGTTGGAAATCTGGTTGGAAAAGTGAGGCAAGACCAGATCTGGGCTGTGACGATTTTTACCCAGACCGATCGAACTTTTTTGTCTCCAAGATAACCTTTCAGCAACAAGGTCCGGTTCACATCCGATCTTTTCCGACAATGGTTGAAAGCTATAGTTTTTACTCTGCAGGATGTTTTCTCCACGCTGGCTCCATCTGCAATGTCCAGTCATATGAAGCAAAACGCCTCTCCGATGGGGTCTGACAGCAATGAGAATATGCAGTTTTTTTTTGCATCTCGGGTAACCCCCCTTCTTCTTCTTCTTCTAAAATGTTACCGAAAGGCATACAGCACACAATATTGTCCAGAAATTGAATCCAAAAAATCCGTCTGGGAAGGTCTCAAGTTTGTTTCTTGACAGATATGTAACAAGTATCTCTGATGGGGTGGAAAGGTCTCAGGCTAAAATCTTCTTCCACTTTCCTCATCCGGGCACCCAATCTTCCCCCAACATTGTAGAAATGCAGTATATTTTCCACAAGTGAATCTAGAAAAGATCAATTTGTGAGGTACAAACCCCCCCGCTTCACGGTAAATGTACCGAAAGGCGAAAAAGGTCTGTGCGCAGGTAGACGTCCTTCCGAAAAAAAAAATTTACAACCTCAAACCCGTTCTTCTTTAACAAAAATATATACATACAAAAAAATCCAAGAATCTTTCATTCAATCGTCTTTATCATCCTTTACAATAGAAGTCGTAACAGTCTTCCCAAAGCGGTCCTTGACTCGCCGCTGCACCATTTCCGCCCCATCCCACACCCTACAAAAAAATCTCAATTCCCTGCATCGTAAAATAAATGATATAGAATACGTACCGTTGAACTCCCCGTTCGACAACATCACCATACTCGCCCCCTCCATATCGGACCAGTGCCGCAACTCCCGCAATCGTGAAAATGAAGAGTTCGATGGGAAGGAGGATAAAGAATCCGACTGAGACGAGAGTCGATTCCACAATCAGCGAGCTAATCACTAAACCAATGTTGTCATCAGTAGTACTCTCAACATTATATGAAATAGGAAATGTGGGACTTACGGGCAAATAAGAGCGTACAGGCACTACTGATCCCCACCCACCCCACAAAGAGTGTGAGCGGGAGTAGAGAGAGGAGGGCGGATGCTGTGATGAAGGTTTTGACGGGTGGGTAGACTTGCATGTAGTGGGTTATCAGAGCGGCCGAGTCGGTGGTTAAGGTGGACATTGTGGAGGATGACCTCTGTAGGGTCTTGTCAAAGTTTGTTTTTTAGGCGTGTTTAACGTTTCGCATAAGGAGAAGTTTTACCTGCAGGAGAGTGTGTTGGGGGAGTGGCCAGATATTTCGTTGTTGTTGGAGTGTTGTTTTTGACATTGGTCTCCTTTTTCTTCCAAAAGATGTTTGGATCAGTCTCTCTTTTTGGCAGGGGCTTCTCGATCAAAAAGTCGTGAGGTCATGACCTTTTGCGAATTTTTCCCCAAAATATGAATCAACGCAAAATCTCTGGAGTTTTGATCGACTTGAGCGGGTATGACAATCCTTCTTTTCCCCCTTACCTAAAACCCCAAACCTATTAACCCTTTTACGAAAACAGCACACTCCATATCGACACGACCCCAACTCCCAATGCCATCCCCGCACTCCAAAAACTCCGAGATTCAGGAGTCAAGGTATGGACATTTCGTTTCTTATGGTGATTCCCCGGCGAACTGATGATTATGTAGATTCGGTTTTGTTCCAATACGACGAAAGAATCGGGAAAGTCGTTGGTGAGGAAATTACAGGGGATGGGGTTTGATATCCACTCAGAAGAGGTTAATATAAACAAGATCTTTTTTGTGATATGTGTACTGATGATAGGGATAGATCTTCACATCACTCACGGCGACAAAACACGCTATCCAATCCCGAAATCTTAGACCGTTACTGTTACTCGAAGATGAAGCCCTGACCGAATTTGAGGGAGTCGAGACGGAACATCCGAATGCGGTTGTCGTGGGTCTAAGTCCTTCTTCATTCCACTATTCAAAGGTACACTCCCCTCTCAAAAAAAAACAAAAGCGGGTCTTAAATGGGAATTTAGATGAATGAAGCGTTTCGATTAATCAAAGAGGGGTCTCCCCTCATTGCAATCCATAAATCTCGATACGTAGCTACATCAACCGGCCTCTCACTCGGTCCGGGCCCCTTTATCGCCGCGTTAGAATACGCTACGGAGACCCAGGCAACAGTGATCGGAAAACCCTCTGCATCGTTTTTTCGGAGGGTGGTGGGTGATATGGGGGTGAGTCCGGACGAGGGGGTGATGATTGGCGATGATGTATGGGATGATGTGGGGGGAGCGATTGCGGTTGGGATGAGGGGTATATTGGTCCGGACGGGGAAATATGGGGAGGGGGATGAAGAGAGGAAAGGGGTGGTCCCCACTGCGGTATTTGCGGATTTTGCGGCAGCAGTTGATGCGATTATGGAGCAAATTTCACGGGATTGATTGAGATAAATTGGGTTTGTACACAATTTGTATTTTGCATTTTGAATTCATTTGAGCGATTCTTGTAGGGAGGGTTATTAGGGTAAAAGAGATTCCTGATCGGATAAGCGAGTTATTCGGATTTCCGCTCCCCCTTTCCATTTCTTGACTGCACACACACACATCTGCCAAAAAAATGAACTTGGTTTTGTTGGAACCCCTCGGAATTTTGCAGGTGGGTTTTTTTGTTGGTGGATACAGTCAAGAATATGCAAAAAATACCATCCAAAAAAAAACCATACATTTCACCTGTAATACCTTACGAATCATTGGGCATGGGGATACGACATACGACCATTCAAGGTGCAGGAGTCAAACGCCAGGATATATCGAAATCGTTTGAAGAAACCAGTATTCGTCAGACTCTGTGATGCGATGGGACGAATTTTCAGTTTTTACCCACCACCTCGCAACATTTTTTTTTTTTTTTTTGCAAAAGCGGAAAAACGGTCGTTTGCGTTCTCTTTCGGCCCAAGTTTTGGATATCCATGTATCATACCCAAAAGTTTGTGTGCGAGGTCAACCTACTAGCATTTACGGACCGATTTATATATATACCGTCAAGAACAGTTATGCCTCACATCTCTTTTTTGTAATTGGAAATTCAGTAAAATACCTTTTCTGCAACCTATATGAGCACCTGGAGTAACTGCTGTAACGCACACCATGATGAATTAGGGAAACTGAATATGAACGAATGTATATATTGACATGACGGTGGAAGGAGGTTTTGGACGAACTGCCGTGTATATATACGGTGATTCTTGCTATAGATTGATGGTTTACAGTGGGGGGGTGGTAGTAGAATTTATGGATTGTTTGTTGTTTTTGGAGCGAGAGAGGATTTTTTAGTCTGGGATAGAAATGCGGGGACCCGCCCTTTGATCATTTTATTGCGAACAAAAAGTTTGAGGAGGTAGTGAGTTGATTCTTGATGCATTTCCTATATTGCAAAAAAATAAATTCCGCACGATTCTATATACACAAAAAGTAAAAGTGCTATGATACATAAAGAGGCATCAGATAAAAATACGTTAAACAGACACATGAGCCCATAATGAAGGATGTTGTTTTTCAAAAATGTGGCCTCCGAGAACGACGCCGAGGCCCAGGACGAGAGTCAAGGCAATGATCATGGCCGTGACCATGATTGCAGCTTTTTTGAGGATTTGGGCTCGTTGTTGGCGGCGTCGTCGAGCGGTAGGTTTTGGGGCGTCTTCTTCGATTTCAATGGTATAAGACCCCGTTTCGGATTTCTCGGGGGGTGATTCAGTAGGTGGCCCATACATCCACTGACTGGAACTCGAGACAAACGATTTCATCGACATCATGGAATCTTGACGAAGGGCACTGGACATGAAGGGGGGTAACCCCCCCGGCGGTGTCAGACACGTCAAACACCCACCCGGAAAAATCCCAATTTTGTTCGTGGAGCGATTCCGACCGTGGATCCATCCATCATGAAACCGTTTATAGATTTCACATTCGTCGCCTACGGAAATTCCGATTTCGTCGGGCATGGTGGGAGCGTGGGAGGCGATGGCGAGTTGGAGGTAGGAGGTGTGAAGGCCGTTGCGGGTTGTTTCGAGGTGCCAGGGGCTGGATGCGGTTTGTGGTTTGAGTTTCGGGGGTTTCTTTTTTTTTCGATGGGGTTTTGGGGCTGCTTCCGTGTCGCTTTCGGCGGCTCGACTGGGGCCGTCGTCTATTGGACTACTATCTGTAGTAGTAGTTGATGAGCAGTGGAGGGATTCACTGACTGGGGGTATCTCTTTGGTGTCTTCTTGCTCGTCTTTTTGATCGACATCCTCCTCCTCCTCCTCCTCATCATCCTCATCTTCATCATCATCAGCATCATCATTCCCCCAAAAGATGCGTGATGGACCCACAGCAGGCGTCAGCACAATCCGTGGTGTCTGCATATGCTGATGGTGGTGGTGGTGATGACTCGGGCCACGCATCTGCATATGACTTGGTCCATGATCACTTTCCAAGAAAAACAGTTCGCTGAATGTCGGTGAGGGGAGTGGTGGTAGTCCTGTCGCTAATGAAGCGGATGGGCGTCTCGTGCTAGGAGTAGGCAGGGGTAACAGGAAACTGGTCCGTCGGGGTTGGGGTTGTTGAGGTTCATGACTGTCGAGAAGAAAGGGTGATGGGTCAAAGAAGGTGGAAGCCGTCGTCGCCCGCTGCTGGAGAAGGGAGCCTGGGATGGGGAGGGTATCTTGTCTTAGAATGCCTGGGTGCCTTGGACTCTTGTCACTGGCACTGGCGGACGCCATGAGCTACTGTAGCTCCGCTTGCTTACTCAATCAACGATAGTCGTGATTATGGGGTTCTGTTCTTCGTCAAAGGGCTCTGGGCTCTGGGCTCCAAGGGCTCTGCTCCTAATTCCTTCTGGGGCAGTCTCCGGGTCTCACTCTGGGTAGTAGTACTAGTCACTCCCGGGGACACTCACTCACTCGCGCAACGCAACGCAACGCAACGCAACGCACGCAACGGAAACAACGTAACAGCTCATTTGTTTGTTTCGGGACTCACGCACATTCACAGCCACTCAAGTGGAGTTTCCTGATAATTATTCACAGTTCACACGGCTCTCATGATCTTGGTCTGAAGGAGGACAAACAACAACAGCCATGTCGCAAATAGAGAAACTGTCGGTGAGGTGAGTTATCGTTTCCAGGACGACATATCTTCACAGAACTAAGGTTATGATCCATAGGGGCATCCGCTCATTCAACCCCCAAACAGAAAACCATATCCGCTTCTTTAGCCCCCTCACCATTATCGTTGGACATAACGGCGCTGGCAAGACGGTATTGTCCTTTACTATTCAGTAACTCCTCCACTACAAAGAAACTGATGTGATTTGCACAAAGACAATCATCGAATGCTTGAAATACGCTACCACCGGTGACTTGCCCCCAAACAGTAAAAATGGGGCATTCATCTATGATCCAAAGGTACACTATACTTTTTGTTGTTGCAGTTTTTTTTTTTGGGTCTGGTTGCAAATGACCACCATATTATTCTTCACAGCTGGCCCATGAATCAGAAGTCAAGGCTCAGGTCAAATTGGAATTTAGAAATGTCAATGGAAAGGAAATCGTTTGTACCCGTTCCATGTCGCTTACCCAGGGGAAATCATCCGTATCCCAACGCACTCTCGAGAGTCTTCTTCTCGTCAAAGATCCTCTCACTGGTCAGGTATGTCCCCCGAGCCCGAGAATCGCGGAGTGAGACTTTTTTTTTTTCGAGCCCGAGCGAAGATCCCGACGAGCCCGTAGGGCGAGGAGGGCCCCGAGGCCGAACGCAGTGAGGCCGAGGGCCCGCGCGAGCGAGACGATTTCCTGAAAGGAGATTGGCGAGCGGGAGCGCGGTCGGGGGTCTAGCAAAGTCATTTATGACGACCCCGACGAGCCCGTAGGGCGAGGAGGGCCCGCGCGAGCGAGACAATTGACCAAAGCCCGAGCGAAGCGAGGGCGAGGGAAATTGGCGAGCGGGAGCGCGGCCATGGCCCAGACATTTTTCCGGAGGAAAAATGGATGGGCGCTGACGATTTTGCAAAGCAAAATCAAGTGCGAGCGAAGCGAGGGAGACCAATTTTGCAGAGCAAAATTGAATGCGAGCGAAGCGAGCTCAAAAAGATACTGACGAAGCTCCGCAAGGAGCGAGGAACACGATTTTGCGGAGCAAAATCACTACGGGGTTCACACATGGTGCAACAATACGACGACCCCGAGCGTAGCGATGGGGAGGAGCATGCGTTTACTCACAGACTCGGTTGGTTTGATGGATGAGGGGATGGGTGAGGGGATGGGTGAGGGGATGGATGAGGGGATGGATGAGGGGATGGACGAGGGGAAAGTACTCGGACATATGGCTAACGTAGGATGTTAATAGAAACATAGTCTGAGCACGCGATGCGCGGAACTGGATATTGAGATGCCGTTACAGCTGGGAGTCCCCAAAGCCATCTTGGACAATGTCATTTTTTGTCACCAGGAAGAATCATTTTGGCCGCTTTCCGAACCATCCACTTTAAAAAAGAAGTTTGACGAAATCTTTGCTTCAACCAAGTGGGTTGCACTAGTTACTCTATCTTAGCAAAGGGATGTATTGACTTTATGGTTGTAGATATACCAAAGCACTGGACAGCATCAAATCCTTCCGCAAAGAACAAGTCATTGCCCTCAAACTCGCCCAAAACAATGTTTCCCACCTCAAAGAAAAGCGGGGAAAAGCCCGTCGGGTCGCCGAATCCTTGACCTTAGTTGAAGGCAAATTAGAAACGGCCCAATCTCGGATTGAAGCCTTGGATTCGGGCGAGATTGAGACGACGGTGCAGGAAATGACGGATTTGATGGAACAGAATCGACGGGTTCAGGAAGCCAGGTTTAAAGTCCAGCAGGCTGAATCGGAACGGGGGATTATTGAAAAGAGTATTGGGGAGTTGAAGGCTGGGTTGCAGGAATATGCTGGTATGTATTTTCCCGACGAGCCCGAGCGTAGCGAGGGGCGAGGAGGGCTTTGGCCCAGACGTTTTTTCGAGTCCGAGCGAAGCGAGGGCGAGGAGGGCTTTGGTCCAGACATTTTTCCGGAGGAAAAATGGATGGGCGCGAAATGAGCTGGAGCGAAGCGAGGGCGGATGATTTTGCAAAGCAAAATCGAGTGCGAGCGAAGCGAGGAGGGAAGGAGATACTGACGAAGCCTCCAAAGGGGTGAGAAACAAGATTTTGCGGAGCAAAGTCAATACGGGGTTTCACACGTGGTGCAACAATACGACGATCCCGAGCGTAGTGAGGGGGAGGAGCCATGCGTTTTAATAACAGATTCGAATTGTTTGCGGGACGAGGGATGAGGGGTCGGATGGATTACGCTCGGGGGAGAGGAGCACGCGTTTTTCATTGACTCGAATAGTTTGAGGGATGGATGATGTGGATTGGGAGTTGGGGATGCAATGGGGGATTATGGGTTCGGAAGGGGAAATATGGGGAGAGGGATGGTGAGGTTAGGACAGGGGTGTGGTGTCTAGTGCGAGAAGGGTAAAAATGTTCTCTGCGCCTTACGACGTGCTTATGTTTTCTGTTTTTTATGAAGAAAGCGACGAGGAACTTCAAACCCTACTGAGTGAATACGACTCTTCACTTGAAGCCAAGGACTCTGAGCATTATCAACTTGAACAACAAGCGACACTCAAGACGGCCGATATTGCCGAACTCCAAGCCGAGCATTCGCGTCTGTCTACCAAATTGGGCCAACTCCAAGCTGAACGAGAGGTGAATATTTTCTTGCTTGAGTTTTTCTCCTCACGAGAGAGACGTGTCGTTGATGAATTTTAAGGCACATGAACGCCGCCTAACCGAACGCAACGCCCTCATCACCGAAATCAGCCATGAACAAAACTATACCGGATTCGAACGCCCCCCCTTTTCGGAATCTACTATTGAATCCTTTATTCAGAAACTCCAGGGCGATATCAATGACCGGACGGCCGGACTAGACGGATTGAAGCTGGAAATTCGGGATCGGGAGAATATATTTTTGTCCGAGTTGCAGGTTATGAAGACGAATGTGGCATCTGTGGAGGAGACTAAGAAGATGTTGAGGAAACAAATGGTAGTAGTGTACATGGCATATTCATAGCAGTGTGGGATTTTAAACAACCGTAATATAGGATGCGACACGACAGAAACAAGCTACGTGTATGCGCGACATGCAAAACATCAACGTAACCCAAACCGAGATTGACGATCTAGAAAGCCGGTCCATGGAAGAAGTCAGTACCTCCCCATCCTTACCCCCTTACCCCTTTGTCTAACTTAGTTTATTAGAGCATGGCCCTGGACCAAGCCAAAAAACAGTATAACCATCTCGAAATCGAACAAAAAATCCGGAAATTGAATTCAGAGTTGCAAAAATGCGAGTATGAACTGACGAAAGCCGGAGATGAGATTTTGGTGTTGAATATGCAGTTGGAGACACGGGCGAAATTGGCGGTTAAAAAGGGGGAGGTTGAGCGGAAGGAGGAGGCTATTACCAAAAGGTTTGATTCTACCAAAAGCAAAAACGCAGGGGTGGCGATTAATGTTTTATTGGATAGTTTGGTGGTCATTCAATCCGAAATGACATCCTTACTGGGCCGCACACCCGACTCTCCATCCATGGACCGAGCCGTTTCCGAATTCTGCTTGCAAAAACAAAAAGATGTCAAAATGCTAGAAGACCAATGGTCGACATCCCAACAGGCCCTATCCTCTGTCGACGCCAAATTGTCGATTGCGCGCGGGAATTTGAAAACCAAAGTGGAGGAACTGGAAGAAAAACGAAATAGGATTAAAGCTGTTGCGGATGATAAAGATTACCCTGATGCATTGGCTAAAGCTGAGAAAGAACTGATTGATGGGCGAGAGTAAGTCACCTCAAGAAATGTCCTGTTCTAAGGATTTATTTAACCGTGTTTCTTTTAAGTGAGGTGGCATCGATGCGAAGTGCCGGGTCCATGTACTCTAAATTCATCAATCGGTACAACTCGAGTAAATGCTGTCCGTTATGTGTTCGACCATTTGATGGGACTGACGGTGAAGCCTTTCTCCAAAAGGTAACTGTCATCAGCAAAAAAAAACACATGTGTGATGTTTCGGTATGTACTAAACTTTTACTATTATTTATAGTTGCAAATCATCCTGGAACGGGTCCCCGAAGCTACAAAGGCCGCCGACCATCAATTGGCCATCACGGAACAGAGGAAAGACCGGTTGGCTCAGTTGCGCAGCGTGTATGATGATTTGGAACGGTTGAGGGATAGAGAAGTTCCGGCCATTGAAGCAAAGATTGAGGAGTATACGCTTGAACGGGTGGGGATTACGTCTACTGCAGAAGATGTAATGTTATGGTTTTTTGATATATGACGCATGTGGACACGGATATTAATATTTTCCAATGTAGATGAAGGAGAAACTGACCATGGTCCGCCTAGACGCTCAAAATGCCGAAACACTCAAAGAAAAAGTCTCAAACTACACTCGTCAACAACGCGAATTGGAAATTCTAAAACGGGAAGTGGACCGTATCACGCAGGAATTGAGTAGTAGTTCGGGGTCGGATCGGACCATGGAGGAAGTCCAACGGGTCCAAGAGGAATGGCAGGATAAATCCAAATCGATCCGGCGCGAAATCGATCGCTTGAATTCTGAATCCCGGATGAGACAAAAGGAGATTACGGCCAAGGAGTCTCGGGTGCGGGATATCCGGGAGCAATTGCAGCGGGCTACATTTCAGTTTCGCGAACGGGAGAAATTAGCCAAATCTGTGGGGGAGTATAGGGCTGAAATTGAGACGTTGAGAAAAGAGATTGAGACGGTCGAACAACGGGCTTTGGAGCAGATGCCCGCGATTCATGAGAAGGAAGCAGAGTTGGGCGTTTTTCGACGCTCGATGAGTACAAAGGAATCCGAGTATTTGCGACGGGTCAATGCGTTGCAGCAGAGTATGGGCCGGGTTCGGGATATCACCAATGAATTAAACCGATATTTACGGTCGAATGCCGATAGTCAATTAACCCAAACGATTGACCGGTCACGCCAAATCACGACCGACATGGCAGTGTTCAAATCCGAGATTGCCGCATTGCAGGACCAGATTCAGGCGATCAGGGACCATAAAGCCGATGTGAACCATTTACGACGACAGATTGAGGATAATATCAAGTATCGGAAATTGGTGCAGGAGAGTTTGAGGGTCGGTGAGCGTGCACGCAAATTAAAGGAGGAGGTGGCGGGGTTGGACCAACGATCGATTGAGGAGCGGTATACGAGGTTGAAGAGACGGCATGAGCATCTTGTTGGCGAGGTAATGTTGTTGTTAGTTTTGGATTTGGTTATGATGGGTGTGTGTGTACTGATTTTTGAGGTATGTTTTTTTTAGCGGGCTGGACTCGTAGGCGAATCCAAACAACTCTCGGACCAAAAACTCCAACTCCAACGTGAACTCACTGGAGACTACAAAAACATGGAATCCCTCTACCGGGCCCAACTCATCTCCCTCCGCACCGAAGAAATGGCCCATGCCGATTTAGACAAGTACGCAAAAGCCCTCGACGCGGCCATCATGAAATACCACTCGTTAAAAATGGACGACATTAATAAAATCATTCGCGAGTTGTGGGTCAATACCTACCAGGGCTCGGATATTGATACCATTGAGATTCGATCGGATAATGAGAATGTGAAGGGGAACCGGACGTATAATTATCGGGTTGTGATGCTCAAAGGGGATATTGTGCTGGATATGCGGGGGAGGTGCTCGGCCGGACAAAAAGTGCTGACGTCGTTGATTATTCGGTTGGCCCTTGCTGAAACTTTTTGTCTCAATTGTGGGATTTTGGCACTGGATGAACCGACGACGAACCTTGATCGAGAGAATATTGAGAGTTTGGCGGAATCACTTGCGCAGTACGTATTCCTTCCCTACCTCCCATCTTTTGCCATTCTCTGACTTTTAGCGGGGGGTTTTTTTTTTAAGTATTATCAAAATCCGACGTCAACAATCCAATTTCCAACTCGTGATTATTACCCATGACGAAGAGTTTATGCAGTTATTGGGGAAATCCGAGTATGCGGATTATTATTTCCGGGTGGCCAAAGATGAAGAGTAAGTGAAACAAAAAGAATTGTATTTTGGGGCAAGGTTGTTAATGCGGGTTTTTTTAAGTGGGTTTTCGGTTATTACGCAGCATTCAGTGCAGGAGTCGTAGTAGTTGGTTATGAAGGGCGTTTTTTTTGTACATATATTTTTCTGATTCATATATACATAGGAGATGTTTAGATGTTTTTTTTTTTTACATTCACAAGCAAATGCTTTTATCCAATACATTGCTACATATACAAGATGTCGTGTCCATCAGTGCATCCATCAGCGCATGAACGGGGGGTGTGATATATCAATCTTCGATGACATGCGGGACTTTTCCCATCATAATATTCGGCACACGTAAAAAGACGTCACAGCCATGGCCATTTATGGACCGGATATGCAGTGACCCGCCGAAATATTCCGCTAATACAAAAAAAAGATGAGTTGTAGGAATAGGGATTAAAGGAGGGGGGGATGTTTTTTTTTCTTTACCGTAAATTCTGGACATGGGAAGTCCGAAACCTAAGCCTGCCATGGGGCCGCCTACACCAGCCTGCATGTCGAGTCGGGCCTGGGTGCTGAAAATGCCTTCCCCGTCTTCGTATTTGGGGACAGAGGTGTAGGAGTAATCCCAGATATGCGGCAGATCTAAATTAATCATTTCGTTGAATAAATCGAGGTGCGCAATGTAAGGGTACGCATATATATACCTTTGATGGAAATACCTCCACCCTGATCCCTCACCCGAATCGTGACTTCATCCTGCCCCTTTGACACGGCAATCTCAACAGTCGGATGAGGCCACCGTTCCGTCCGTTGACTATACTCGACCGTCGCCCTAAACGCATTCTTCAACAACTCCATAATGACGTATTCGAGATGAACCCCAATATAGGGAATCTCTGTATCCGTATGTCCGAATAATTTGTAGTCGGGGGCGGAGCCGTAGTTGAGTTCGCAGAGGTCTTGGGCGTATTTGGCGACAGAGTCGAGGAGGGTTGCTGGACGGAATTTGGTGTTGACGACCCCGATGTAGTTTTCGACGGGTTGGTGGAGGGAGAGGTGGTGTTCTGCGATGACTGGGTTTGGGAACAAGTTAGATTTTGCTTTTCCGATAGGGGTGGAAGATGTGGGGTTGCGTACCGCGAATTCCGATCCGGGCGTGAATCATGCTGTCCAAAAACTTGGTAGCGCTCTCTTTACTCATATACTTGATACATTCCTTGAATCCTATCACAATAAAAAGCATTACTTTCAAAGTTCCTGGAATGAAAATGTATTCAAAAGTTTTACCCTTGGCAAGTTTAGGAATGACTTCCTGATGGGCACCGACAAGTTTCCGCAACTCGTCCGTAAACTCTTGCTGCGTTGCCTGGTCAACAGGTTCGGGGAGGGACAGTAAGGTTTCGAGGGAGTCACGGTAGAGCTGATAGACACTTTTGAGGTAGGGGTTGACACCCACGATGAACGGAAGATTCTGTAAGGCTAAGAATCAAAATTTTGGTTTAGATCGAGAAGGGGAGTATAAGAAGTTGGTAGGGAATTATACCTTTTACACGTCGAGCCATTCGTTTGGGGAGTTCGCGATGGGCAAAACGCGCACTGGAAAGTAAATCATGCTGCTCTCCCAGCTGTAACAGCTCTTGGAGTGAGACGGGTGTAATCTCCATGCGTGCATAGTGTTCCACAGTACTGCTCGACAGCCAAACTGGGTTTTCGGTTTGTGCGGTTGAAGGGTTGGAGGTCAATGGGCTGCTCTTTTTTGCACTAGTAGATGATTGGGGAAGCGGGGAGGGGGACGGTTTGGGTGGAGGTCCAGTCCTGGTTGTCACTGATGCCGAGTTGCGGGTGGCAAAGAATTGATGGGCGGAGAGAACGGGGAAATGGGAGTAAGGGGACGAGGTGGATGGGGTCGACGAAGAGCCTGGTGCTGCTGTTGAGTGGGCAGACGCTGCACTTCCTGATGCGGATGTTCCTGAGGGTGCTCCTGCCGAGAAGACGTCTCCGGTACTAACGGTTGCGACTGTCCGTGCTGTTGCAATCCCGGTCCATTGTCGAGGAGTCAACGGTCGCCGCCAGTGCACTTTTCCGCAGGTCCGTGGCGGCATGGCTAATCGAGCTCCACCTGCCATTGCTTCCTGTTCCAAGGTCCAAGGAAGCCTGTAGGTATAGAGGAATTCTCGGGTCTGACCCGATCAAAGTTTCAGATGTGGCCCACCAGTTCAGATACAAAAAGCTTCAAGCACAGTTGTCACTGGAACACGCGCTATATTTCACGCTTCTCGATGGCCAAAAAGCAACAGTAACAAAAAGTATATGCAGAATCAGGATCTCTTCCTTTGTAAATAATCGTTCTGGCTGCTGTAACCCCGGGATCCCAAAGTATCCGTCAATTAAGATCAACTCTAAATGCTCTAAGGTTTTTTCCATCTGGGCGGTCCTGATTCTTGGGGGTTAATCATGTTTCTGCCATACATTGATGGTCGTTGATGCGACGGGAATGGCTTTTGTATTGTCCATCTTCCTTCTCGTTTTCAGTCTGTCCGTCTATAGAGCTGAATCCGTTCAGACCCGTACATTTTACTCCGCTAAATCCCAAGTTTGGTAAACGGACTCGCGCGCTATACCGGTAGTCATCTCCATCCATCAAAACCCGCTATAGTATCGAGCCTGCAGGCAGAACTCCCAGAGGGAATATACTTTGCTGCCGCACTATATACATATTTCTGAGAAAACAGAGGGACTGTATATACAATCTCCCAACCTAATCCCAGCGGTGCCGCAAGCCCTTCGCGACAAGGAGTCAGTTTGCCCGTGAAAGGTCAGTTGCAATGTGCTTGGAGGGACTATTGCCCATCGCTAAATAACGCATATAGACTCCCTGGTTCTTGTGCTTAGAATATCACTTAGTCTTTGCTGCAAAGCGCGAGGCCTAAAGTTCAGGTGTTGAGCTTCTGGGAGCAAAATAGTTGGAGGAGGGGAACATAGCAAGTGTCACTAGGAACGGCTCACGCCAGTTGCACCACTTCAAACAATGCGCTTATCCCAGCCCCGTTATGGCTATAACTCTCTGCTATCCTCGCAAGCGGTTACGGCCACGGACGTAGTCTATCTCGTCATCCGTGGAGTGCCTTTCCGCGTATCTTCAGCCGTGCTAGGACTCTTCCCGGACTCGGTCCTGATGGCCTTGTTTCCAACAGGAATCATTCCCTTCTACTCGGTTGTCACGGGCAGAGAAACAGCCACGACTGTAGCAGGCTTACGCGTGGGAGCTGCTACTGCTGCAATTTCGGCTGTGACCCAGGCCCTGGAACGTCTAAACCGGCAGCAGCAAGCCAGTGAAAAAGGAAAGGCCAAGAAAGAGACGGATCCTCCTAGTACACGGCCCTCTACTGGCGATACAATACGGGAAAATGAAGAGATTCCAACTACTGGAGATGATTCGTTTGCAGCGGGCGGGGACACGCTGAGCAAGTCGGGTGCAATGCACTGGCAAAAGCATTACAATTCCGAAGCAAATACATCAGAGGCCGACACAGATCCGGAGGAGGAGGACATGGAGTCACTTTCGGAATCTATATCAAATGCTGACGCATCGGACCATGAGATTGATCGGAACGCTTCATCGGATGCCCCTTTGCCCACCCCACACGCCCCATCCTCGTTTCCAGCTGCAGAGCATAGTCAACAAACAGAATTGACTGGAGTTGCCGACCACAAAATCTGCCATATACATTACGACGCAAAATTGTTTGAATTCCTGCTTAATTACTTTTGTCAAGTGGTCGTTAGCAATCATGAGGCCATGATCAATACTGAGCGCGAGTCGCGGCGGGTACCAGAGGACCAACGACGCGCAGAAAACTCGGCAGCCCAATCTGCGGCTCAAGCTGGAACGTCCCTGGGGAAAGTGGACGAGCATGCCGAGCAAGATTCTCACCCTGATGCTGACACTGCCGCGGAGCAGGATGCAGCCACAGAACTGAAAAAGTCGTCCGGCGCCGTCCCAGCTGCGAATGAATCCGGCTCAACCTCCAAAAGCAACTCTCGGCGGCCATCAAGCGCGTCAAGAAGACCCTCTTCTCCCATAAATCTGCTCCGGCGTGTGTCAGGATTGAAGCTTTCCATCGTTACATTCTTTGCCAACCCAAATTCTGGGCCAACTACGATTGGACCCCAGGCTACACCTGCCATACCCAGCCCCGCAAACGAAATTGCCCGCCCTGTTCGCACGATTATTGTCTTGCGCGAAGAATTGGAATATTTTCCCGTACCCGTATGGGGAGAATCCATTGACGCCGGGAAAGGAACATTGTGGGAAACCCTAAAATTGCGAATGCGTAAAAGTTTTAGTCGCGCGGGTCGCCGGTTGTCCATTGGGATGGTACAGCAAAAGTCGACTGAAACTTTACCGAAACAAGGCGACGTTGTGCAAGAAACACAACCAGGGTCTGTCAGCGATCTTATTCCAGGAGAAGTCAATGACTTGAAGCTCTTTTGTGGCGAGAGATTGGTCAAGGAGCGCGGTATTGCACGGAAATTTGCCGAGGAAGGCATCGCCTTGTTTGAAAAAACTGAAAATGAGCGTCCGGATGGGACCACAAGAGCTCCACTTTCACCAACATCTGCGACTAGCGCTCCGCCCTCTCCATCAAAAATCAATTCACCGCAAACCCCAATTAATGACCAAATCACGCCGACTGACCAAAAAACGCCTCGTGAGCGCGTTGTCTGTGAAATGGAAGAGCAAATCATGAAGTCTCAGCTTATAAGTGCATTAGCACTTTTTTCGGGCGACTTTACCGAAGGCGACTCCGAATGGGACTTTCGTGAAATTGAGACGGGCAAATGCCGTGTATCAAGTGTGTCCATGCTAAAGATGAAAGATATGACCGAGATACAAAAAGAGATGGAAAGTGCGCTAGCTGCTGGACGAGCGGCGTCGGCAGCAGCTTCTTCACTTAGCTCACCCAATACGTCAAGCTCAAAAGTGACAGAGTCAAATCAGGACGTGGTTGCCGCAGGCAAAAGCAGTGCCGGTAACTCTGCGTCGCTCATGACCCAGGTCCAAGACACAAATCCCGTTGCATCCGTATCGACACATCATCTCAACCAACATCTTGCTCTAAAGAGGCCGGTCCGCAAATGCTGGTGGGAAATGATGACCATCCGCCTTGATCACCAATGGGTCGAGCGCCGTAGATCCAGCGTTGGATTACACGACTCACGTATGCCGCACGGAGGACGTGATTCGAGTTTTGGTGGTAAAAGCTTGGCGATGGATGGTGCGATAGCAGAAATGTCGGGAGAGGTCGCTCAACAGTCGGTGGACTCTAGCGAAGTTCACAGACATGCGGCTGCTGGTGATACCGACAAAGTACCGGAAGACGACAGAGAGGATAACGGCTCAATATCCTCTGACAGCAATACAAGCCACGTATCTCCGGGAATGGATCAGGGTGGCGGTATAGATGCACCCGCAAGTTTCGAGACGGATGAGGACGAGACCGAGTCGATATCGTTTGTTAGACAAATTACATCCGAGCCGTTGGCTTTGAGTGCGGATGCTGGACCGGCTTTGCCCCAGATTGTCGATGGGGAGATGCCGCCCCTTGCGACCACATCAGTTGTCATCGACATGCCAAACGGTGACGATAGCGGGGAAGCCCAGCTTCCAATTGAAACGCAACCCATCCCCGCGAGTGAAGTATCGGCGATGGCAGATGGCTTGGTTGCCGAGCCCGCTAAAACGTCTGTACCTGCTACCGAACAACTTGTCGGTACCACAATAGCCGATGCTCTGCCCTCCCCACCTCCAAGCACGGCGCCTCCTCCGGCCCCAGTTGAGACCACCAACATTTTTGCCAGCCCAATCGCCGCTGCGGGGACCATGCCGGGCACGCCGACTTCGGTGCGTGACAAGTTTAGAGAGCAACATGCACTGCGACCAAGAAGTTCGACGGACTCGGGTCTTAAAATCAATGTAGCCCATTCTCGAGCAAGCAGCCAGGCGTCCATATCATCGCGTAGTTCAGCTACCCCCACCAATGCCAAAATAATGCGACAGTCCTCTGCGGCTGGGCAGAGTTCAAGTACATCCACCCAAGTCACATCTGGCCTGGCAAATAATGCAACTGCCCCAGCCGTGGCTCCTGAAGATCCACAAGCTGCCAGTTCCTCGGCAGCCTCACCGAGCGCTGCTGCTGCTGCCAATCAAACCGTCCCCGAGCAAACACTTCCAAGCTCAACACTACGACACTCTGAATCGTCCCAATTTTCCACCCACCAACAACACTACGCGCCCCGTGCTTCCATTATGACCACCTCGGGGCTGCCTGTCAATATCAAAACCCATCCGATAGATATCAAAGTGTGGATCAGACGCACATGGACCATCGAGTTTTGCTCAATGTGAAATAAAGACGCCCCGCGTTTCTTTTTTCAACCACTTTCCGTGTTTGTTTTGCCTGATCATAAAGTTATAGCACCACACAACCGTTTTCCACCCCCTTTTCTACCATTATGCCCTGGGTTTCCCTTTTCCCATTCTCTTTTATCGTCATCTTTGAATGTCATCTGTTTTGCGTGCTGCTACATACGCCAAATGTTCTATAAGATTAAACCTCGATTTGAAATTTGGGAGTTCTTTTACGAAAATCAATAATATACAAGATGAGAGAATGTATTATGAGCGGCGCTTGGCACTTGGTTTCCAAGATCCTGGGGCAAACGTGTCTCCTTGTCCCTGCGGAGCTTGCTGCCCCGGAGACGGGGATGATGATGACGGTGGTGGTGGTGGTGGCTGCTGGGTGTGGGAGGAAGAAGATGATGATGGTGCTGCAGATGGACGTTTGAGTTCTTGGGGTGTCTGCTCAGCGGAAATGTTGGCTCGCTTCTCTTGCTCTATTTGAAGCTTGCGTTCTGCCCAGGCACGGTCTATCTCAGCAGCACGACGTTGAGTTTCGAGTCGTTGACGTTCAAACGCAGCCAATTCCTACAGATGAACATCGTGAGTGGGATGGTAAAAGTGAAATATAACGGCCTTGCATGTCCCCGGTCCAAGTCATCCCCAAAGTACAAATAACCGATTTCTCCCAATCTCTGATTCCTCGCCGTCTCTTGCCACTACTCACCTCCAGAGTTGGGGCATCAATCCGGGAGTGCCTCAGCCAAGCTGACCACTGCGGCGGGATCAGGGTTGGGTCATACTCAGAGTACTCGGTCCGCCCGTCAAAGTATTCAATGATGCGCCGAGTCCGATCCGTACCCGCCCGGAGGGGTGGCCCTTCAAAGTACATGTTTCCTATAAGATCGGTCCCGGCCTGTTGACATCGGATTGTTAGGCAAATGACTTTTTTGAAAGACATACTAACTCACCAGCTTTTGAGACCGCCAAGGCAGATCCATTGTTTTCCATGTCCGCACTAGTTGCCTAAACATCTTTGTATATACTGATCTATCAAGGATTTTCAAGATTTCCAGGTCGAAATTTCTTGGAAATGAAATTTCTGGGAGATGACGAAGCGGGTTAGGGCTCGGAGGGAGTCCTTGGGGAAAGTTTGGAGGAAGACCCTCTCTCCCTAATCTTTTCGCACTCCTCCTTGGATCCTCCCAGGACAGGACCCCCGGGACCGGCTGCTTACTTTCCCAGTAGTCGCTACCAACCCTTCCATAAGCTACTTTCCTTGGACCACTTTGTTCGAGGACTGGGATAACCCGCTGCATCTGAAGTGACCTGTGATTCTGAGTCTGGAAGTGTGCTGGAAGGTTGGAAGGGGGCTATACAGAAGATTGGGTCCAAGCAGGAGCATTGGACAGGATCCCTCATCTACTCTCGAATCTCCAAGAACCTGAATGAAGGAAAATTGACCAGGCACCCCCTACGCACCCAAAAGATCCCACATTAACAAACTACAACCTCTGGTCCTTGGCATGATATTTTCATCGGGGGCACCCTCGGCCAAGCTGGCCAGCGTCCCCCATGTTCGGCAGGTAAGAAGCTGCTCATTCGTTCCATTTGGCTCTTTTCCATCAGCTTACACTTTTTGATTAGATGGCGAGTTGGGACTGCGGCCTCGCATGTATCAGCATGATATTGCTGGCCCTGGGAATGGAGCACTCCTTACTGGGTCTAGGGGAGGATGTTGCATCCGAATCAGTATGGACAATCGACATGGCCTACCTGCTCCAAAAGTTTGGGGTCAAAGATTTCAGTAAGGGCGCTTTGTCTACCATATAACAAGAGAGAGAACTAACTATCTGTACAGCTTACTACACATCCTATATTGGCGTCAACTGGCAATATGTCACCAAAGACTTTTATCGTGATACCCTCGAGCAAGACCGCCGTCGGGTCCATTCACTTTTTGCCGCTGCCAGGGAAAACCAGGTCCGAGTGATTTGTCTCACGCTGGCTCTGGACGACATTCGCCGATTTCTGCTATCCACGGTTTATGCAGTTGTGGTGTTAGTGGATTTGCGGATGGTCCGCTGCAAAACTTGTCGAAGGGGCTCGTGGGGGAAATGGCGGTGGCCCTGGCGACGGGTGGTTTCAATGGGCGAAACGGCGGGCGCGGAATTTCACGATCAACCCCCTGTATCCGTCACCACAACCAACTCAATATATGGCTCAACGAGACGTACCCCAACATCCAAATCCAAAAACAAACCGTACGAGGGACGCTCAGGAGCCATCGTCACCCGTCCCAACATCCCAACCCATCACCTCTCCCCCTCTCACTCAACAGACCCCTCATTCCCCGTCTCATCCCCTCCATCCCATACACCAGACACACCTGCTGCTGCCCGTCACTCATCAGACTCTTTACCCAGAAGCATCACAAGCGTCAGCTCCACCGACACACGAACCACCACGTACATTCCTTCAACTAAACGCCGATCCTGTCTCTCTATGCTCTTGAACCCCTTTCACTGCTTTCCCTGCTGCCGCCCGTCAGAGTACACACCCCTCAAACCATCCGTGGCTTCTCAACCCCTCTTGTCGACCAGCCAGCAGCAGCAGCGCCGCTCATCAACATCCCAAGTTTATTCTTCTACCACCCCTTACCGACCAGCAACCTCGGGATCCGGTGGCGGTTTGGGCCCGCGGAGCCGGACTGCTTCCTCTTATGAACCAAAACCTTATTATACCCAGACAAGCACCCCGCCACGACCCACGCCATCTGCTCCCCAATCACCACGCACAGCCCCTACTACGCCCACAAGAAACGGGTTGGCGTCTACATACCCCTCACCCTCTGTCGCCCCACCATCGCCACCTACTGCGGGCGGCATGTCCCTGCATTCCGGCGGTTCCGACCCCCAAGATGACTTTATTGGGCATTACATTGTTCTTATTGGGTACGATGTGGACGAGGACCGATTTTACTACCGCGATCCGGGAACCGAAGCAGAGCTCTGTTGCATGGACGCAGATGACTTTGAGCGTGCCCGGGGGGGATGCGGCACGGACTACGACGTGATTGTCTCCCGAGTACGATAACTTTCTTCTCATAGATCTTTTCTCTCCATAACCATTTTATACCACAATACGAGTTTTCTGATGCAGAGTTGCACGCAAAAGTTTATTGCAAAGAGTAGCACAAAAGTTTATTCAAAAAAAAGTACACAATCGGATATGGTGACGCTCGCTACAGGCGAGCCGCCCTACTAAAATTTCTCGTTCTCGCAAGGCCCTAACGCGTCACCCATGTGCGGCCTTCGAAAGAATCACTGTAGAATCATGGTCCAGGCGAAAGGGTGGGTCCTTGCGAAGGTACCGACGGACGTGTAGATAGCTTGCAGATCGCCAACTGGAGCGGAAACTGTAGCCGCACCATCCACGCCGCGGGACTCCGCATCCCTCATTCCCCCATACCTCGCGGCGACGCTCTATTGTATGTCGTACTACTACGAAACCGAGGCGACCCCTGCCGTGGAGCGAGGTGATCCACCCACGATTCCCCGCACGACTACCTCAACGTCCGCTCCGGCATGGCCTTTACAGGGACCTCAACGGATGCACCCGGAAAAAAAGATGTGCAAGATGCCAATCAACGCGAAAAAAACATGATACCTATACTTGAGGTGACAAGAAGAACGTTGACGAACGGTACAGAGACTCCCATTCCGAAACCTGTGGAAAATTTGTGAGAAAATATGACATAACAAGGGCGATGCGTAGATCCAACAACGGCAAAGTAAGATCAATTTAAAAGTTTTATCAACATAAATAGCGCTGCAGTTTGTACCGCGCGCTATTCTGTGGATTGACAGATATATTTGGGGCTTGTGCCCACTCATCATGTCTTACTTTGCCGTCATGATTGTCCACGGTGATCGCGTGGCAGGCTAAACTTACGGGAAAGGAAACTTTTGTTGAGTGTGCACATTGAGCGTGTTTGCCGTAGCGGTTGTTGGTAGACGCGAGTCTTCAGCGGAAACCGTAAAAAATGGTTGGAGAAGCCTGCTTGCTATGTTGTTAGTTCATTGCGCCATCAAAAAACATAATGGTTGGGTTGAAAGGATTGCATCAGAACTTCTTAGAGTAATGGGTACATTGACCACCTTGATGAATGGTCTACCAATTGAATGTTTTCCTCCTTTGCAATTCCTTTGCATCCCTACCTGTTCTGAATGCTTACCTGAACTGCTGATTGTGGAAAGTGTCAGGGGCGGCGACCAGGTCGTAAAGTCGCCAAAGGCATCAAAAAGATTGGATGATAACGGTCATCAGATAGGTGATGAATGAAATGGGCGTCCATGCGGCATCTGAAGAGTGAGGAGCAGCTTAGCAAAGCAAATCACAAGCCAAAAGCAGCGGGCTGATGAAGAAACACAAGGTGCCTCAGATTCGCCTTAGAATCCCCAAGCTCTCCCTTCCCTGTCTTCCTGAACTACAATGTCTTCCCCATTGCGGCGATGCTCAGACACTGAGTCTTCACCCGGCCTACAACCGATGATGCATCCGCATCATATGGGGAGGAACTGCCACTGTGGGTGTTCCTGCACCTCGCGACCGATACATGCATGGAAGTCGACAATTTGAAGAACAACGTCCGTGATCACACACAAGGGTCGAACCAAGTAGTAAAAGGAAGTGCAAGTTTCTCACCAAAGAGTTGAAGGGCGATCGAGTCGGTATACCAAAGATTTCATCTCCGGCACCATCATGCCCAAACAAAAGCCAGGAGTATCCAAACACTTACCATGAGCGCAGGCAGCGGCTGCCTCCATAATCACATCTTGATGAACTTCTTCGCGATCTTGGGGAGTAAAGATGGGTTCAGGATAAGGAGGGATTTGGAAGGAGAGGCCAGCGCAAAGAGAAAATATGATTGAGCAAGGTGTCACATGACACTCACCTGACGCCCGTAATGTTTCTATTTTGAGATAAATCAAGATTCGCGTCCGCAATGACAAGAATCGGCCAGATGAAAGGCAGAAACTCCTAATTTCAAGAGAGCTATTAGACAATGAACTTTTCGGTGATTGTTGGCAATGCCTTTGTCGTCGATAAAGGAATCTGGCAACTGTGGCTCACGGGGCTGTCAGGTAGTTTGTTTCTCTTGGCTCTCAACCTGAATGAACGTCTCAAATGTCCTTTTCTTAGTGGACCAGGCAACCTCTCTTGCCCAGAAACGAAACCCGGACGTAGCTGGCTCTTATGGATTGCGGCCGTACATAACATCACAGGTTGAGCAGGGAAACATGTTCGCCTGATGCATGACAACTGACTCGTACTGTTTCAATATCTAGTACCGCAATTTCGAACTTTTGGAGCAATATCTTCACCGGCCCAAAACCCTTCATTCACAGCTTCTCTTCCCATTAACCGCCGCAACGAAAGCTTATCTCATTGAAAAATACTACTCCTTTGATGAGCGTGTTGTTCGCGAGATCCTGGGCAAGAAATTGTCATCAAGAACCCGCAAGGAGCTGGAAGTCGTGGCAGAGAGGACAAAAGTCCCAGTAGCAGGGTGCAAGCGAATGTTTGATAACCTGAAAAGAGTCAACAAAACCGTAGAGGATGCAGATCAAAGAATTGTGGAGGATATCCAGCGTGAATTCCTGCTATCAAAGGATCTTGCAAAGTATGCCTGTGCCCGCCCGTCAGATGTTGATTTACTAGTATGACTGACACTCATGTGTAGACACTACGCCCAAGTTATTTTCATCAGCAATTACCGCCTCGACACATTCAAGCGCAGACTAGCTCATATCCGGTTCTCCGATTTCGAATATGGTAAGGATCCATCATATTTACCCATCCCCGGGAAGTACCGTTAACATTCCCAAATTAGTTGCTTCCGTTCTCATCCAATATTTTGCATCACCCACATTCGCCACTCCCATCCTTGATGAACTGGATACTTCATTAGCCCAAGACGCGCGTGATTTGCGCTCTATCCTATTCAACCAGCGCGGTGTGCTCGATGAGTATCGCAGTCTCGTTTCTACACATCTCGCCCAAGCAGGAGGCGGTCTTATTCTAGAACGTGGAGGTGGTGGATGGTTTGCGGGAATTGCGGGCGGCACGCCGCTTGGAAACTCTGCCGTCAGGGATGTTATGGGCATGGGAAATGGGACGGGTACACCGGTCGGCCCGAGCTCATCAATAGCAGCCAGTCCCGCAAATTTCACGCCAATCAGTACAGCCAACCCTGTTCCGTCAACATCTGTCTCAGTACTCAACAATGCCCCGGCATCCGCTGCAGGAATGCTATCCCCGGCTGGCCCATCCTTAGCAGGGTCATCCAGTTCCCCAACCAACAGCTTGGCAAGACCCGCACCCACCACCGCCACAACCCCCGCAGCCGCCTTCAAACTCCTTCTCCGCAACATCCTCGTGCTTTGCACATCAACCTGTCACTCCAAAGACCTTCGTGATTTTTTCATCAACCTCCAGTCTACCGTCACGGAAGTCGTTCAGTCTCAACTTTTATGGTCACCGTCACATCTCGAACTTTTCTTTGATGCTTGTGCTTGCCAATTTGCTTGCCTGACAACTATCAATTCACAGCTCCGAGACCGCTACAAGGGAAGCGTGGTCCGAATGATGGAAGGAATGAAGCGGGCCGCATTACGATTCTACATCGCAAATGGTCGAAATGGGACCGTCATCCATCGAAGCTCGAGTGTCTCACTCATATAATCACAATTCCTCCTTTGCGGATTTGGAAAAGTCCGCGTGTACATATTTTGTTAAAACATAGTATTCATAGTAATAATTACATTGACCTGAAGCATACAAAATTTGAAGAAATGCATCCAGCATCCATATCCATGGCCAAAAGTAGTAGTAGCACCTTTAGACGACAGAGTATTCCTCGGTCAAAAGGACGGTATCTTGCGAGAAATCAACTCCGTTTCCATCTACCGAGGTGACGGTTTGAATCTACAAGAAAGAGTGAGTGAGTACGAATGCACAGATGTGCTCATTCATGAGATGCCCCATACCGCAATTCCGCAAAACGTCTTTGCGCTGCTGAATGATGCTCGGATCGGGAAGAAGCCCGCGGTGTCATCCGCCTGAACACTGAACTCTAAAACACCGCTACGGTTACTGGCATCGATGTTGGGAATCTGCCACTGAATGAAGCGCCGGCCACGGTCAACATCAGTCGTGCCTTCAGTAGCCTCGGCGATGGTGGGAGGGGTATTGCCGCTACACACATATGTTAGTTTATTTGTACGGTATGACCCTAATCGTGAAGCAATAAAACTCTTACGGGTATGGAATGGAAATAATGACGTCGCGAAGTTCGAGGTGCTCAGCTTGCAACTCATATTCCAGGTTAACATCACAAGAGCCTGAGCCACTTGGAGCAGGCCAGCAATTGACTTTTGAAAAGACCTTGTCAGCAAAAAAAAGAGAAACGGGTACGCCCATAAGATGGAGAGAACATACTCAACAATGGAACTTGGCTTTCATCAGTGGTTGCGAAGCGCCATTTCAAGATATTGAGGCTTTGCCCAGTTGGGAATGGCTTGGAAGGATCTCGTACACCCAAACAGTTGCTATCGGCAAACAGCTTCTTGTCTACTTGTGGATGAGTGTTATACTGAACATTTCGGTCTTGCTTCATGTTGAGAGCAACGCGAATATGGGCTTTGGAAGGGTCAGAAATTCGAAGTTGCAGCTCGCCACGGGTCTTCATGTCCTGTACGCCTCCGTCGCGGATCAGAGTCACAGAGATTTTCTCCTCAAGAACCAAGTGCACACTGAAAACGATGGTTAATATATAAAGTAAAGCTCTGATCCAAGCTATGAATAACATACGGCTCAGTTGGAACAACGGGCTGGTACACAGGGGCAGCGAAGCCTGAACTAACAGGTGTTAAAGGTTGAGCGACCATGTCTGGCAATCCCTCGTCGGCTTTGATGGTGCTGGCCAGCACTGAATCGTTTTGTTTTCGACCAAGCTGCATTCCCTTTCCGCGAGCAGCAGCGGCATTGGACGTAGTCGGAGAGTATCCATATGCTGATCGATCGGGTTCGGGTGTGTTATTGCGAACAGGCTCATATGGATTCCCACCTCGGTATCCACCCGCTCCACTACCACTCATACCATGGCCACCGCCACTAGTCATGCCACCACCATATCCACCACCAGGAGAAATACCCCCACCTCCGTAACCACCACCACTTCCTCCATACTTGGCCATCTCTTTCTTCTGCATCTCCATGAGGCGTGCCTTTCTTCGCGCATCCTCCTTTGCTTGCTTTTCCTGGTTCTTGGCAATTTCCGCTTGAACACGCTCCTCGTGACTTTCCATGTCGGTAATGGTACGGATTTGGGCGAGGTTCACATTTTCACGATAGCCCAGAGAAACGACTTCATCAAAGACGTGGACAAGTTCGAAGGCTTGCGCTGCGATCTCCCGTTCGTTGAGTGATCGGCAGTACTCGGAAACCAGACGCGCAAAAAGGTGGAGTGTGCCAATGTCTTGTAAGATGTTGGAATTTTTATTCGTAATGAGGACCATATAAAGATCTTCAAGGGGCTGCGAAACACACATCAGAACATCGAACCAAAGCACCTGTCCGTAAAAGTATCAAACCTGATAGACGTAGCGGACGCTATCTGTTTCAACAAATGTATGCTGCTCCCCTGCTCCAATCAATTTTGGAAACGATGCAACCAGTCCTTCGATACGTGATCGAGGCATTTCTACAAACTGACGGGACATGACGGCTTTACAGAATGATGTTAATGTTTGACCCCGGAATTCCGATCGAGCAGTCGCTGCCCACCTTTTCCCGCCTTGGTACATATTGAAGCAGCCAATACAACCTGTGGAGAGTAAAGAATGAGTAACTTGAATACGGGACACAGTTCGATTCTCGCGCTCTCATTGCTGCTACTGGGCCGCTTTCAACCGAGTACCGTACCATCATGCACGACGTTACTATTTAGAAAGTCCTGGGGATCCCAATTTGTGCCCAGCTGAATTGACAACACTTCTCCGACCAGCGTCTGGCCTCCTGCTCTGTCGTATGAATGGGGTTGTTGTTAATTCAGGAGTTCCGCGCAAGATGCTCTTTGCGATCGCCCAGCGCTCCAAAGGCAGCCGTCGCGGCGTGGACGTGGCGCAGGCCGCGAGGTCTCATATTGACAGTCGTACCTACTGACCTGACAGTTGACCGGGGGTTGAAGGAGAGCTGTATTTTGTACCTAGCCTCATACAGACGCATTTAAACAATATCACTATAAATTACCCCACATAAACAGATGCAGGAAGTCCGACTTGTTTGCAAAATTCCAGCGTAACCGGCACTCTTATTCTCAACACTCCGCCAGGAATAAGAAAGAACAAAGCCCTCCTGAGAGCCCTCAGTCGCTCATTTGCTTTCTTGCCGCATTCGGTAAGTCTTGTTCAGGAGCACGTAACTTGCAGAATTGATCTCGCCGGCGCCTAGGGGGGAATGTGCCGTGTGATGCATCAAAGTACCTGACATCAGGTACAGAGGTTGAAAGAAAATGATGCAAGAGACCCGACTGGTTTTCGCCAGATTTGATGTGAATACATACCACCAACCAGTCTGCCGCTCTTGGTTCTTATGGTAGATGTGTTCAAGGCCTCAGTCTCGGTTTGCCGCATTCGGAGAGACTTGTTCAAGAGCACGTAACTTAACAGATCTTGCCGGCGCTTAAGATGGGATGTGACTTGTGATCAAGGTTCTTGACAGGAAAAACATAGGTTGGGGCAAAAGGATTGTGCGTTGTACTGCCAAAAACGCGGTTGTCCGGTTAGAATTGGTTGTTTGGCATTCGGAGTAAAAAACATATGTAGCTCGTCTTGCTCTTCCAGAGGGACCTGCACATCCGGATTATGCTGAGCCAGATAATGCAACAGTGTCTATTTCAAATGTTGAGTAGCTATTATGGTGTAAAAATCACTTTTCATCGTGCCTCCTTCGATGGGCAACAATTTGGCGAAACCCCCCCCCCCCGATGCGCAGTAAAGTGCGGGCGTGTGTACAACAACGATAGCTGGTGGAGATGGCCGGTTTGAGATATTGGTGAAATACGGAGTCAAGTTGACTGCTTGCTGAAGTGCTCGGTAAATGTACATCTGATCGCTGCCACATAGCCCTCAAGGGTTGCCTTTCAGAAACAAGCAAATTTAAAAAAGAAGCATTTCGTATGAGCTCAATGAATTTGAAATAATCGTTCAAGTAAAGCTTCCTACATACTTCCAGGGATCTGCTGTCCAGTGGTATTGCGCAGCAGCTTGGCATGAAGGCTGACACTTGCAGCTGATGGTGGAGAATGAGCAGGTTGTATGCGTCGAGAACAGCAGATCGCGAGTAGAAGCTTTTGTATGATTGATCATCTCTGTCGTTTGACTGGGTGGTATTGCAGGGCTGAGAAAGGTTTACACAAAACATCGCTGTCAAAGTGGCTGTCGGAATGCCGGGCCAGGGCGATGTCTGGCTGGTGCCTGTCGATAACTGGAGTCTTTGCGGCGAGGGGGAGGGTTTTGCCGTACCCCGGAACGGCGCATTATAATATGGCAGCATGAATCGAGTGACTTTTCGTACACTTCAAAATACGAGTAGATGGGTCGTGGTATACAAGGAAGCTTCCACATCGCTTATTTTCAAATCGAAATTATTGTTTGAATTTTGTGTGATTGGACGGCCCCAAATCACATTCCGAAGTCTGTTGGCAATTCTGATATATGGTATACTACCCCCAATTTGAAGCAGTGAATAGAATATCATGTGGCGCACGCCGATAGTTCTCACGTCGTGGATGCGTACGATTTCCAGCCGGTGGGAAGCTATTCCACCCACTTGAGATCCAACGAACGCACGGCATTATGCATCTGTTGCATCCTATACCATTGACTGAACAGTCCAAAGATAGACGGAACATAGTAGCTATTGAAAACTTTAATCGCCACATTGAGAGTGGAATTTATTCAATCCACAGTAAGAATGACAAGTCAGAATGCATGATATGAGCATAGGCCAACAAATAGGTGTGTCTTCGGATGAAGCACTAAAGTAGAGTTCCAAGTTGGATATAGGCTGGAAAATTGCATCTTGGGATGGATTCTTCTAGGTCGGAAGAGGCAATAATATACAGCCTGCCGAGCAAGGGCCAGCCGACGGTCCCCTTCTCCAATAATATGCGACGTATACGCACAGCTACAACACACCAACACGGCTTATACGCGACCGATGATGAGTGGGAAATATTCTTGGGAGTCCACGCGCTGGCCAGTCAGCTTTCAACGCAAAGCTTATTTAGAACCACATTTAAAAAAACAATGCTCGTATTTGTGCAGCTCTATTTGTTACATATATTAAACACATAAATACACTCCCCCTGTCCTACAAAAATGGGTGGATCCCCGGCGCATTACTGTAAATTTCCACCAACCAACTTGCTGCAGTTGGTCGTCGTCTGCAATAGGTACGGCAAGGTTGCGGCGTCGTGTCCATCCTTCTGAAGAGTTCCTTGAAGCTTCAAGAAATTCACCTCCACGACAACAGCGTGCTTCTCTCCTTGTGGAAGCTGCATCTCGACACTCGAAGCCTCATATTCGGGGAGTTTCTGGTTCTGATCCTCGACCTTGGAGCACATCTCCTTTTGTTGTTCCACGACAGTATCAAGTGAAAGGACTGCTATATCCACCTGAGCGACAGGAGCATTCTTCTCCTGTTTTGCAGGCTGCATCTCCGGAAGCGGCGCCTCATAGTTGGCGCCCTTCTGATTCTGATCTTCATTCTTGCAATTGATATCGAACGGCATATCGTCGTATTCATCATTCGGAAGCTTGACTTGAAGTTTCAAGGCATTCAACTCCGCGACTAGAGCATGCTTCTCTCCTTGTGCAAGCTGCACCTCGAAACTCGAAGCCTCATATTCGGCGAGCTTCTGGGTCCGATCCCCTATCTTGGTGCGCATGTCCTCTATCGTGGTGCGCATGTCGTGTAGCTCACCCACCGCAATATCAAGTTGACGATTCATACTTTCCACCTCATCGGTCTTCTCTGCAAGAGCAGCAACTGCACTTTCTTCGCTGCGGCGCAAATTTTCACGCAAATCGGAGATGATTTGTTCGGATTCAGTAACTTGCCATCCCATCAATAAACGCATGTCCACTTTTTCGGACTGAGCCAAGTATAGTAGATGCTGTAGCCGAGCCACTTCTGTGCGTAGAGTTGCGTGCTCTTTCTGATACCACATCGCAGTTGCCTTCCAGAAAGCAGCTGCGCTGACACTCTGGGAGAGAATTTGCTGATCTTGATCCCTCTGAAGCCTCAGTTCATTGACCTCAGCGGCTTATAAGCCACTCTGCTGGACAGCAGGCCGCATCTCGGCGATCGTAGCATTCTTTTCCGCGAGTGTTCGATTCTGCCTCAATATTTTTACAAAACAACTTTTGATATTGTGGAACAGTTGGTCGTTTTCGGATTTGTGGACTTCCGCTTGAGCCTTGGCCTCGTTCACTTCAATGACTAGAGCAACCTGCTCTATCTCCAACTCTTTGATGTAATGCTCGCATTGGGTGAGGTCCTCAACGTAATCTTGATGCGTAAGCTCTTCTTTAAACTCTTTTTGATTCAGTTCCGCGTTTTGCTCCCGGACAACTATCAACAGCTCTGCATTGTGAGTTTGAGCTTCGGCGCGTGCCGCCTCAACCCATATCCCGTCTTCCACCTGTTCCTCTTTTCGGATCGCATATGCGATGTATCTCTGTTCCGTTTGCTGGTGCTCAGCGATCAATTGCGTGCGCTCTGCAATCCGACGTTGCTCAGCTGCTACCAGTTCTCGTTGCAGTTCGGCCACTTGCTCCATGGCAGTCACTTGTGTGTTCAGGCTAGCGCTCTCAGCCGACTCGAGGGCCAATCTAAGAGAATCGATAGATTCCTGCATATGCTTCTCTTTTGCTCGATGCTGGCTCAGCTGCAAGTCCTTATCCTCCACGATCTGACTCAGCTCAGCGACCGAACGCTCTAGTTCAAGATTATGCCGTGCGGAATCCGACGAGTCGTGCCGGGAGGTTTTGCGTTGGCTTTGCGTTTTCTGAAGCATTTGCGGTGCAAGATCCTGGGCTTCCGGTTCTACGCCTTGAATACTAGCGGCGGCGATGTCACCAACACTTCCTGCATTGAAGTGGCGAACCGGAATGTGGAATCCACCATCACCATGCTGCTGCTCGACCCATTTCACCAGCATTTGGCATTTCTCCCCTTGTCGATGGTGGGCGTGAGGAAGCTCGTCGTGTTCCAACTTAGGCAGGTCATACTCATATTTTTGGTTGAGAGGCATAAGTTCACAAATATCAATGGGGGTTGGGGTCGGAGCCTCGGATGGCTTTCGCGGGTAAAGAATATCGTCTTCGGAGGGTTCGGTCTGCGAGCGCTTTTTGCTCGTTGTGAAGTCGGCAGTTAGGGATCGTGCGCTCGTGGTCGTTTCGGCCGCGCGAGCAAGCGCCCGCTCCTGCTTCCTGCCGCTGCTGGTAAGCGACCCAAGCGAACTGGCCTTTCCCTCAGCAATCGGCCAAGCATCACTGGTTTCACACGGTCCGTTCAATAGATCCCGCTCCACAGGCCCCTCAATAACATCCATAACACGACTCTTGTCGTCCACGACACTATCTCCAACTTCCGCAGCATATGTCGATGTTGGGATGAAGATTGTGTAATGTGTTAAGGATTGGAAGCTTGTGCATGTCGCTTTTGTAACCGGTGCAATACATTGAATACGAATAGGCTCTCTGACGGGTAAGGTCTCGACTTGAAGAGCCGAAACAACAGTTTGAGCTTGAGTAGTGGGGGATGTTGAGATGATAACTGGGTATTGTGCTGACGAACCGATTTCGAGTGTTGCGGCTTGAGGAGGAGTGCAGCTCACCGGTGCAGCTTTGGATGTTGGGAAGATGTGTGTAATGGGCGTGGGATTGTGATCCAAGATATCCACTTGCTGTGATGTATACCCGTCTTCCAAAACTGTTTGTTTGGCGTTGTCGTAACAAGGTCTCTGATGGCACCTCCTGGTCACGATACTGGTCGCAGACCGATTAGTTGGTTGTTGCGATGAAGAAATGTATTGAGAAGAAAACGGTTGTAGTTCTAAGCTGCCAAGCAGTCTGCTATCTAACGACGCCAACGGTACGCGTAGAGACGCGTTCCCATGCTCACGTGTACTAATAATCTATCTAAAATTGGCTACATGACTTAAGACTCCCAGCTTCCCACACTTGCTCCAGTTCACATCTCAACAGGCGTCCACGACCGGCCACAAAAGAATACACTCAGTCGCTCGTGGAGGTACCTCCACCCCCGCTTGCCGTTCTTTCTCAATATCTCATTCGACAGTTCGTGGAGAGACAACACCACACAGAGTTCGAATGGCGATGGGCGGAGAGGCTGTGATACATTCTACGAATTGCGGAAAATGGATTTCGGATCTGGTAGTCGCATTTATGATCGGGTACAAGACCACCGACTCGACGGGTACGGACGTATCATCCAACTCAGCATGTTTGGTATTCTCCGCTTGGACTTCAACCACCTCGGCATGAGCGATCGGAGACACTTTTTGAGGAGTAGAGTTCTTGGGCTCGTCGGCAGCTTGGATCATCCGTTCCAGTCCTGCAACAATTGAAGGCACAAACCGGGTTGCACGGACCCCGCGAGGACCAGTGATATCATCAGGTGGAATGCTTTTTGATGACTGCTTTTTGATGGTGGCGGACAGAGGGATTGGATGAGAGGTGGTCCGGAATGTTTTTACTCCGTCGTGAAGAAGACTGGATGACGATTTTGGCTTGCCTGCGGACGATTTAATTGAGTGGGGAGCGTTCTGAGATGTCAGAGAGGTTTCGAGTCTGACATTACCGGAAGAATCTTGTTGAGATGTGAACTGGAGCAAGTGTGGGAAGCTGGGAGTCTTAAGTCATGTAGCCAATTTTAGATAGATTATTAGTACACGTGAGCATGGGAACGCGTCTCTACGCGTACCGTTGGCGTCGTTAGATAGCAGACTGCTTGGCAGCTTAGAACTACAACCGTTTTCTTCTCAATGCATTTCTTCATCGCAACAACCAACTAATCGCTCTGCGACCAGTATATGACTATCGTGACCAGGAGGTGCCATCAGAGACCTTGTTACGACAAATCTTTACGAGGCACGACTGCAATCTTCGAACTGGATTTGGGTGACGGGAACTTGGGGACAGTAGATGAGGGAGGGTTGGAGAAGGTGATGGTGGGCTCTCGCTGGATCTTCTGGGCCTTTTGGGCATGTGCCTTCAGCCGCAACAAGCTCGACCTGGTCTCTCTGACTAGGGGAGTTTTGGAGGGCATGATGGTGAATGGCAACGGTCGAAAAGATGGTGATATGTGTATGTAGAAAAGTGATAGAAAACGACTCTCGCTTGTTGTTAGTAAGACGAGAGTGTGAAAGGGCCACCGGATCCCAGGTTCTGCGGTTTTCGGCCCTTTATATATGGGATTTCTTCGCCCGCGCGCGACGCGTAGCGGCATCCAAAAACGTTCTTCAATTTGTTGGGCAGAATCCGCAGCAAAAAGTCTCGTCCTGTCCCTGAAAGGGCGGTTAGGCCCAGCACACTTTCCATCCGGAACGACGAGCCATGAAATATACCCATGAAATGGCATGGAATGGCCGGGCAATATCCGGATGCTGGATGGAGCAACGAGGAAATGTACCGGTGGATGATGGTCGTCACGGCGTCGACAACGACAACGACAACGACTTGAAAGACTTCACGGCGGCGAGCCAAAAGTCTACTATGTGTGTGTGTGTCTATGCTCCAATGTTTTTAAAGGAGGTCGTCGGCCGCGTCTCCTGGAAATCTGGAAATAAACAAGCCAACCTAGCGGACTCGACTTTCCGAACGACAAAGACGACGACGGCGGCGCCGGCATACCATACGAGAACGGCCGGGCACATCCTACAGCGCAGTGCAACAAGTCAAAATCTATCGCATTCGTCCTAGTGTCCCGGCCGAGAGGGAATCACAGCCGGTCCAGGCTGCCGTGTGAAACCAATCATAGCGGATACAATTAGTCGTCTACGACCGAAGATCCGGTATAACCAGCACCGTGTAGACGACCAGAACGAAACGATGGAATGCTCATCCAAGAATCCGGTTTCCAGAGCGCAAAAAAGGGGCTCTGTCAAGATTCACATCAGCGCATTGAAACTCCGAATCTCGACCACTTCTATGCCGCAAAAATCCTCTCCCCTCATCAATCTCAAGTACCAACCTCCAACACTTGATTAGTCCGGGATCCAAAACTTCCACCTGCCTGCCCCACTACATCCCAGAAATATTCGAGCGCATCACCTCAACGTCCCGGCGACCGGATTCTCCACACACATCCGTCGATCTTCACCATGTCCATTGTCTCCTGAAACACCTCAAGTTGATCATCTCCCATCGGGGCCAGTATTCACCACACATTCGTTGATCTTCACCAAGCCGAATGTTTCCCGGAAAACCTCGGTGTCATCACGTCGCCAGATCCCTCCACACAATGTCAATCTCCACATAAACAAGCAAGGTGTTCAGATTCACATGACGGATATTGGCGACTGGCGACACTCCAGCAAACCTTGTCGACTGGTTTCACGTCAGCAGTAAGAGCGATAACCAAGGAACGCTGCATCAATCCTCCCGACAAGACGCTGCATGACCTCTGGCATTTCAAGGTTGGACGCGTGAAACTCGGCTACAAAGAAGGATCAGGCAGAGCCGGGGCCTTCTCAATCCTCTTGGCATCCCATACAACATTCCCCGCCCCTTTCATCATGGCCTCACCACCGCCGCCAAAGATTTCAAAGATTCCGGTTGCGTCGCGTAGCAGTTCACCCAGTACCGTCTTACCCGACTCTGGTGCAGGCACCAAGTCGTGGTCACCACCAAAGGAGTCAGAGATTCCGGTTGCGTCGCTCAGCAGTTTACCCTGTAACGTCTTACCCAAGTCTGGTGCAGTTACTCAAGTCACTGGCTGACTCGAGTTCGCCCACCGTCTTCTCAGCATCCAGAAGAGAGGCGAGCCATCCGTCTTGATGCTGGTGGTACACTCCGTGTTCCGCTATATAGATGATTTGTTGGTACGAGTATGTACATGCGTATCCGGATTAACTTACTGCGTGGCGTTCGTACTTTAATCACTAGAGGACGTGGGCGTGAAAATCATTTAGTGTCAAGTAGTTTGCCATATCATAAACTGTCGGAATAAAATTTTAAAACAAGAACGTAATAGGAAGTGAATTTGAGTAGTGCCGAGGGTATTAAAAAATAAAAAAGGAGAAACATCCTTCAAGGACTTTATTTATAGCGCAGATAAGATTGACCCTGAAAAAAGATCGGAGAAATAATTGTCCACACCTTGTTCCTAATGAAGCAGCTTGGTGGTTAACACATCAAAAATGTTAATGGGCGCATTGAAAGTTGAAATTATTTGATTCATAATACGGATGAAAAACCAGATAGGATATTATGAGCTCAGGCCAACCAATAGGGGCGCCTTCGCATGAAGCACTAAAGTAGATTTCCAAGTTTTGATATAAGCTGGAAAATTGCATCTTGGGATGGATTCTTCTCTGTCGGAAGAGGCAATAATGTTCAGCCTGCTGAGTAAGGGCCAGCCGACGGGCCCCTTCTCGAATAATATTCGACTTATCCACACATCTACAAGACACCAACGCGGCTTATACGCTACTGATGATGAGTGGGAAATATTCTTGGGAGTCCACGCGCTGGCCAGTCAGCTTTCAAGCCAAAGCTTATTTAGAACCACATTTAAAAAAACAATGCTCGTATTTGTGCAGCTCTATTTGTTACATATATTAAACACATAAGTACACTCGCCCCGTCCTACAAAAATGGGTGGATCTGCCCCGGCGCATTACTGTAAATATTCCACCAACCAACTTGCTGCAGTTGGTCGTCGTCTGCAATAGGTACGTGCAAGGTTGCGGCATTATGGGATTCTTTTTCCAGAGCACGCAATTTGCCCAAAAGATCTTGCTCTTTTTGTTGCAACATATGAACATCTTGCTCATGCTGCGCAGCCGCGCTCTTGCATTCTGCCATCTGTTTCCCTTGTTCCTCAATGATGATAAGATACATTGCTTCATTCTCGCTCATTCGAGTTGTAGCATCCTGCGATTCGTCTTCAAAAACCCGCAATTTTGCCAAAAGGTGTTGCTCTTTCTGACGGAACTCATCGACAAGCTGCTCAAGCTGCCCAAACTGCCCAAGGGTACGCTGCATGTCTGAAATCGAGGTCTCATATTCGGCGAGTTTCCGGTTCTGATCGTCAATTTTGGAGCGCATTTCCCGTTGTTCCTCCACCGCAATATCAAGTGAAAGCTCTAATGTGTCCACCTCAGCGACAAGCGCACTCTTCTCCTCTATAACAGGCTGCATCTCCGAAATGGACGCCTCATACTTGGCAACTTTTTGATTCTGATCAGCTATCCTGGAGTTCATATCGGAAAGCATCTCCTCGTATTTGTCCTTCTGAAGCTTTACTTGAAGCCTCAAGTCATTCAACTCCGCGACAATCGCATCCTTCTCTGCTAGAGCAAGCTGCATCTCTGGAATTGAAGACTCGTATTCGGCGAGCCTCTGCGTCTGATCGTCTAATTTGGACTGCAGCGCCTGTTGTTCCTCCACCGCAATATCAAGCGAGAGCTCTAACTTATCCACCTCAGCAACAAGCGCATGCTTCTCCTCTATAGCAGGCTGCATCTCCGAAATTGACGCCTCATACTTGGTGACATTCTGATTCTGATCCGCTATTTTGGAATTCTTATCGGAAAGCAGCTCTTCGTATTTATCCTTCTGGAGCTTTACTTGGAGCTTCAAGTCATTCATCTCCACGACAAGAGCCTCTTTCTCTGCTAAGGCAAGCTGCATCTCCGAAATCTTAGCCTCATATTCGGCAAGTTTTTGGTTTTGATTCTGTATCTTGGAAAAGCATCTCCTCACATTCAGCATCATGTCCTCATATTCGGCCGTACGAAGCGCTGCTTGAGCCTTTAATTCATTCACCTCAGTGACCAAAGCGCTGTGCTCCGCTCGAGCAGCCTGCATTGTCAAAATGGATGCCTCATAGTCGGCGAGTTTCGAACTCTGATCCTGTATCTTGGAATCCATCTCGACAAGCATCTCCTCATATTGACCCTGCGCAAGCTCTGCTTGAAGTTCTAGTTCATTTAATTCAGCACTCTGCCCCCTTCGAGCAGCCTCCAGCTCTACAATGCGAGTTTGGGCTTCGGCGCCTGCTGCCTCAGCCCATACAGCCTTTTCCAGTTTTTCCTCATTTATGCTCAATTGTTCCCGCAAACCAGCGATGACTCGTTCAAACTCAGCGCTCGACTGTTTGTGCTCTGCAGTTTGTCGTTCTTGAGCTGTTACCAGTTCTCGTTGGAATTCGGCCACTTGCTTCTCTCTTTCAGCCAAGGCCGTCTCCAGTTTGTCAATCACATCTGTGTTCAGGCTAGCGCTCTGAGCCAACTTCAGACTTGTTTCACGAGCCTTGAGAGCCAATCCAAGGGAATCGATAGACTCCTGCATATGCTTCATTTCTGCTCGATTTTGGCTCAGCTGCAGGTCCTTATCCTCCGCGATCTGACTCAGCTCAGCCAACGAACGCTCTAGGTCAAGAATATGCCGTGTGGAATCTGGCAAGTCGTGCCGGGAGGCTTTGAGTTGGCTTCGCGTTTTCTGAAGCGTTTGCAGTGCAAGGTCCAGGGCTTCCGGTTCTACGCCTTGATTACTAGCGGCTGCAATATCACCAATACTTCCTGCGTTGAAGTGGCCAACTGGGGTGTAGAATCCACCGTCACCATGCTGCTTGACCCATTTCACCAGCATTCGGTATTCCTCCCCTTGTCGAAGGTGGGCCCGGCGAAGCTCGTCGTATTCCATCATAAGCATCTCATACTCATTGTTTTGGATGATATGATCGCTTTGTCGAAATGTCTTGGTAAGGTGATTGGCAAAATCAGATATGGGCCGACGCGTAGGAGAGTGAGATGTGAGCGTGTCATGACTTTGGGAGAAGCTTTTAGAATGTCCTCGACGCGTAACAGGGGAGGCATGTTTGGGAGGATCTTTTGGCCGTTGTTGGGTCACCGCTTCGACATCAGAGTGACCATCATCACTGGGAGGGATCTTCACAATTGTAGGGGTGGATGGACGATCCTGCTCTGGCTGAACCAAGACTTTGGCATTTGTTGGCAATGCTTTTGCCACATTTAGCACAGGCTGGGAACTCGACAATTTGGGAATAGAAGAACGGCGGCCCGCAACGGAGGTTCTGCGTACATTAGTTGGAGTGGGCGGGGTGCCGTCTTTGGTAGGTGTCCCGTCTTTGTTGGTTTGGTAAGGAGGAGGTGGAGTGAGAGGTGTAAGAGGACTAATTTTGGATGACAGGCTAGTAGAGCGGCTGCGCACGGGTTTTAAAGAAGGTGGGAGTAGGACTGCAGGAGCTTTGCGGGATGGCCGAGGCTGGTCAGTCGTTTCGCTCTTGGGAGCCTTTTTGCTCGTTGTGAGTATAGTAGTGGAAGATCGTGCGCTCGTGGTGGTTTCAGCCGCGCGAGGAAGAGGAGAAGCAGTCACCGACCGGCGGACTGAATCTCGGGAAGACACAGAGTCCCGCTGGACTTTCTTGTCGCTACTGGTAAGCGACCTAAGTGAACTAGAACGGGTCGCACGGACCCCGCGAGGACCAATGCTATCATCAGGTAGAAGGTTTGTTGAAGATTGCCTTTTGATTGTGGCAGACAGAGGGATTGGAGGAGGGGTGGTCCGAGATGTTCTGGCCGGTTTTGCGCCCTGAAGTAGGGTAGATGAAGATTGTCGTTGGCCTCCTGCGGACAATTCGGTTGGCTGGGTAGTGTTTCGAGATGTTACGGAGGAACGACGCTTGGGAGTGCTTCCGCCAGAGTCGGGTAAAACATTACCAGGGGAAGCGCTACGAGACGCAACCGCAATCTTTGAAACCACTTTGGGTGACGGTAACTTGGTGACATTGGATGATAGGAGCGGGCTGGAGAATACACCAGGCGGCGGGGGCGAGGTTTCCTCAGGAAAGGTTGACCGGTGAGGAGTCTGCTCAATTACGATGGCCGACTCCATCGTGTCTTGGGAGATGATCACTTTATAGGTATAAGTGGGGCAAACGGCCGCCCAACAATAGTCAGGGTGAGAATGATAAAGACTAGCTCGAATCCGCCAATGTCACGATCCAGTTTGGACGGTCAAAGGAAAACGATCCGGGTTACGATGGTCAGAGAGAGGAAACTTGAGACAGAGAGAGGGCCACCGATCCCAAGTTCTTGCATTTTCCGGCCCTATATATATCGGGGGTTATCCTCGACTTATTCGGAGAAATTCACACCCTTTATTTTTCTCGAGACCCCCAAAGCGTGCTGCTGGGCAATAGCCTTCCCGCCAATGACATGCTCTGTTTCAAGATACTCCACAGCCCTGAATTCGTCTTTCCGGAAAGGTTTCGACTATGATCCTTGTCAAATGTCTACTGTCAAATCGCGGAATCGCGCTGCTGAAATATTTCGCCGTCGGAGCTTCAAGATCGCGTTGTGTTACCACACCGAACTATTAATCTCCTTTGGGGTAAAGTAGTCCTCACCGAGGAAATCTGGTTTTAAATTTTTTCATTGGCATCAAAATTCCTATGGCAAAAGCTCCTCCTTATGAGACCTTTGCATAGTCTGTGAGAACATTTTGAATCTCACAATTCGGTTTAGTCTCAATGCTGCCTACAATGCTGCATGATTATACGCGGGCAGAGAGCTCCAAGTGCCTCACGTAATCACAAACAAATTTCGGTCTCCGCCCGCTACGGGCCTGTGGGGTACACACTCTGGTGTCCTCTCCATAGAAAAGTCTCAAACAGACTTTCTGGTTCAAGACCCCCAAAGTTTAATTTGGACGGGGGCCCAATGAGTGCCATGTCACAGCAGATGGAGTATTAGGTTTTTGGGTCCCAGGTCATCGACCCCTCGGATCAAAGGAAACAGTCTTGCCAAAAAGATGCCCACGGAGAATTCAAGTATGCTCGACATGATTCCTTTGGAAGATGTTGCGCTCGACTCGGCGGCGGCGTCCAGGAGAAGTAGCCCTACTTCATCCCCATCATCCAGTCCGAGCGCTGGCCGGCAACTTCACCGACATGCATCCATCAGGTCGACAGATCCACTCATCTACCTCGTCCGGCCTCTGCCCAACAACTTGCCCCCTCTCCCCCATCATCCACCTGCGCTTCCCCCCTCAAATTTCCCAAAACCAAGTGCACCGATGATACCCTTTGACCTGCGCCGCGAACTGGCCAACTCGTCTTTCTCCCGAACGGCCCCCCATTCAGAATTTTCAGAAACGGTCGCCCCGGCTGCCGATCCTCCCCCGTACGATGCGGGACCCCCTCCTCCGGGGTACATGGAAACCTTTGGGGTAGATGTCGAATCTCCCGCGGCTGAAAAAGGCGCAAAAGTCTGGGGAGGAGTCGTTATCGGCATTGACCTCGTAAGTTCTAAGGTTTACGATTTTTTTTGCGTTGAAACCCGAATACCAAATGTTCTCGAGAACAGATGACAAGTCTACTACTACTATTCATAACATTGGCCCAATTGACCCAAAATCCTCAGTCCCTTTCAACAGTTTGTGTCATTCTTCCGTTTGTTTACGTTGGGATTAGTGTCTACGGTCGTATGGCGTTGAGCAGGGTAACGTTTAGTTCCGATTGCATTTCGACCCGTTTTCCGGATATTAAACTTTTAAGTAGAGCCAGCATCGGTCACTGACAGCCTATATTACGCTATACACGCTTCGTCTCTTCTCGGATGCGGCCGGGCTCATTCTTTTCATACTTCGATACCAGCGCCTAGTCACATCTGGAAGTCCTTCAACCTTACCCGCGTCTCCTACTGGAAGTGCTACCGACCACGATGAGGACGAATGGGATGAAGATTTGGCTGATAGCTCCGGACAACGCAAATACCTGGCCTGGGTCTTGGAGGTTGCGCGTTCTGGCGTGGTCGGCATGCGATCGGCCGAGTACGCAGAGGAACAATGTACGCGATGCGCATGGCGTGCAGGTGTCTGGAGTGGTTTGGTAAGTTGTGTCCCAAAAATTGTATTCTTGAACTTGACCCGCTTACCCCCATGTCATTATTAGTTTGTGGTTCATAGTGCCTTTCTCGTATTCTTGATTTTACACCTTCACATCCGCATCACAAGATTGTGGCAACAAGCTCGCAATAGGCATTTCACCGTTTGTCCCCCGATTCCAGCACCAGCACCTCCACCGACGACGATTCTACCTCTCTCATCGGCAGAACGGGCCACATCTCTTCTCAACCCTCGTCGGCGCCCGAGTCCTCCCTTACCACCTTTACCCATCGAGCGTCGGTCCACCATTGCCGCAGGGCCAGCCGTTACCCGACGAGAAACGAGCCAGGAACTCATTCGATTTGATCAAGAGCTGTTTCGACCCCGTCCTGTTCAGGTTGCGGCATTTGCTGTGTCTGACGAATATATTCCTCCGGCAGTGATTGAGCGGGCAGCACAGTTGGGACCCAGACCTCCAAGACGGGAGAATCCGCTGCTATCTGGAAGTGATTCTTTTAATCGACGATAGCACACTTTTTCACCGCTGTTCTTGGAATTTGTAAATGAAAGGAATATGAATGTTTTTTGACACCTATTCCTACCATCTGTCCACCCGTAACTAGTTAGCATCTGCTAAAAACGTATATGTAGTGCACGATTTATTCCCAGGGAGTTGTTTTTGGGCTAGGGTTGGATGTGACCTGAAATTTGAAATTTACGACGAAAAGCCAAACGAAATTCAAGACACCAAGACTTGCAATTGATTTAGAAAGGGTTCACGGGACCTGTGGGAAGAAGAAGAAGAACGGAACGCAAGAGTGCAAGGAATGGTGAAGATCACCCAGGACAGGAATTCCAACGAAATGTCCCCAGAATCTCAACAAAAATATTCGACTCCAAGGAACAGAAGCACCAAAAGTCCTGCCGAAGATGTATCCGCCGACAATGGGCGACCATCAAGGGCAACTGCATCACCTTTCAAGTCAAAACGAGAACGAGAGCCGTCGCCGAGTTTTCGAAGTCCATCTCTCACACCCGCAGCCGGCACGCCCCGAAAACGACTCCGAACAACTTCAGTCCCCTTACCCCAAGACCGAACCACCGAGGACATTCATTTATCAGGTCCAGTAGGCACAAAGTACCGTCCCGAAGACGTTGTGTGGATCCAAGCTCTTCTTAAAGTATCTAAAACGCAGCAAGGGCTCAGTCTATCGGGGCGCGACGATCCGGTCTCGCTTCTTCCTTTACAAAAGGATTTGACCTATTGGCCAGCCGTCATTGAAGCTGTGCATGAAAAACCCCCCTTTCCAGCTGCAGAAGATGAAGAGATCGATCCGGCGTTTCGGACAGTTTGGTCGACACCCATCTACGTTGCCTCCAGTGAAAAAATCGTTCCTTCGCATATATTCAAAGACGTGGGTCGACAATGGGCTCGGACAGCGTATACGGTTCGATTAGTCAACACACCTCTCAAATTCGTGCTCTTGGAAGAAAATCTGAAGCCGTTTACGCAATGGTACCCCAACGATTTCCGACTTACGAGAAAGGAAGCATCATCTCTAGACTCGGAGGATGTATTGTTGAATACGTACCTGAAGGCGCTCACGACTGCATGCGAATACGCTAAACGGATACTGTATATCCTTCCTGAATGGAAATCGTCGAATACGGAGGGAGTCGTCAAACAACACAGTTGGACCCGCGTCTTTTTCGGGGCCCAGGAAATCCGGGTGGGAGATGTGGTGGCAACATCCCCTGATGGAACCTTGGCGGTTGTGGAAGAAATCCATTGGAAGAATACAAGTGTACCTGGCGTATTCCCCCCACTGACATTCATAGTTCGCACGGTAATCGACTCGACGGAACCATTGGACGACCAACCCGTATCAGCATCCAAACTGAAGTTGAAACCATTTACGTTTCGCTCATTGCAGTTTACGATTCCGGCTGGAACAGAGTATCAGGCTCTACCGGCCAAGACCGTGTGGGGACGGTATTTTGGGGCGATGACTGAGCCTCCATCTATATCCCCCGATACGAAACGAGCTATTGTGCGGGATGTCAAGATCGAATTACGGTAGTCATCTGTTGGGGTGTTTTGTTGCGTTTTTTGGTCAACGCGGCATCGTTTGCTGGAAGAATTGATAATACATTGATAGCTTTATACATCTCCTTTGAGTTATTTCTTCCACCAAAGGTCAAAAATTCCCAAAGTGCCATTAGGGTTCGTGACATCACGAAAAAACTTTTGGCCAATGTCAAGATTGCCGTTGGTGGATTGCCACGCCCACATTTATCCACCGCAATTTCCAGCTGCAAGTCTCCCTCAACTCCTTCTCTATGCCCGCAAAGTCGGCGTGGCCGCCATCATCACCGTGCCTGAAGGAATCGCCCAGGTTCCCACTGTCTTGGATCTCGCCGACCGATTTCCCTTAATCCAGCCCTGTATCGGGCTCCATCCCGTCCAATCACAACCAGATCCAGCCGATGCAAGCAAAACTGTTTCACGATCTGTAACCTTGCAAGATCTCGAGCCCATTGTAACAGCCATTCGAGCGAATGCAGAACAGTTGGTAGCCGTGGGAGAATGTGGGCTCGACTTTTCCCGACACGTTCTCGATCCGGCTTACAATCCACCAGATGCCAAATCCGTTCAGCAGCAAGTCTTTGCGGCGCAGATTGCACTGGCTATGGAGATGGGGCTGCCGCTCAATGTGCATGCGCGGCAGGCCGGGCATTATGCGATTGACATGATGGTGGAAGCTGGAGCGACCGGTGTGATGCACGCTTTTGATGGGAAAGTGGGTGGGGCATTGAAGGGAGTTGAGGCTGGATTGATCTTTTCTGTTGCTCCGAATGTGATCCGGAATGAACATTTGCGGAAACTTGTCAAGGTGAGTGGTTTCCTTTGATATTTGGGTGTGGGCATCCTTTTAAATGACAGCATGGCAAAGGCTATTCCCATTACATCTTTGGTACTAGAGACGGACTCTCCAGCTCTGGGTCCTGAACCGGATGTCCCCAATGTCCCCGCCAACTTACTCATATCTTGCCAACAAGTGGTACGGCTCCTAGCAGTTTTCGGATGGACCCTAAGCTTACTTTTCATGTATTGCAGGCGCAAATCAAAGGACTGTCGGTGGAGGAGGTTGCCCGGATCACGACCCAGAATGCCCTGAGAGTGTTTCCGCGGCTGAAGCTGCAGGATATATAGCTCATTGGGATCTTTTGCATTGTAAATATTTTGATTACCGTAGAGATCTCATCTACTCAAATGCGGCTTCCTCCTCAGTCCGAATCAAGTCCTCTTGCACGTTCCCTTGGGTAAAAAGGTCCTGAACGTATTATAGAGTCAAACGCCCAAGAATGCTCTTGAGATTTGTGTGATGACATTCAGAGGCAGTTGCGTGGCTGTGCCACTGGATATCCAGGGCCGGCTGCTGGCCGTCATCATCAGTTTCATTCATTTCATTCAGCAGACACCGAAAACAATCATAACCAGAGCATCCCTTACGAAGATCGTACAGTACATACAGTAGACGAGGTAGGTTATAGGGTAGAAGAGCTGCCTAGTATCTTGCTGACTTTCATTTACCGTGTAGCTCTTTAATAGCAACGCGTTAGTTTGTCACGAATCACGATCAGAGGCAGCAACAACCCATCATGAGCTGGAAAGGATTCCAGAAAGCAGTCGTTCGCCTGCCCACCCGCCTCGCACAACGCACAGGCTACTCGTCCGAATCCGTCGACCCCGAATACCGCGAACTCGAGACCCAGTTCAAGCACTGCGATGCACTCGCCACCCGTCTGACGGCCGAAGCCAAGAAATTGAAAGACTCCCTGTCGGCCATGCTGGCGCATCAGGCCAAATTTGCGAATACCCTGCTGGAAGTCTATGCCCCCATTTCGGGGAAAGCTTCGGGATTGACTCCCGTGGATGGGGTGCCTGCTCCAGGTGGTGCGACTGCGGAAGGAGAAGAGGACCCATATGCACAGATGCATGCTCCCATCAAAGTGGTAGGAAAGCCTAATTCGTTTTCATTCCGCGCCATGTAGGCTCATTAAAATTCTCTAAAAGCGAGCGGATGGAAAACATGCCAATTCGATTGCGGCTGCTCAAGTCTTTGCCGATGCTACGGCCCGCGCGCGAGAACAGTTACTGCCCGATCTAGACGTGATTGAGCGTCAAGTCGTCGCCCCAACCAACGACTTTATCGTTCTCATCCAAAACGTCAAGCGCTTAATGGACAAGCGGGCCCGCAAACTCGTAGACTATGACCGTAACCGCGAAAATGTAAAGAAATTGACCGACAAGCAAGATCGCACTCTGTCTGATGAGAAAAAACTGGGATCACTGGAAACAAGTCTGGATCAGTCCACAAGAGAATTTAACCACGTCGATTTACTCTTGAAACAAGAACTCCCCATTTTCTTGGGCTACAAGGTCGCCTTTATTGACCCCTGTTTCCAAACTCTCTATTGGTACGAGCTCAAAGTCGTTCAAGTCCTTCACGACTGCTTCTCGGAACTGTCCCAGAACGGACACTTTAATATGCACATTTCGGCCATGGACGGGTTTAACCAGCACGCCGAAGCACAATTGGAGATGCTGGCGGGACTAACCCTCGTCAAGCGGCCTTATAAGCGCGGTGATGGCAGTCCAATCACCACCGATCAGGATACGGGATATGGCGGTAGTCCGGACGTCTCACCTGAAGTCGCGGGTATCCCTCCTTCCTCCTCGGCGGCGGCTTCGTCCTTTAAATACCAACAGCAACAATCACAATACCCCAGCAGCTCATCCTCTGACCCGCCCCTTCCGCCCTACGAAGCCCAACCAAAAGATTCTCCCAACCCATTTGGTGCCAGTTCTTCTTCCTCTAAACCCGCACTCCAATATCCTAACCCTTTTGGCGGTGCCACAAGCTCAATCAAACCTCCTCCGCCACCCTCCACCACAACAGTGTACGTCGTAGCCCTCTACGATTTCCAAGGCCAGGAAGAAGGCGATCTAAGTTTTACCAAGGATGACAAGATTGAAGTGCTCGAGCGCACGGATAATGTCAACGATTGGTGGAAGGGGCGAGTTGGGGGACGGGTTGGGACTTTTCCGGGGAATTATGTGTCTGATATATAAGAATGTGTGGGAGCGTGAGAAGTATAGATTCAATGGCGATATTATACTTTGTGTTTTTACACATTTTCCCCAAGTTATTTTTGAACAACTACATGCGTTATGGAAACTTGGCCGTTATCAACAGATTTGGTTGCATGCCCTTCTTCTCGTCCTTCTCATCCCCTCCCATCTCCATATATTTCATCCTTTAACTTAAAAAAGGTGCGACAGCTCGATAAAGACACAAGCCCAGTCTACACCATACTCCAAAAATTACGCTCTCCAGTATGTCATTATATACCGCACCCTCAGCCTAAATTCTCTTTCGAAAAGAAAAGGCGACTCAAGGTGTCCCGGAAGAGGGAGGAGCTATCCTTTATGAAGAGAAAAACGGTTGAGTGCGAGGAGAGGGATGGATTTTATACCGCAGGAGAGGTGCGGCGCAGGGTGGCGCAGGCAGAGGGATTTTGGAACTCCGCAAATTTCGATAGCGTGCGTGGGAATATGCTATGCAATGATGGCACGAAGTAATGGGCAGTGAAGGTATCGACGGTTATGGTGCTGGGAAAAAGGTTCCCAAGGTAAGGAAAACGAATGCCGGTCCACCCCCACACAAAAGACAGTCTGATGAAACTAATGACAAAACACCCCTAAAGACGTTGAGAATAAGTTCCCTTCAAGTGAAATTGTCCAGCGAGTTTGAGTATAGAGTTTCTGAAGATATGGATAAGATGAAAAGGTGTGGTGACACGGCCAAAACCTCATTGGGGAAACATACAAGCGCGTCGGGCTATTGAATGAGGTGTGGGAGCTTTACTTCGAGCATAATTCTTTGGGCGTAAAAGATTTGGTGAGTACATCTAAATGTCAGGATATTTACGTCCACGCCCTCTTTCTTCACAGGAGTCCCGCTCAACGTGCTGATGACATTGGGTTCATCCACACCGATGGACTATCTGCTGACAGAAGTTCCATCTTGGCATATAAATGATGTGACATTTCCGCGCCATAGGACCACGTTGATGCCACATACGGCCAGATTTGCCCCTGTGGGACCTGAGCGGGTGCTTTCGTAGAGAACAGGTCCTGGTGTAGCTAACTATGTGCATATACACGCGCGAGTATACGAGTTCTGTCTGGTTGGCGTCGACTCGTACCCCGTGGAGCGTGCAGGCATTCATGCGATAATCCGTCTAAATCCATGTCGCGGTTCTCGCATATCATCTGTATGGATTGATAACCATCATATAGATTCGCTTGTAACCACCTGACATTGTTATTGTTCGCAACGACTTGTAAGGCATCTCAAGTATGGTCGCGTTGTGACTGATCAAATGCAAAGCTTGACTTTATCACCCAGCTTCTCGGCGTCTTCTACAGCAGGTGGCCGCATTATTATAAGCCTTTTGCCTCGGAATAGACTCGGTGTTTCGTGCTGTTTTCATTGACTGCCAGACCGTGAATGTGTATCGGGAGCGCCGACGTGTCATGAATATACGGATTGGAGGTGTGAGGAAGAGTTTGATATATATACATGATTTTGCTCTTTTCACCCACAAACAAAGACAGTCCGGAAACTAACCGCTCGAAATGTTAGATTCGCTTGTGTTCGTTCACAACAAAATTTCTATTATATCGCTCAACTCCATCCCCTCATCTTAACAACTTCCCTCCGTCGACCCCATAGCGTCTCACTCACACCAACGACCGGTACCAGCTTCCGTATCCTGTCCACGCTCCTCGTTAATGCAACTCCCGATAAGCCCATATATGAATGTAATACATCAGGGTAATCACCCGGGCCTTTACCGAACCCGCCGTGTTTGGTAGCTGTCGTGGACAGGAAATGGGATAACGAGGCTGGAGATGTGAATTTGTATGCGTCCAGAATCTGTTTGTTGAGAGAATTAGATTTGGGGTTTCTCTGATGGTGAAAGAGGAAATGAAACGTACGTCTAATGCCCCCCCAACCCAAAACGAATAACACGTATCAGCCGGTTTAGCAGGCCGCCCCCCAAAGCCTCCCTCATCCCCCTGTCGTCCCAGTAACCATACCACACATTCCTCTCTCCGTTCCCACTCTAATTCACCAAGAATGGCCAAACTGGCAATAGCACAATACGTGGATCCGCCATGAGCTTCCTGGCCCGGGTTTTGACCAAAACCGCCTTGGAACGATTGGGACGCGTGGATAAATTCCCGAGCGGATGAGGTGTTGATGACGGTATTTGGAGGAGCGGATAGGATGTGGAGGGTCACGAGGGCAGAGTAGAGGAAGCGCATGTCGGATTCAGTTGAAGTTGCATAGGGGATGAAACTACTTTCTTGTCAGACGGTCGTATTAGAGTTCAAAATGAGAAAGGTTTTACCTGCCGCTTGGCGTCTGTAAGAGTCGTAATCCGTTCAGGATGGCTGACCGGTTCACCCGGGCCAAATCATCGCCGAGGAGCAGCAGACATACCAATGCCGTATAAGTCATTGTAACGTGTCCCGCATCATATTCATTGACAGGTGTGCTCTATACCCCGCATTAACGAAATTCACCCTTCAACGGCCAATCTCATACCTGATCATCAGTTCTAAACTCGGCACCCCCAAATGATCCACCCCGGAACCCGGCTCGTACCATATCTTCATCCCCGGTGGGATGAATCTGTTGGGCATAAATCCATTCGATCCAGTTCTTTTTTTGGTCTGCCGTCACGACCGTATCGAGCATACCCAGCAAATCCAACGCCGACAGGCAAAAATACGCTACCGACATTCTGTTCCACAAAAAGCTCAATTGGGGGTTTTGTAGGGTGATGGGGAGGATGCATACCGGTTGACGTCGATACTGGTATAGTGCCCCGGAAGCATGTGGAGATGTTTGGTGTAGTAGGCTACATGTCTCGCAATCGTATCAGTCGTAAACCCTGCATTGGCCCCAGTTAGCCATATTCACCCATTCTCTCTGAAAGGACACTTACATTCGAAGGGGACAGCGTCGGCGGGGACTTGTGGGGGTTTGGCATCTGTGCTTGCGTCGTTTTCTTGTTGAAGATCAGTCATTGTTGTCGGAACGCGATCTTGCTCATGACGGTTTGGAAATTTTAGCGGCCATTTTTGGGACTTTTGGAATTTGCGCAGTGAGGACCACAACTTTTGAATTTCCAGTCTTGGGCCATGCAGATTTTTTAATTAACGGATGGTTCAGAGAAAGAGCTTATCTCTCCCGAATTTGCCAATGACCAGACATTTTCTGGGTTATTTAATCGACGATGCTGATAGGTCTGTAAATTGCTGTCATTCCAGTCATTCAACTGATGTACAGATGTCAACAAGAAGCATTCTGCCTCACTCTACTGTTCGCAAGCGGATAGTTCTTGGTTACCTATGTCTGTTTGAACTTCTTTCCTCCGCCACCATTTGATCCGTATCATCCGGCAAGCAAACAAACTCGAAGTTTCCAGGGTTGACTGAACCGAACCATTTGACTTATCTCGCATAGAACCCACCAGACTCTGAAGTGTACAATTCAAAAAGAACAAAGTACATATATGCTATGCAAATGTGTCGAAAATCCTGTGAATCAGGATGCCAAATGCAAAATTCAGATTTCACCTCGCCATAACGAGATCAATAGTTGTGGTTACAGGACAGTTATCGGAGACCACATAGTGAAAGGACTTAAATATACAGTGATTCGCTTTGGAAAAATGAAGGTGGCTACTGTACTGGCGTACATCTCTCTTCTATCGTATACTTGTACTTGGTTCTTCCTATATTCTGCTCTTGATTCAAATACAACATCTATACTACTCCTACTTTTACAATCTTGCTATATAATGGGCGTTTGCCCTGTGTGTCTCACTGTTGCACGAAAATGAATGAACGATGTATGCAAAATGTCTCTATTCCCAACAAAGTCACCCCGATGGATTGACTAAGACTTTGTACCTCTCGTCATTATCAGGACAGAATTTGACACCAAAAAATGCAGAACATTAAATTCGATATGACCGGTACGTCTACCGACGCTAAAATTTGATTATTCTAGCTCAAGGAAAGGACCCAATCATGGAACCCAAACGAAATGTTCAAATGGATGAGCGGAAGTCACCGGAGGTGCATAAGTACAACTGAGTTAACAGACCCGAACTTACCCGAAGGCCAATCTGATGGGCTGGATTTGAAGATTTCCTCGATGCAAGTACGGTATCTTTTACAGACAAAAATTTGGCTGGTAATATAGGTACCTCACCGTACATTATCCGCAAGTTCACCACCCCGATGCTGGCCACAATTCAGCCCGCAGCATTCCGACCTGCATCTGTCAACAACTCGCGGAACTCGTACCCAGAGTATCCGAAAATCCTGTTCCTGTCGGCAGCCAATCAATCAAAGGACTATGGGAATAGAGTACCGTCGTCGCTGGGGTATCGTCAAAACTGCGTCGTTCTGCAAACTTTGGGGTCATACGAGTTGTGGTTTACGACTTCCCGGTTCTTTCAGGTCCATCAAATTACCGTATCCCACCATCCTCATATCTGGACCAAGAGGCCCTCCCACTCTTTCATTTCCTAATGCTGTCAATTGTACTATGTCGTCTGCTGGAGCTTTAAGCGTTTCCGCTTTAAATCCATTGCGAATTGAGTAGCACCGTACTCATCAAATGTGCCAAAACATGCCATGACCTACGAACGATTTGGGCCACTCTGGAAAGCTCACTCCTCGAATTTTCGACGCCTGGCATACTCCGCTTCCCAAATCTGCAGCTCTGGTCTCAATCGAATTACGACTCTGGTAGAAGTGTGCCTTTTTTAGCTGGTACCAAATTGGATTGCTTTGTTTATCTTCCGCTGGACACCCTATTTACCACCCAATACCCCCCATGATCTCAACCAACCTGGATTCTCATGACTACAGCACCGACGACAACCGGCCCTCATCCCTCCAGATCTGGAAGCGCGCCGCCGTCTTCTGGAATGGTTATTACTACATTAGTTCATTTCAAAGTGGGTCGGGACGATGTCAACACTAACTAATCACATGGTATGCCACTGTTCGCCCTGAACCTCCAATAAGGATAACTAACAATGCTGCTTCCTATTGTCTTTGCAACTGTGACCAATCTTCGTCAAGATCTTGTTGCGCTATTAGGATTTTAGCGATTTTTGGGCCGGGATGGAGGCCTGAAATTTCCATCAGCAGTTTTGATCGTTCTGGCATTTCGCCCCTTGCAACAATAATTGTGGCTTGACATGGCTAAGACACCGCCGAACATGTCCGCTTTCCTTTGTTTGACGTTCTTCACATCCCCCCTGATAATCGTCGTCATGCGGGACATTTAGCACCTCCCGACAACGATGATTCTTCCAGTTACCCAATCTCAAGATATGGCTACGTCCTTTTCGAAAGGTGTTCTACAACAGCTAGCTCAGGCCCGGACGCTATATGGGATATTCTGTACGCTTCAATTCGATACTGTGCACCGAAACATTTCATTTCATGCCGTGCCGGATACAAGATGGTGGTTGAAGCTCACTGCATGTTTTCGGGGCAAAGACCACTCTGACGACGAGAAGCGATTGGTAGTTGGACGAGGAATACAGCAGGAATAAAAAAAATGTGAAGGACTGCGCAATTCAGATATTTTGTGGACACTTATCGGATTGTCGCAGCATATTGAAAGAGGACCAGGCGTGGCATCAGAACTTGGGAGAGAAGGCTTTGAGACTTGTGAAGGGAGTTGTTTGCCTCGGATATGAAGAGGCCTTAAAAGTTGTGATGCAACAGTGTAAGGATGGATGCCTTGTTTGGACCAGACTTTTCGATGATTGTGATAAAGGCAAATTTAATGTATGTACGATTTACCATCAAACATAATTAAATTCTCTTGAAAGTACCTGTCATCGCATGTGTAATATCCGATGCGTCAAGCGTCCAATCTGATATAACCTGGAAGAAAAATGCCGGGGATTCATCACTCAAAACAGTACGAGACTTCCAGACCGACTCTACATAACATTTCTGATGTGTTAACCACCAAGCTGCTTCATTAGTTATTCTACCGCGGATCAAGGTTTGGACAATTATTTCCCCGATCTTTTTTCAGGGTCAATCTTATCTGCGCTATAAATAAAGTCCTTGAAGGATGTTTCTTCTTTTTTATTTTTTAATACCCTCGGCACTACTCAAATTCACTTCCTATTACGTTCTTGTTTCAATATTTTATTCCGACAGTTTATGATATGGCAAACTACTTGACACTAAATGATTTTCACGCCCACGTCCTCTCCTGATTAAAGTACAACCGCTACGCAGTAAGTTAATCCGGATATGCATGTACATCATCGTACCAACAAATCATCTATATAGTAGAACACGAAGTGTACCACCCGCATCAAGAGGGATGGCTCGCCTCTCTTCTGGATGCTGAGAAGACGGTGGGCGAACTCGAGTCAGCCAGTGACTTGAGTAACTGCACCAGACTTGGGTAAGACGTTACAGGGTAAACTGCTGAGCGACGCAACCGGAATCTCTGACTCCTTTGGTGGTGACCACGACTTGGTGCCTGCACCAGAGTCGGGTAAGACGGTACTGGGTGAACTGCTACGCGACGCAACCGGAATCTTTGAAATCTTTGGCGGCGGTGGTGAGGCCATGATGAAAGGGGCGGGGAATGTTGTATGGGATGCCAAGAGGATTGAGAAGGCCCCGGCTCTGCCTGATCCTTCTTTGTAGCCGAGTTTCACGCGTCCAACCTTGAAATGCCAGAGGTCATGCAGCGTCTTGTCGGGAGGATTGATGCAGCGTTCCTTGGTTATCGCTCTTACTGCTGACGTGAAACCAGTCGACAAGGTTTGCTGGAGTGTCGCCAATCGCCAATATCCGTCATGTGAATCTGAACACCTTGCTTGTTTATGTGGAGATTGACATTGTGTGGAGGGATCTGGCGACGTGATGACACCGAGGTTTTCCGGGAAACATTCGGCGTGGTGAAGATCAACGACTGTGTGGTGAAAACTGGCTCCCGATGGGAGATGATCAGCTTGAGGTGTTTCAGGAGACAATGGACATGGTGAAGATGGACGGATGTGTGTGGAGAATCTGGTCGCCGGGACGTTGAGGTGATGCGCTCGAATATTTCTGGGATGTAGTGGGGCAGGCAGGTGAAAGTTTTGGATCCCGGACTAATCAAGTGTTGGAGGTTGGTGCTTGAGATTGATGGGGGGAGAGGATTTTGTGCGGCATAGAAGTGGTCGAGATTCAGACTTTCAATGCGCTGATGTGAATCTTGACAGAGCCCCTTTTTTGCGCTCTGGAAACCGGATTCTTGGATGAGCATTCCATCGTTTCGTTCTGGTCGTCTACACGGTGCTGGTTATACTGGATCTTCGGTCGTAGACGACTAATTGTATCCGCTATGATTGGGTTCACACGGCAGCCTGGACCGGCTGTGATTCCCTCTCGGCCGGGACACTAGGACGATTGCGATAGATTTTGACTTCTTGCACTGCGCTGTAGGATGTGCCCGGCCGTTCTCGTATGGTATGCCGGCGCCGCCGTCGTCGTCTTTGTCGTTCGGAAAGTCGAGTCCGCTAGGTTGGCTTGTTTATTTCCAGATTTCCAGGAGACGCGGCCGACGACCTCCTTTAAAAACATTGGAGCATAGACACACACACACATAGTAGACTTTTGGCTCGCCGCCGTGAAGTCTTTCAAGTCGTTGTCGTTATCGTTGTCGACGCCGTGACGACCATCATCCACCGGCACATTTCCTCGCTGCTCCATCCAGCATCCGGATATTGCCCGGCCATTCCATGCCATTTCATGGGTATATTTCATGGCTCGTCGTTCCGGATGGAAAGTGTGCTGGGCCTAACCGCCCTTTCAGGGACAGGACGAGACTTTTTGCTGCGGATTCTGCCCAACAAATTGAAGAACGTTTTTGGATGCCGCTACGCGTCGCGCGCGGGCGAAGAAATCCCATATATAAAGGGCCGAAAACCGCAGAACCTGGGATCCGGTGGCCCTTTCACACTCTCGTCTTACTAACAACAAGCGAGAGTCGTTTTCTATCACTTTTCTACATACACATATCACCATCTTTGCGACCGTTGCCATTCACCATCATGCCCTCCAAAACTCCCCTAGTCAGAGAGACCAGGTCGAGCTTGTTGCGGCTGAAGGCACATGCCCAAAAGGCCCAGAAGATCGCTTTATTCAACCTTCCATCATTCAATGTCACCAAGCTCCCGTCACCCAAATCCAGTTCGAAGATTGCAGTCGTGTCTCGGAAAGCTTTTCCCGGTAATGTCGTACGTTCCTCTGTGACATCTCAGAACACTCCCCACTCAACCGAATCGTCCGCAGGAGGCAAACAAAAATCGTCATCCAGTCTTTATCACGGCAAAGTAAGAACACCTGGGACCACCTCTCATCCAATCTCTGTGTCCGCCACCATCAAAAAGCAATCATCAACAAGGATTTTGCCCGATGATAACACTGGTCCTCGCGGGGTCCGTGCAACCCGGTCTAGTTCGCTTCGGTCGCCTGCCAGTAGCGAGAAGAAAGTTCAGCGTGACTCTATGTCTTCCCGAGGTTCAGACCGACGGTCGGTGACTGTTTCGCCGCTAGCTCGCGCGGCTGAACCCATCACGAGCGTACGATCGTCAACTAGCGCCCTGATTACCACGGAAAATACCTCCGAAACCGAGGCGGATACCCAGCCGCCATCACCATCCGAGGCTCCTGTACCGCATAGCCCCCCTATCAGCCTGTCCTTCGATATCAGTCACCTTGCGCCGCTCACATTTTCTCCCCTGGCGCAACTGCAGAACGACAGCACGCCGCCCACTCCAACCACTGTACGCAGAACCTCCGTTGCGAGCCGCCGTTCTTCTATTCCCATATTATCGAGTTCCCAGTCTGTGCTAAATGCGGCAAAATCATTGCCAAAGTCTTGGTTCAGCCAGAGCATGCTCGTCCGTCCTCCCTTACGATGGACAACATTCCTCCCAGTGATGATGGCTACTCTGATGTCGGAGCGTCGACCCAACAACGACCAAAAGATCCGTCCCAAAGTCCCTCCCCTGATACACGTCGAGCACATTCCAAGGCACCTTCGCAAAGTCATGATACTCTCACATATCCCTCTCCTACGGGTCGCCCCGTGTCTGAATTTTTCCCACGCCTCCTCGACGAATTGCAGGAATTACAGCAAAGTGGCTACATTATCCAAAACCGCGACTATGTGCTGCTTCTGAAGAGTTACCATGTGCTTAGCCAAGACTACTTTCGACTACAGGCGGAACACTGTAAGCAGGGGAAACTGGTTAACCAGCATGGCGACGGTGGATGCTTCATCCCTGTTGGGTACTTCGATGCAGGAAGTACTAGTGAGAGCTCATTCGTTAGTGATCAAGGCATAGAACCGGACCATGCGATGCATACGCCTAAAGCCTCCCAGCACGACTTGTCAGATTCCACCGGCGACAGTATCCAAATCCCCGAGGTTGTGCAGCTTCTGAAGGATTACAATGCGCTTCGTCACGTCTATATGCGACTATTGGCGGAACACCGTAAGAGGGGGAATCGATTAGCCAGCATGGTGACGGCATATGCTTCACCCCTGTTGGGTACTCTGATGCAGGAAGTACTAGTGACATTTCAGTCGTTAGTGATCAAGGCATAGAACCGGCTGAGGTCGCAGGCGCCGAAGCCCAAACTTGCATTGCAGAGCTGGAGACAGCTCTGCGGGAGCAGCATGCTGTAGTGAATGAACTAGAGCTTCAAACAGAGCGTGCGCAGGCTCAGTATGGGGAGATCCTATTCGAGATGGATCCCAAGATACAGGATCAAAATTCGAATCTCGCTGACTACCAGGCATCCACTTTGAAAATTCAGCGTGCTCGAGCGGAGCACATCGCTTTAGTCGCCGAGGTGAATGAATTGAAGGCTCAAGCAGCGCTTCAGCATGAGGAGACGATGCTGAATGTGGGGATTTGCTTCTCCAAGATACAGACGCAAAACCAACAACTTGCCGAATACCGGGCTTCAATTTCGGAGATGCATGCTCTTGGCGCGGAGTTGAATGGATTGAAGCTTACAGTAAAGCCTCAGAAGGGTGGATACGAAGAGATGCCGTCCGATATGAATTCCAGGAGAGAAGATCAGAGTCGCAAAGTCACCAAGTATGCGGCGCCCATTTCGGAGATGCAGCCTGCTACAGAGAATAAGAGTGCTCCTGTCGCTGATGATATCGTGTTGGAGGAACAACAGAAGATGCGCTCCCCCGAGGATCAGAACCAGCAGCTCGCTGAATATAAGGCTGCTTTGATTTCAATGATGCAGCTTGCTCTAGCAAAGAAGGATGCGCTTGTCGCTGAGGCGAATGACGTGAAGCTTCGAGTAAAGCTTCAGAAGAATGGATACGACGATATGCCGTTCGATATGAATCCCAGCAGAGCGGAACAGAGTCACAGAGTCACCAAGTATGCGGCGCTCATTTCGAGGGTGAATTCTGCTATAGAGGAGAAGAGTGCTCTTGTCGTCGCTGAGCTGGAGGAGATGCTTGCCAAATATGAGGCTTCGATTTCAAAGAAGCAGCTTGCTCTCTCACGGAAGGATGCGCTTGTCGCGGAGGCGAATGACTTGAAGCTTCAAGGAACGCTTCAGAAGGATGGACACGAAGATATGCTGTCCGATATGAATTCCATGATACAAGATCAGAATCACCAAGTCACCAAGTATGAGGCGCCCGATTCGGAGATGCAGCCTGCTATAGAAGAGAAGAATGCACCTGTCACTGAGGGGGATACTTTAGAGCTTTCACTTGATATTGCCGTGGATAACCAACACCAGACACTTGCCGGAATTGAGGCTTTGAATTCCGAGGTGCAGCTTACACGAGCACAGAAGAATGCCCTAGTCGCGGAGTTGGATGACTTGAAGCTTCAAGGAACGCTTCAGAAGGATGAATACGACGATATGCCGTCCGATATGAATTCCATGATACCAGATCAGAATCACCAAGTCACCAAGTATGAGGCGCCCGAATCGGAGATGCAGCCTGCTATAGAGGATGAGAGTGCCCCTGTTGCTGGGGTGGCTACATCAGAGCTTTCACTTGATATTGCGATGAAGGAACAACACCAGACTCTTGCCGGAAATGAGGCTTCGAGTTCCGAGATGCAGCTTGCACAAGGAGAGAAGCATGCTGTAGTAGCGGAGTTGGATGACTTGAAGCTTCAAGGAACGCTTCAGAAGGATGGACACGAAGATATGCTGTCCAAAATGAATTCCATGATACAAGATCAGAATCATCAAGTCACCAAGTATGAGGCGCCCGATTCGGATATGCAGCCTGCTATAGAGGAAAAGAATGCACCTGTCACTGAGGGGGATACTTTAGAGCTTTCACTTGATACTGCCGGGGAGAAACAACACCAGACACTTGCCGGAATTGAGGCTTTGAATTCCGAGATGCAGCTTGCACAATCAGAGAAGCATGCTGTAGTAGCGGAGTTGGATGACTTGAAGCTTCAAGGAACGCTTCAGAAGGATGGACACGACGCCGCAACCTTGCACGTACCTATTGCAGACGACGACCAACTGCAGCAAGTTGGTTGGTGGAATATCTACAGTAATGCGCTGGGGCAGATCCACCCATTTTTGTAGGACGAGGCGATTGTACTTATGTGTTTAATATATTTAACAAATAGAGCTGCACAAATACGAGCATTTTTTTTTAAATGTGGTTCTAATTAAGCTTTGGGATGAAAGCTGACTGGCCAGCTCGTGGACTCCCAAGAATATTTCCCACTCATCATCAGTAGCGTATAAGCCGTGTTGGTGTGTTGTAGCTGTGCGTATAAGTCGCATATAATTGGAGAGGGGGCCCGTCGGCTGGCCCTTGCTCGGCAGGCTGTACATTATTGCCTCTTCCGACCTATAAGAATCCATCCCAAGATCCAAATTTGGAACTCTACATTAGTGCTTCATGCGAAGGCGCCCCTATTGGTTGGCCTGAGCTCATAATATCCTATCTAGTTTTTCATCCTTATTGTGAATCAAATAATTTCAACTTTCAACGCGCCCATTAATTTTCAATAGCGATCATGGGTCCGTTGATCTTGGGACTGTTCAGTGAACTTCAATCATTTGTTTAGGAAGGAAGGAGTTTCAAATGCCGTGCGTTCATTGGATATCAAATGGGTGGGGTTGTTGTTTTCCAGCTAATGATTGTGGCCTCCACGATGTGAGAATTACCAGCATGCGCCACAAAGTATTCTATTCACCGCGCCAAATGAGGATGATATACCATGTGAAAGGACTGCCGATGGACTTCAGAATGTGAAGTGTGGCTGTGGCCTCAAACAAAAATACGGCGGTATTCGAGCGAATCCTCTACTCATCTACATTTGGAAATAAGAAATGTGGCAGCTGATTGGGTATGCCACGATACATCTACTCATATTTGAGGGAAAGCCATCAGTTATAGTCAAAACATTGTGTAAATAGAGTCATTCATTTGAGTGGCATGGCGTCGGCGGGGACTTGCGGGTTTTTGGCATCTGTCCTTCTTTCTTGTTGGAGGTCAGTCATTTTGTCGGCATCAACGCGATCTTGCTTTTTGCGACACAGGAATTCGCGCAGTGAAGACCAAAGCTTTCGACTTTCCAGTCTTGGGTTATGTACGTTTTTGATGAATAGTTCTGAGTATGAGCATGTCTCTCATACATTACCCAATAATCCAGACGTTTCCTGGGTCAATCCATTGGCGTTCAGTGCTTCAGATTATTTATGAAGGAGCAATCTTTACTCTGCATTTCGTAAGCGCATAGCGTTTAGATACTCATGCCCCGTCCAAGTTCTTTCCTTCGCCAAGATTCGATCCGTGTCATCCGGTCGAGATTCCCAGCGTCAACTGTACAGTATAACTCTTTGACATATCTCCTATATACACAACCCACCAGACTCTGAAGTGTGATATCTAAAACAACCTATGTCAAAGTCCGAAAAATTCTTGGTCTCGCTATAGGATTTTGATGCAAAATCAGGATGCCAATGAAAAATCATACATATATCCCCGGGGGATGGCTACTTTACTCATAAAGAGACAACAGTCAGGCACAGTTACCGGACAGACCGGGACAATTACCGGAGACCCCCTTGGTAAACGGTCGACTGAAAGATGCAGTAATTCGCGTGGGAAAATATGTGAAGGTGGCTCTTCCTTCTCTCCTGTACTTTGTGCTTTGTTCACTCTACATTCTCCCATTAATTCAGACATTATAACTATACTACTCCTACCTTTGCAATATTGCTATAATAGCCTTTTTCCCTGTTTGTCTCAATGCTGTTTCAGAACGAATAAATGATACATGTAGAATGCCTTGATGGCCATCGACTGCGCAACAGTCACCTTTGTTGCCGAGTCTGTCAGCACATCAGACAGAAGGGCCTAAGACTTTGTACTTCTCGGCCCAATAATGTCCCCAATAATTACGCAAAGGCTAAAGTAAGACCATCTCACCGCATCCTCCAATTGCCGCCCTGGAGACGACGTGTACGAATTTCTCGCAATATGGTCGGGAACAATGCCTCTAAGGTGGATGGGGCTTTAGACGTACATTCCTTATTTCACTTTTTCATTGGAAAATCACAACTCCCATGAGTTTGGAAATTTTAGACGCAATTCGTTTTGGGGCTTTGGGACCTGCGCAAGTGAAGCCAGTTCCAGACTTTGACCCATGTACTGTAAACATTTTTTTAATAATTAATGATTGGGTCTGAGTATGATTATCACATCTCTCATAAATTTCCCAATTCTTACATCAAAAAATGTCGTTCCGTCGTTGAGGAGAATAATTTCCCAAGTGCTTCACAATATACACACTCGAGTACCCGAGTACTCTTTGACATCTTTTTTAATATAACCCATGGGTGCATAAATACCACAGATCTACTCGAATAAATGCCCCTCCCCACAATGCCCCCACATATATATATGCAGCAGGGGAATTTCATTGGGAAAAGTCTTAATAATCAAAGAGTCACGCTGACTGACTGCATCTCGCCCGCTGCCGAAAAATGCGCTTTTCAATCCCCGCTCGCGCCGCAAAAACGCTCCAGACCGTTTTTTTCCGCGTGGAGAGAGATTCAATTCAAGAACGATGATGGGCCTGGCGACGACAACAACCACGGCCTCTATGGCGGCAGCAGCAGCAACAGCACCAGTAAAAGCAACCTATACAGCAGACGAGGTCGCCCAACACTCGACTGCCCGCTCCTTGTGGATTGTTGTGCATGACAAAGGTGGGTTTCGGGCGAAAAGATCTGGTGGGCCAGGTGTTTTGTTACCTGCCTTTGTTACATGATTATCGGCGGAACGAGGAGAGGGCTGCCCTTTGAACGATCGAGAGTGATATTTGAGATCTAAATCGCTAAATCCTCTTCTCCACAACTATAGTCTACGATGTTTCGCAATTCATGTTTGACCATCCGGGAGGCGAGGAACTGCTCCTGCAGTACGGCGGCCAGGACGTGACCCAAGTCATGCAGGATGAACTCGAGCATCTTCACTCAGAGTCGGCGTATGATATGCTGGACGACTACTACATTGGCGACTATGTTGCCCCCTCAGACTCGAGTGAATCAAGATGCATGTTTGCCAGCAAGTTTGGTGACAGTACATTGACTAGCCGCTCGACATCATCATCCACCACCACCACTACAACTCTTAAACCTTTGGCCAATGCCACCACTCCATCCACAACAAAAAAGCCCAAAACCATCACATCTACCCTCGGCAAAAAGGAACCATTCATCGAGCTCGACAAACCCATGCTCGCCCAAGTCTGGCGTAAAGACTGGTCTAAAGACTTTTACCTCACCCAAGTCCACATCCCCCGTCACATTTCCAGTTCCGCCCCCATCTTTGGTCACCCGGCTCTCGAAGTCTTTACCAAGACGCCTTGGTACGTTATTCCCTTGGTCTGGATACCCATGTGGATTGGCAGTATCTACCTGGCGCTGAACAACGGCCCACCATCGCAAATGGCTGTGCTCATGGCCAGCGGGATCATGTTGTGGTCCATCTTGGAGTACTCGCTCCATCGCTTCCTGTTCCATATTGAGGTGGTATTGCCCGACAATCGTGTTGCATTGACGGCCCATTTCTTGCTCCACGGTATTCATCACTACCTACCCATGGACAAGTATGTACTCTAAGTCCATTTACATTTCGGTCATGGTCACTCATCCCATTTTTTACAGGATGCGTCTTGTCATGCCACCAGCACTGTCCCTTTTCCTGGCTAGTTGGATCTACGTCGCTTTCAGCTCTTTCCTGCCCTTCCCAGTCGTTTGTGGCCTGGCCACTGGCGTCATTCCCGGTTACGTCGGATACGACTTGATCCACTGTAAGCCTTTCTCTCTCTTCCTTGATGATTGTGCTTGTAACTCATACCTTGCAAACAGATTACCTTCACCACGGACGACCATTTGCGCAGCATCTCCGTGACATGAAGACATATCATCTCGATCATCACTACAAAGATGCCAATCTGGGCTACGGCATTACCAGCAAACTGTGGGACCGCGTTTTCGGAACGGTGCTGTATTAGACCCCCCAGCCCCTGACCCAAAAACGCATGCATGCATACCTACCTACCTTGAAGAGAACTCGCGCATCCGTTGATTCCATCTGTATACTCCCCTTTAATATTGCCAGTCTTTCCATAATCCATTAATTGTAACAAACAAATATGCGTACTTTCACTTTACACTCTGCAACAAAAATGCCATTGATTCTAAAATCTCCGAAAAGCAGGTCATTGTTTATACATTTTTGAGGGTCATCGCCTTCCGTCAGATTCATTTCATTCGTAAAAGTCTATTCGAAACAAAACGTTCCTCTATAACATCTGGTACATCATGACAAGCACCACCGGAGACCGGATCCATACCTCGGGCGATCACATTGAATCTTTACCCGACGATATACCCGACTATCACACCGCCGCACTGCCTGATGTCAAGTATACGTCTCAGTCAAGTGTAAAGGACGAGTTCACCAGTGGAGCAGGGAGCACGGGGTTCTATCATGATATGCGGGAAAGCGTTGCATCGAGTGTCGGGGGGGATATCACGGGAGGATGGGTTCAGAGTAACGCCAGTCTGACCCAAGGTCCCCCTGTAGCACCGACACCACGATCTGATGCGCAGTCTAAGACTGTTCGACCACTCGAGTCTTCTCTTCCGAGTCGACCCCGGACGGCCCTGCGTTTCATTGTCCGCCCCTATGATTCGCAGACTTTTAAGGGATTTGAGGTCGAGGGTGGGGGGAACGTGCCCAATAAGACGGCCAGTCGACCTGCAACGGGCACCAAGCAGCGCGGTGTGGGAGTCGGCGCAGTAGCACCTGGGAAGAAGCGGGGTATAGCATCTAAAAGTGAGATGGCCTTAACTAAGGGTGCGGTGGAGACCAAGGCGGAGGGCAAGTACCCACCCAGACATCATCACCACAGCCTCCACCATCTCCCTCTATCCCCCACTCCCACATTACCATCCCGGTTCCACTGCCGGACTCACCCAGCCCCTTACCCCCACCCCATCGCCCTCCCACCTCTCCGAACACGCACAGGCCTGTTGGGCATCTCCAACCGCAATACACCCCATTCTGCATACGAAGACCGACTTCGCGCGTGGGGATTGACGAGGGCGGGGTGTTCGAGTGATGAACGCGTGTTATGTGTCCCGGGAGAGAATGGGGATAGCCGCCATCGTATGTGTCCATCATTTACTTTTCTGGTATTTGTTTGCTGATCCATTAGGTCTTAGAACTTAACGGAAATGAAGTTGCAACCCCTTTGAATCCACAAGTTTTGTCCGCTCACATTCCATCTACCTCACCTGCTCCATCATCCCAAACTTACATCTGGCCCACATCCCTCGCGGCCCTCCTCCACCTCCTACCCCCAGAAAGGTAAAAAAAAAAGTCTTGAACCGTTCTTTCTTATTACACTCATCATCTAACCACCTCCCAGGAAAAACATCCCAGCATTCCTCTCCCTCCCCTCCCCAAAAGCAAGCGACAACAAGACCTTCACGCGACACGGGAGTAACACGGCCTATACCCAAGACACCCGCGTGGGAATCCAACCGTCGAGCGGAAATTTTTACGCGTCTGAACCTGTACGTGACCAAATCCATTTTTCCATTCTTGGGTGGTATGACTGATTGCTCTTTTTAGGAACGGCTGGATCGAACTCCCTTTTGGAAAGTCGAGAAGGGAAAACGGGAGCATGAGGGTCGAAAGGGGGGAGTTAGGAGTGTGCCTGGGCGACGGAGTGAAGAGGAAGGGGCTGGGTTATGTTTGATGGGAGTGGCTGCTTAAAATTGTTTTCCCACACAGGATTGTCGCGTCGATCGCGATATTTGTCCATATTAACATTGCTAAAAGATGTGAAGTTCCCCGTGACTAAATCGTCGCAATTGAAGTCCCCGTTGCCGATACGCACACACTCGCAAGATTTGTTATGGACACGCGGTGTAAACAGTCTGTTCAATCGCATCAAATCTATAAGTTAAGGAATGTCTATCTACACTACCACCAATGCTACATAAATACTTCTCTACCGACTTCCAGCCTAGCGTCAAGGTCATGAGTTTTGCCAGAGACAGACTGTTCCATCCTCCCCACCCGAGATCATACGACCCGCCTATAAATCATGTTTAACATCTGAAATGACTGTTCGAATGAAAAAAAATGATGGCAACTTACAGCCACGTTCCAATGTACCCCACGAACAATTTCCGAGTGGCCGCCATTGAGTGTGTGTACTAGATCCAGTTGTCCGAGGTTGACGTGAAGAGCAGATATGTTTCCACTACACTAGGTGTCAGAGAGGATAAAGGAGTCTTTTACAGTGTCATCCGTACCTGTTATCTCCACCCACAAGGTACATTCGCCCATCACCGCCATCCCAAACGCAGTCAACAAGGTAATCAACGCCGTCCCTCCGCACATCCCCGAACTCGCAGACCTTGTCTGCGTCCAGTACCTTCCACAACGCAAAGGTCTCCATGTGGCTCAAGGCGTAGATATACTCTCCCTCTGGCCCAAAGAATCCCAACTTGGACACGGAATCGGATTTGATGATTTGATAGATAGCGTCGTCTTCCTCGAGGGTTGTCAAGTCAAAGAGGCAGAGGAGACCGTCTGTGGATCCGGAGAGGAGGACAGAGGGCTTTGAAGGGTGAAATCGGAGTTGGGTGATGTCGTCGGAATGACATTCGATGAATTCGGCGGCGGGGGTTGCTGTATTTCGGATGTCCCTTCATAGATCTTTAAGATTTACACTCGTTTCATCAGTTCGGGACCTGCTCACCATATTGAGATCTTAGCATCTTCACCCACCAGTTCCGTTCCCTAAATATCATACATCAATGGGAAACTTTATGAAGTATAAACAAACCAACACTGTACCGCAACTAATACTCTCCCCTCAGTGTTGATGTCCAAGCTCAGAACCGGCGCTCCTACATGGACTTCAACCACCCCACTCCCGTTCCGGGTATCCCACGCCCGACATCCCCCAGCATTATCAGCAACCCAAACCACGCCTTCACTCGATTTATCAAATCGCGCTTCGGTTACGGCGGCATTGATGCCGTTGGGAAGGGCTTGGAGTTGTTGGATCGGGGATAGTGTGGCGAGATCATAGAGGGAGAGGAGGCCTGAGGTCGTTGGGGTGAGGAGGTGAAGACCTGACGGGGAGGGAAGAGTGGAGAGAATGTATCCGGCTGCCGCGTTGGTATGCTTCTGCACCAGGCGGAACGGGTTGTGAGAGGCAGAGATTGTCATAATCTTCAAGGCGTTGGAGGTGGTATATTTCTCAAAGTTCAAATTGCAAATTTCACCGTCGAAATCGAAATTGGTTGTGTGTCCTCCTGTGTCCTCGCTGCGCCATTCGGGCAATTGACCAGCGAAATTCGGCGAAATCATTGGCGATCTCCAACCGAAACCAAAACTTGCAATCCAATGCCCGAAGCAGTCAATCTCGAGCTGTACACCTGGGGCCCGGCCTACAACCTCCCTTCTTTTGACCCATTCTGTCTCACCGCCGAAACATACCTGCAATTCATATCCGCGGATTGGGTTGTCAATGAGTGTAATAACCCGGACGTAGCTCCCACGGGGGAACTGCCCATGCTGCGAGACGGGCCCTTTGAGCCCGTAGTGGGCAGCAGAAACATTATTCGATACCTGAAGAAAAAGGTCTTGGATTTGGATGAGGGGTGTCCGGTAAAGCAAAAGATTGATACTGCGTCGTAAGTAGGATGTGTACATCTTTCTCTCTCATTGGTTGTCGTAATGCTGATGGCAATCCAAGATATACGAGTTTGGTAGAGGACAAACTATATGATGCCCTGGTGAGCCCGTCCGACTTTTCGTCTCTCTCTCTGGGTCAAGGAACTAATACGTGTACTTTTAGTTGTACAATTGGTGGTTGGACGCTAAAAATGTCAACACCTCAACAAAGCCAACTCTTTCCAAAGCTTTGCGAGGCATAGCTGGATTCCGTATCCCAACACAGTTACAAAGACGAGCCGAGTTTCGGCTAAAGGCGTACAAGTCAAAAGAGGAAGTCTACAGAATGGCACGGGAATGCTATGCTGCCTTGGCTTGCAAGTTGGGAGACCAGTCGTATTTCTTTGGTCAAGAGTGAGTTTGATCAGTGGCAACACATTATTTTTCCTGGTCTGTAACTTACAAATGTTTTTAGACCATCAAGCTTGGATGCTGTTGTGTTCGGTCACCTTGCCCTCCACTGCGTTCCCAACCTGGCCGAACCCACCCTATTTTCCATCATTACATTTGAATACCCCACGCTCTACGCGTACTGTGACCGCATAAGGACCCGATACTTTTCCCAGCCGCTCAAAATCTCACCCAACCTGCGGCCATCGTTCCTTTTGGGCGACATGGTGCGCTCTCCCATGACCTATCTGAAGAGCTTAGTCATGCGTCAGCGGGTTGTGGAGACTTCGGGGGAGAAAGAGCGGGCTAAGCGCGACGAAGATTGGAAAACGGCATTGGCGATTGTGGGTGCAGTAGGCTTTTTTGTTGGGTATGTTCATCTGCGTGTAATTGGGAGAATCTTCACGTACTGACGACGTTTTGCAAAAAGGTTTATTTGGCAACAGGGAATAATACAGATCACGTATGGTGATGATGAGGACGCAGAGGAGGAGCGTTATCATGGAGTTGATGACGTCGAGTAGTTTCCAAGCTGCACATTCTCTCTTGTACTATACACTGTCACTTTCACACATAATTTTACAACCCGACCCACTCATTCATACAATGCCGACCAACGGGGATCACAGACTTGTCTAGCGGATTCGAACTAGGGGAGACTATATCTTGCGCACAAATATCACAAAGTGATTGACGAGTTGTTGCGGAACCCAGTCCATAACTGCTGCATACCGAGCCTGCCTACGTTATATGGAATGATGCGACGATATGTGATTCTTCAAACATACACATGCGTGTATTTGATGTATTGCTCCGCTTTTGATGTCGAAAAACACATAGTACACCTCAAACGAGCTTTCGTTTCTTCTTCTTGGCCTTTTCAGCCATTTCCGCCTTGTATTTTTTCAGATTTTCATCACGTTCATGTCTTCGCCTCATCTCCTCCTCTAGCTGCAACTCTTTCTTCGTCTTTCCCTGTTTTGCCTCCATGATCAGCAAATATTACACCACGCAAAACGGCTATTCGCAGATACTTACCGTTCCATCTAGGGCAACCTCATCCATCGGTGAAGAGAGACTTGGGCCGCCGTACATACCAATGGACGCGATCGGCCCGGTCAGTAATGTGTTGGCGCGTGGTAACGTTGGGATAGGGGCTTCATGTGATATGTCTGCTTCAGCGTGGGCATCGCGAGCAGATGGATCGAAGCGGGTGAGAGTTGATTTGTAAAGAGGTAGTGTGAAAGCTGTCTGTGGAAGTAGTTGCTCGTCCACGAGACGCGTGCGATACTCCTGGACAAATGTATGAGAACAGCCAGGTGCTGTCTTCGAGTTGAAAAGCGTACCTCGTCATTCTCTTTAACGAATCTCGTCGCATCAAAAGCTTTTGACCGTTCTAATACATCGCCAAATGAGATACTTGGGGATTTGTATACCACAATAGAAGGAGCTTACTTGGTGGAAATTTCACACGACTGGCAGACATGAGTTCATGGCACGCCACCAGTTCCTTTTCTTTGGTGGCCAATTGCGACATCAAACTTTGGATCCTTCTTTCTTGCTCCCCCACCATTGTCAAAAGAGGTTCCGTCACATGGTTGAAAAGAACATGTCCCGGTGTGTGCTCTGGCTCCAAATCCTGAGTATGGAGTTGATCGCATTTCCAAGTCCATTTGAAGGGCACCTTTCCAATTGATCCTTGAGTGACAACATGAAGCTGAGGCGTACGTTATTAGTTGGTGAGGAAGGACACACATCGGCTCTCTCCACCTGGCCCAACTCGTCTGGCTCCCACGTAGCAAAGTATTTGACATCCGCTTGTGGCTCCTGCACATATTTACTCAAATATGGCAAGATTTTGGATATTGGAGTCTCGCTAAAGGCCCGAGCATAAATCTTGAACATGCAAATACCGTTAGCCTGGTCAATCTATCCTCTATGAGAACTTTAAAAGTTACCGACTTTCATCTTTTGTTCCACATCTGCCTTCGTGGCCGTTTCCTGCCATACCCGCTTCAGGTCTGTGACAAGCAAAACATAGCTATCGTCGGAAAAGTGGCTCTTGACGTACAAGCTGCGATGGGTGCCATCTATTGTCAAGAAGCGGAAGGGAACCCACGGCGCCGTTTGGAGCGCATCGGCCGTTGATGGTACCGGTTCAGAGCCGACCGGGAGACTTGCCGGCATGTCCATTTCCCAAAACCCTGGTTGCCCTGAATAAGTTTTGGACGATTGAACCGAACAAAAAGATAAATAGAAGACACCGTAGGCCCTCGGATTCGTATTGCGAATTTGATCTTTTATAATATTATGATCTCTGCCATTGCCAAGTTGCAAATTTGGCAATTGAACATTTTACACTGCACACTGTTAGGGACGGATGGCTGCTTGAACCACTGAGCAGCACGAAAGAGAGACACTACTACTAGTGACTTTGCCAGAAGGAGGACTAGAACCCGTTGTATTGCCGAATTCTACTTCATGATAATTTGGGACATCACAATACTAAAAAATGGTTTCCCTTCGACCAAAAAACGCAATCATTGTTCCGTCTTCCTTCAGATCTCATAAAGTAAAGCTTTCCAAAAGTCCTCACTTGCTGGAAGGAAATTGGTGATATTGGGTGAGATCGACAACGATTGCTTCAGAACTCGAGGGAAAAACTCCGAAAGACGGTGGTAGATCTGTGGCACAGTTTTGGCAATTCATTCAAAACTTGAGTGTCAAAATTCTGTGGCCTTCCAAGCTGAATTTGAATCACAGATCAACACTCTGCTTGCAAAGATGACTGTAACAAAGTGAGTTGATGCCCTATGTTTCGTTGAGAGGAACATGAGAAGCTGATCAGTATCAACGTTCTAGCCCCCGCACCTTCTTTGACTTTGCTATTGGCGGTGAACCTGCCGGTCGCGTCGTTTTCGAGCTCTATGCCAATGTGGCCCCCAAGACGGCAGAGAACTTCCGAGCGCTTTGCACAGGCGAAGTCATGTCCAAGACCCGCAATGTCCCTCTGACCTACAAGGGAAGCAGATTTCATCGCGTCATCAAAGGATTTATGATCCAGGGTGGAGATTTCACAAAGGTAGGATAATGCCCGCGCATGTTTATGCTGTAACAGTACTAAATGTGAGCTACATTGATCCTTCTAGGGAGATGGAACAGGTGGCGAGAGTATCTATGGCGAAAAGTTTGAGGATGAGGTATTCGAGTACACCCACGACAAGCCCGGATTGTTAAGTATGGCCAACGCCGGCCCCAACACGAACGGCAGCCAGTTCTTCATCACGACAGTGGCAACCCCGCACTTGAACACCAAGCACGTTGTCTTTGGGCGAGTTCTCAAGGTTGGATTTGCTCCTCTTTTGTCTTTTCCTTCAAATGTACTGACGAACGATACAGGGCATGAACGTCATCCGCGAGATTGAAAACCTGCCAACTTTCAAGAACGATCGGCCAGAGGATACTGTCACGATCGTCGACTGTGGAGAACTTAAGCCAGGAGAAGACGATGGAATTCCAACCCCTCCTGATGGTGATGCGTATGAAGAGTATCCCGAGGACATGCCAGAAGAATTGAAGGCGGACGAGCTATTGAAGATTGCCGGTGTCATCAAGGGCGTCGGAAACGATAAATTCAAGGCAGCAGATTACAAGACCGCGATACACAAATACGACAAGGCCATCCGTTACCTCAACTCTTTACACCCCAGCCCAGAAGATTTAGAAGAGTTGTCGGTGGAACAGAAGAAAACATTTTACAGTATCAAGACTTCATGTTTACTCAACACTTCTATGTGTCACCTGAAAACAGAGGCCTGGACCGACGCCGGTCTCGCTGCCTCTATTGTCCTGGACGTGGCAAAAAAGCTTGAAGCCTACCCAGAGTTACAACTCTCATCTAATGACAAGTGTAAGGCGCTCTTCCGACAAGGACAGGCTGCTCGTAACCTGCACGACTTTGAGGACGCAGTCAAGGACTTGCAGGCCGCCTTGGCCCTCTCACCCGAGGACAAGCTCATTCAGCGCGAGTTGTACATGGCGCAGAAAGTCCTCAAGGATCGTGAAGTCAAGCATAAGGAGGCTTACAAGAAGATGTTTGCTTAAACGGCCGTTTCGGGGCATCGGCGAGGTATTAGACTTTTGTAAATATAACATATTGTTTAAATTAGTGTTGAAGAATAAGAATACAGTGCATGTGCATATCTATTTACACGCCAACCGTTCGCACGCACAGCTAGAGTAGCAGTTGTTGGTTACAGTATGGGATCACAGTTGATCCATTCAACCTTTGCCCCGGGCCAATTGGTTCGCACACATCGCTCCAGAGGCGGCACCAGGTCCCCTTGATCGTCACTGTCCACTACCCCCATATCCCGGGTAACGCGAATTCGGATTTCACCTTCTTGGTTAGCCAACCCATCATAATAGAGTAGTTCGAATGTGCGGGGGTTCTCGGTTATCAAGGTACGTCGAGTTGCGAACAACGTGGTATAATGCGACTCGGAATGGATCGTCCAGACTGGGTAGCTCGGTTGCTTGTAATGTTTCCCGACGCACAGAGTTCCATACGATTCAAATAAGGACAGAAAGCCAGTTTGGGCCCGGGTCGTTATTCCCCGCATGACAAATCCTTCCGCCTCGTTCACTCCGTCAAAAACGTTGGATACAGCTCGACCCGTGAGAATCAGATTAACGAGCTCTTGAGTGCAGTATCCGTGAGCGCCAATCAACGCGTTACCGGGCTCGTCCATGTCGGACGTCACCTTCCTTGCACTACGGGTGAGGAGCAAGGCGTACAAAAAGGGCAGTAGTTGGGTCGGACGACGATGACTGAGGAACGCTGTCAGCAGGTCAAGTGTAGGGAGAGTGTGCAAAGTCAAGGAGAGGGGCAAGGTTGTGAGAGTGGCGGTATTCAGTCTAGGAAGTTCTTAGCATCGCCTCGATAGGAACTGAGGAAACAAGATACTTACAGCGGAACAATGACTTTGCCATCTTCCTTCCCCTTAGCCCTCCATAGGATATCTGCAACACCCCTCCACAAGGCACTCTCTGCCTGCTCCCTAGTCACCGTCGCAATATCTTGTCCACGGTCCAAAAGCACTCTAACCAGTGCCGCTTGTATTCCCGCCAAAACCCCACACGGCCCACCGCGCTCTTGCACCAACCCGTACGGGAGCTGGCGATTCGTGTTGAGGACAAGATTGGTAGTTAGCCAGGTTGGTGGCGGGCGTTGAGCGCCCCATATCATGTTATGCAGGTCTTGAGCATCAGATTGTGAGAGAGGGGTTGGATGGGTTGTGGGAAGCGCAGGGACATGGTGTAAGAGAAGCTTATCATGCGGATCTGACTCATCGTCGGAGGTAGTAGGCGTGATGGCCGTGATTTCGAGGTCATGATGTTGGGCGGGCTGACGGCGGACGCTGGAGCTAGAACTGGTATGTGTTGGCCGTGGCGAAGGTCTGGTTGGCGAAGGTGCTGCTGCGGCGGGTCTTATAGGAGCAGCGGTAAGTGCGGGAGTAACGCCCCCACTACGTGAGCTACCTGACCTTACCGATGTAGACATTGGTGCGGCCGTAGTACGTTGGGACGACTCCCAGTGCAACTGACTTTTGGGAGTTGTGCCCAACGCGACGCGTTTCGGCTTGGATTGACCGCTTTCACTATGCAGACTGGAAATCGAACTGCCACTAGACATTCTAACTGATCGGGAAGGTGATGTCGAGATTTTTTCACCTTTTGACGATGGACTTTGTTCGAAGGCCTGTGATTCAGCTATTGGTGTCCGTTTGTCAACCATTTCATCTAATTGGGGCCCCAGCCGTGAGCTCGACCCTCCAGTTGTTCCCACCAGTCTCACCGGCCTTGAAGTGCCGACCACCCTCTTGGGGACCAGCCCGGCAATTTTCGGCGTAGATTCGCCCTGACTTCCCACAGATTTGGACACTGATGTGCCCGCCGACCGCTCGGTCCTCGCTGGCGGGACCCATGACTGTCCTGCGCGTACCATATCCTCATTCGCGTCCTTTAAGCCAAGTGTCTCTTCCCTACCCTCCTGCTCCCTTCTCTCGTTCTGCGCAATGCGGTCTTTCTTCAATTTTGCCTTGCTCCTTTCTTGGGCTGTTTGCACTACCACTTCCAGGATTGGACCTGTCCCCGCCCCAGAATTAAATATTCCCTCTAATTCTCGTTCCAGATCGCGGCGCTTGAGCAGCTGGAGATCAGCAACAGGCACGTCTTGCAAAATAGAAAGCTCGTGGAGAAAAACTTTTAGCGTCCGGCGTAATGAAACGTCTGATAAGTAGGTCCGGATCAGGGAAAGGGTGAGCAGGTCGGTGGGAATGGTGCCGGATGATAAAGATACTGAAGAAGAGGATGTGGTTGATGCAGCTGTTATGTGGTTGTTAAAGTGATCTAGCGAAGCGATCGACATTGAGGCAACCGTTGAAAATCAACGGGAAAAAATGGATTTTCCCAAAATCACGCTCGCGCGTTCATTCAACTTTACCTTTGGTGGCTTAGCATATTCATTTTCGTCGGTTTTTATACCAGTTTTCCACCCATGAGCACCATTTTTTCAGGACGTTGCTTTTGGTTGGTAAACCTTTTAATTAAAACGGAGCTATTCACCTTGGTAATTTTATCATATGGTGCTTCATAAGCTGGATCATGAGTATTGTGGCGAAACTTTGTGGCGAAACGAATTAGACGAAGAAGATAAGATTTGAATAACTACAAAAAAGAAACACTACGAGCACATAGTAGACTGAACTAAACTACTAAATGGTATAAAAAGGGTAATAATGAAGGATACGCCGGTATTAATCTTTGTGACAGTAGCTATCATAACAGCCATTGGTTGGGGTGAAACCCCTACACCGATAATCCAATTACTCCGCAGCCAAGTCATGCTGAGTTCCCATTTGCAACATGTAGTCTACGATCTCCGTCCCGGTGAGATTTGCCATGCGGGCCGTTTCCGCTGTAATCAACGCTCTTCGAGCCGAAGGTCCATTCACATCCATGCCTTGCTCAAACAGCCATCGCACCATCCACAAGTTGCCTGACCCGGCAGCGTACTCGACCGCCAAATGCCCATTCCCAATGACATCTACCTTGTATTTCCCAAAAAGTCGCAAGCCGTCACGGATGCTCGCGACACGAAGCGGCCGAGCACTTTCGAACGTTGGCGCAGTTTGAATTGAAGCCGCGAGAAGAGCTCGTTGAAGAGCGGTTGGTTCAATGTTGCCGTTGTCGATAATGTGCTGGAGGAGCGGTTCATTGACTTGGAGAAGCACGGTTGTGAGGAGATCTTGCTGGGAAATGCGGCTTTTGGTAAGGTAACAAAAAAGGGAAGATGCGGAAGTCGGCAACAGGTACATCAATCGGATGAGAGTCTCAGAGTAAGCGGTAGGAGATGAGGAGTACAGCGTATCTAGCGTCGCCGGCAAACACGGCGATGACAGAGCGTGTTGAAGAGTGGCTAGCGCAGCAAGATGCGCAGTAGTGGAATTTGCTGGCAATTCGGCTTCAAGTAGAGAACATGCTGCTTGCTGGATAGCTGACCCGTCTTCCGAAGTAATAGTGATATTTCCTTTCGCAAGGCAAAGACGCATTATGCCAATGTCCCCAACACCAGCATAAAGCAGTTGTTTCCAAAAGGGGGGCAGGATCTCAGGTTCCAGATCCCCAAAGACATCCAGAAGGCCGCGAATAAATGTTTGTCGCTGTCCAGTCTCATGCGTCTGCCTTGATTGTATTGGGGCAAGGCACTCATCATCCAGAACATCGCGCAAGTCTTCGCACCAAGTCTGCGCTTGTCGTTGGGTATCCTTCTGAGTCTGAGAACTATAACCTCGCCGTCGCAACAAGTTGGCTACTCTCCGAGCCCCACCCGCCATCGCAACTTGCAGAGACGTCTCGAGCAGAGGATCCCAAAGTGCACTGGGGCCGTGGGAAGTGAAAAATCGCTCAAAAATGTCCAAGCAGTATGCCGCTGCATCTACCATGTCACAATGGCACGCCATCATGTACACATGCTGCCAAAGCTCTTGAACGCCTTCCTTCTCAAAGTCTTCACTGTTCGTTCCCGAAGGTGCACATGTCAGAAGCAAAGAGTACAAAATCCCCTCTTCTCGTAGGACGGGATCAATGTAGCTCTCGATAGCCGACCGAATAGCAAATTTGTTTTCGAAAGAGTTTCCGTATCGGGTCCACCACATCACTCGTTCAGGTTCAGAGAGCTTGAGTAATCGCAACCAGCTTCCGCCGTAGTGCTCCACGAACCACTTTTGTGCCCATTGTCTTCGTAGCGATGGTGCTTGAACAACGCTGCGCAGTTGGCTGTTGGTCCTCTTCAGAGCTTTCAACGTGGGAAGCTGGACGAGGATGCATTCCAGTAATTCGTTGGGTAGGTTGGTAATGGTCGTTGGTTGCTTTAAAGTCCGCATTTGTTGGTAAGGTTCGATTGAAAAGACTTTGGAGGACAGACTTGCTGCTCCCACATTTTATACATGCGTATCCCCCTACAATTGTTTATACGAATGAACATATGATCTGCATTTTTTGTTGTTTACACACTGCTTTACCTTGATTTTCGCACGGAAGATTCTCCCGGCTCCGAACTCACCGCCTTGAATGGTTATGAATAGGATGGAAGTTACCAATTTTATCTGCACTTCACCGTAAATAGACAGACCGCGCGAAATTGGGATCGAAAACTTTAAGTCGTTATGGGTTAAGATAGAATTAAGTAAAGTATGGTACATTCAATTCGGTATAAGTACAATTTCTAAGAACATCTATGTGCAAACTGGGGTCGCGAGAATATTTACAAATTTCTACGGTCCTCGGAGATGTGGTCGGCTGAGGTCTCGGCCTCTACAATCTCATCCTGGCCAGCAGCGCGACGACGGCGAATTTCCTTTGTCATCATAATCTTGCAAGCTGTTGAGCGACCTTGTGGGGGTGTTTGAGGAGATGATGTTGTGCGAACGGTGCGGAGGTACGAGAGGGTGAGCATGTTCATCATGGTTGAAGATTGATGTGGGTGAGGATGCGATTGATTGCAGTGAAAGTAGGATTTGCGGACTTGGTTTTGAGTTGGTAGTGATGATTGCCTTGTATTGTTGTTGATGGGATAAAACATTTTTTGCTTGATGCCTCGCTGTCTTTATAGGTGCGGTGTAGTCATGACCGGGTTTTCAACCTTTGGTAGGATAGCCGCCTTCCGCAGCGGTAAGGTGCTTATAATAGCTTCTTCTCGGGTGTTTTTGGCAACATGACCGTTTTTAAGATGGGGGTATTGTTTATGTCGAAATAGTCAGCCGTCTTTCTCAAGCGGCAAGTGCGGCATAATGGCGGGTGTTGATGATCCGGCCGATCCGGTGGTGGAAGAGCAGGTTCTTGATGAGAAGTTTTTCGAGGAGCGTTTGGATGAGCTTGCGAACCGGAATCGTTTAAAAAATCACTCCGTAAACTGAGAATTGTCAGAATATTCAACATATCTTGGCGAGTTGAAAGTAAAGATGTTTGGGACTAGAATGGTTTGGGGCCTGGCGAAAGGCATATCCTACTTATGCAAAGAAAATGAACAGCTCTCTCCATCTAATGCTATGCTGCATGATTTAAAAAACTGCCAAGACCAATTGCTTCCATATCATTTTTGGAGTACGGTATGTAGAACTGATCCTGCCAAGACGTTATCATAACATTACGGCAAGCTCTTATCGTGGCTCTGCTTTCCCTTGGAATTTTTTATGCACACCTTGATGCGCAAACTTGCCGGGCTAAGTTTGTGTAACGACACAGGCGTAGGTAGAAATGTGCAAGATCGACGTTTCGACAGCGGAAATATAAATTTTGAGGTTGGAAGAAATGTGAAAAATCCATCGACTTGTCAGTCGTGAGCTAGTCTTTACTTTAACCTCCTCCATTACTTATCATATGATACAAAGTCTGTGACCTCCTATTAATCGTATGATACAATTTCCTTCCAATGTGACTAAAGATTCACAGACCGTAATACTATTTACAAAGCGCTTCAAGGAAATGTCTATGCAGAGAGCACCATTTGGCGATTCACTTATTCTCTGCTCTTGACCATGTGTCGGATTGACCCAGTTCTGCGCATTTCAACGGGCAGGATAGGAACAACTGTTGTGGCGGAGCTATTGCGGCTGTGGGAAGAACCCGCTGCCTTGGCAGGTGAAACGCTGGGGGATTTAGCATCTGAGCGAAGTAGGTTCAGTTACTCTTGCGCCCGCACTCGCCAAGCAACGCCGAGGGAAAACACAGTACCTACCTTTGGGGATATCTTGCCCGCCCGACGCGTTCTCATCCTGATTGGAAGTACGCTGGTGATGACGCTCCTGTTGCCTAGACCATGCTGCCGCTCCTTGGCTGTCACCGGATACGGACCCGTCAGACTCGGCTGTTTGTTCCACGCGCCGGATGGCATCGGCCATTGCCGCCCACTCCTGCGGGTCCGCTTGTCCAGACAAGGCGGCAAGTTGTTCATCTTCAAATGATCTGGAGTGCAAAGTGTGTCAGACACACTCATCAAAAGGGAAAAAACATCCAAAACGCAAGTTGTACCCTTCTTCTATTTCTCTCGCCAAGCGTACCAAGTACTCTTGCTCGAGCTCCTCAACCGCATCTGCTACGGCATCCACTAAGGATCCACCCGTTTCCACAACGTCGCCGTTTTCAAAGTCTCTAAGCAAGCCATCCAGGCAAACAGAGAAGCCCTGATGAACAGGAGGCCAGGATGAAATGCCCATGGAAGCGTCCACGAGATCAACAACAAGGTGTCGGATGGCAGTCAAATGAGCCGGTTGGAACGTAGAAGTAGGAAGACGGGAAATGTACGAGATCACCCTGGCCTATTTGAACAACATTAGACATCAGATAAGTGCTTGGCACGGATGAAACTGGTGGTAAAACATACAATTGTTTCCTTAACAATGTCCTCCTCATCGTCAATATCCTCTTGGCGCTCACGAGGAGTTGGTGACCGTCCCCGTGTCTCCTTGAAAGGCGCGCTTTCATCTGGTCGTTGGGGAGATATTGATGGGGATGGGGCCGCGGACTGCAATTGCGTGTTAGGCGCTAACCTACACTTTTCCGTTTCAGGACCGGAAGACGTACCCTTTGCCACCTACGCCTGGGCACGGCAGGGTTTACCTGCGCCGGGGTAGCGGCTTCACCACTTAGATCTGCCTTTTTGCCCTTGTCCACCCCAAACTTTTCGGGTGGCGTGTCATCAGCCATCGGTCCAGACACCTTTTTGGCGCTTTCAAATGCTTCACTTTCCTCCAGAAGTTCATCCAAAAACAGTAAAAGCCTCTGTCTGAGGTAGGGCGATCCCAATTTTTCTGCGCCTTTGAACATCTGTATCAGGAAATTTGGATCACATTCCTGCTGTGAAATCAAGGAAGCAGCGCATCGGTATATTTTGTCCTTGTGCGCTTCAAATAGCCTATACAAGTATGGTTAATTCGTTGTACACCAAGAGCTCAAATGAACGTACTGCTTAACATGGGGCTCAATCTGATCTTCCTTCTTCGAAGATGAGGCTTGTGCATGCCAGACTGGCCTTGCCTGTTCTTGAGTGGTTTCGTCGTCAATCGCATGCTCATCCACCTTTGCCCGCTCCACCCACGCCGTCCGTGTTGGCATCTGCGCACGGATAGCTTCAGACTGTTGGGGCTGACTTTGCGGTACAACCTCAGACTGGATATCTTCTTCCTCCTCTGCCAACTGATCTGGTTCTCCGGCGGCCTATGCACTTGTGTTAATGGCATACCAGCACAGGGAAAAGTAGTGAAAGCACGTACCTGTTGCATTGCCAGCATGCGGCGAAAGTATCCAAGCTTTTCCTGAACTTCCTTGAGCTCATTGTACTGAGCTTCCAACCGAGAATAGAGATCATCCAGCTGGACTTTTTGAGGGCCAGTGGCATGAACTCGGGCTTGTTCAATGGTATTCATTTGTTGCAAAAGCTCCTAAAATGAGGCAGAGAATCAGTACATGCAATAAAGTGCCAAAGGTGGTCGGTCACACGAACCTGCATGCCCCGCTCAATATGCGCCTTCTCCTCTTGGCCCTCCATCTCTTCTGGAGACTCAGGTTGCTTGCCCGCCCTTCTTTGTTGTTGATGATCTTGCTTTACTCCATTATCGGCACTCATTCCGAATAGGTTTGCCACAATCTTCTTTGCGGGTGTTTGTGAAACACCATCCTTGACTGAAGCAAGGCTCAGCCGATCCATCAATTGCCCAATCCCACTCATCCAGTGTCTGTCGGCCATTTCCTCGTTCTGCATATCTGAGTTCTGTTGATGCCCACGTACAGGGGCTCCTGCCGCCTCAATGTTTCTAGTTTTGTGAGCTGGGGTAGAGGTTTCAACGTGACGAACAGTTGCAGAGGTGGACTCTCGCTGATCGACATTGGCGGAAGCGTACATTGCTCGTTTCTTTTCATCAAGATTCTGCTTCAGCTCCTGCAACATTCTGAGTTCATCTTGCAAAGCCGTAATCTCGGATGCCTGGGCCTGGGTAGAAGCAGTGGGCTTCACAGTCGCAAAGAATGGAAGATCCTGGCCCTCGTCAGGCCCATTCTCCAATTGGTCCCTCAATTGTTGCAAGATATTTGGCTTTGGCGCATCTCGTTGTTGCTTGACGTCCTCAAAGTCCATCTTTAAAGCCGACAGCTCCTTCTGTCGCTCCGCAAATAATCCAATCTGCTCCTCAGCACGCATTTCGTTTGCTGCGTATTGCTCGCGCAGATTTTGCAGTTGTTGCAACTGCGATTGACGTGTTTCGTACATATCTTTGAGTTGCAGTAGTTGGGCAAGAGCGGGATTGTTAGCCAAGTCATCTGGCGGAAGAGTGTTGATAAGTTGCATTAAGTCCTCAATGGGTATGTCATTTAAAGCAGAGTCGATCGCGGGGTCCGTTTCGGATTCTAGTTCGTCCAAAGCTTGATCGATTTCAATATTGTGCGCTCGTGTAGAGCTGCCCCGTTGCTCCAAATGATCACCGATAGATGCCTCGATTCCGTCCACCGTCTGATAGAGGTTATTCAACGCTTCCAGGTCATTGCTGAAGCGGGGAATATTCGGTTAAGATAAACCAGCTGTATCGCATATTTGTTCCAAACTCACTTTGACAAGGCTTCAGACAGGTTGGTTCTCACAAACTCCAACTGATCTCTTTTCCTATTGTACAAAGAGACCAAAAAGGGGTGAGGATTGTGCATCTCAGACATAGAACTTGGTCCCATATCAGTATATTAAAACCACGCAAATACTCACTGCTGCAATTCAAACAGGGCATTCCGCGTGCTTTGCACTTCCTCCAAGTGGACTTCCTGTTCCATTCGCATGCGATGCAGCGCATCCAAATCGTTGTAAAATCGGTTTCCAACGGTTATGGCTTCAAGATCGGTAAGGTGAATAGTCTCTTCCTCCTGGGCAGGTTGGTCTTTCGCCGACGCAGAAGTTTGCGCTCGATTGTCACCTCCTTCTTCTTCTAGAGAATCTGGACCCTCTGGGTCTCCTGCCGCTTCTCCCGGTTCAGGGCCTTCAAAGTCCTCCTCAAGGTATGCTTGCTCTCCCTCGACTTCGTCCTCCTCGTTCAAAGTCTTGCTAGACGGACCTGCCCCCTCCGCAGCAGGTGGAATAATGTCTTCCTCCGCTTCATCCTGGGCATGATCCTGTACGTTGGGAAGTTGAACGACTCCCTGCTCGGATCTTTCGCGTGACATGTTCTTTTGCGGTACGATCCTCAGAGTGGGATCGGTTGCAGTCTCCAAATCGCTAATGTCCTCCTGCGGACGAATCATTGCAGCACGGCCTCACCTAGCTCTTCTTTGCCGTTAGTCTGGGCTAGTCTGTTCAGAATACAGTCGCAAAGTGATCTCTCGGTGGAAAAGCTGGGCGTCGAATTCAACGCGTTTTAGAGAACGCACACGTGAGCGACGCGTTGGGAGGAAATCTAAATGTCCGAAATATGGTGTACAGTGAAGGTATGAAAAATAAATTAAACGCCGCTACGAAAGACGAGCGCGAAATGATATATACAGTGTTCTCTATGTGAGGTCCTTGGTGAAGTTTTCTACTCCACGGGTCGAAACCCAAGATATGAAAACTCATTTTGCACGATTGTTTGATCTGGCACCTCGATCTTTTCGAATCGATGACTGGCTGAATGTAATTCTAGACGTGATTCGATGAGATTGTTGACATAGCCTTTGCGTTCAACGACGTCCACAAACCATTGGTGAAATTTTTGTTGATACAATCATCGCAAAGGTCAACCTGACTCTCTTCCGGGCACTCGAGGCATTTCCAACGAATCTTGACTATGAGTTAGTATGGCGTGCAGATGAGGACATACAATGGGTGAATTACCCCGACAATAGGCTCGGCAGAGCATCGATCACATGAAAACCCATAATGCACCGGATCAGCCGTGTGGGCGGCAGGGACGGTTGCTGTTTTCTGCTTGACAAGCTTTTGTAGGCGCATGAGCTCTTTATACTCTTCTGATCCTTTCAACTGCGGGTCAATCGCTAATTTGCTCTCAAGATCCTCTTGATCTCCCTCATCGTCGGACATGGTAACTGGTGGACCCTTCAGGTAGGAGGCCCCACTTACTCTAAAAAGGCGATTAGTACAATAAATACATGCAATACTGCCATCTCAACAATACCTGTTCGAGTAGAAGGCCCCAGAAACGCGGGTTGATGTAGGTTTTCCCGAAGAGCGCCGACTCTGTTCCGAAAAAGTCAGCTGTGTACTGCAAAAGAATCGACTACCTCTACGTACATTCCGAGAACTGCCCCCCGGTGTCTTCACTCTCCTTTCATCCACAAATTTTTGAATGCGACTTGACACTTGCTTGGCGTTTCGGCTTCCAAGGGCAGCAGCAATCTTTTCGCATCGCCGCGCGTGAATAGGTTCGTCAGGGTATATTTCGAGTAACTCGATAAGACGAGACTGTAAACATGAATTATAACGAGCGTCTTTGGTTAGGCGGCTGCACTAGCATTCTCACATGTTCTTCCTCAGACCATGGCTGATTAAAACTTTGAGACCGGTCTTCTGCTATCCGCGCGTTCTCCGAAGTCGTTCTTTCCATTTGTGCTGCGGAGGGTGCGGCAGTTGGTGGTGGTGGGGTATTGAGTTCTGAGGGGTCCAAGGGACCCAGTGGTACTGGTGGAGTCATCCAGCCCGGAGAATCCACTCGTTCAATGGTTCGGGTCATCGAGCGCACTCGCCCATTAAGACGCTCACGGTCAATGTTGGGGTATCTATCCCAGTCAATGTACGGGATGGGAACGACTTGTTGTGGCTTTGGAATGGTATCTAGTGTCTGGGCAAACAGATTAGAAATATCAATCATGGCATGATGTAGGCCGCCATTACCTTGTTGAGCAGCTTGTCAACGAAGGTGAATGGTTCCTGCAGCGCCTCTTCTTTGATTCTAAGCAGGGCTTGAAGATCCGTCTGCGCTTGTTCCAACTGATTTCGAAGTACTGTGAGCGTGCTTGACAAAAGTTGATAGCTATGTATCAATGATCAGTTCAAGCCTATATCACTTGGTCGAAAATCACGCGCATACTCTTCATTTTTGTCCAGAATCGCTTCTTCGTTCAATCTTTGGGCAGCAGCAGCGGGTACATTGGAGCAAACGTCAGCTGTTGATGCGCCAATCAATGAGATGGCTCCTGGGGCTGGCGATTGAGGTCTTGAAGTATCAACCTCTCCCTCCAGCTTAACATCCATGGTATCTTCCCTCTTTCGTTTTCCTTTCCCAGCCATTTCTGTCACGTCCATCTGCTGCAAACTGTCGCCCGTACCATCTTTCGCAGGTGCCAAAGCAGATACCGCCTCTGCTAGCGTCGGACCCAGTAGAGCGTTTCCAGAGCCGTTCACTCCAACTTGCGCAGAGTCGGATATAGGATTTGTTTGAAGCGTCCGATCCATCGTATATGTTGTCCTCCGTCTATTCTTCTTATGTACGCTATGAAGCCGGCGGGTGAAGGAATGGTCGGCGGTGTGGATCAGGTACGTTCGAGCGAGAGGGCATTACAACGATCAGACGCAAAGAAAGAAATAGTTGAAAGGGATAACGGGATCAGTAGTGCATTAGGACCGCTGTCTACTACCGCCCACGCCAGCGCCGGCCTTGCGTTCTTGTGAGTGGAGATAATCCAGGATCCCGAACCGAAATTCTTGAGAACTTTGCGCTGCTGGGAATCTCCGCTTGCTTTTTTGGATTTGCTTTAGGATTTGCTTCCTGAGGACCTCACAACGATCACCAACTAAATCCACTTACAAAAGGACTTCCTATCCGTCAAGCGCTATACGGTTGTTGTTCCAAATAATCAATTCATAGTGATTTATACAGATTGCTTTTCCAGAGAACAAAACATATTAAGACGACAAGGCATCAGATCGTATATACAGGAGCTACATAAGGCTACAGACTAAATAAGAAAACCAAAAAGAAAAAGACTATCTACAATTCCTCCTCATCCATAACATCATCTACCAGAACAAAGTCATCGTCGTCGTCGGAAATAATGGAAGTTGGGGATGGGGGTGTGGTGGTGGTGGTGGAAGCAGGCAAGGGAGAGGACGGGGAGGTACTGGCCAAAGTGACATTCTCGTACTCGTCCTCGTTATCACTGACTTCAGATACTTCTCCAATTTCGATGTGGTGGGGTTGTTCAGAGACCTCGGATGCCTGCTCGTCGTCTTCGTCGTCCGAGTCCTCAATGACTTCTTCGATAACCTCGTCCTCATCACACTCGCTGCCACGAACAGTTTTGTCTTCGTCGTCATCATCGGCAGTTTCTTCACCCATCAACATGCCGAATGCATCGCTCTCCCGGTCCGCAAAGTCCAGGTTAAGTCCCACGCGGGAGGATCCGTCGGTGGTGGCCTGCTTGGTCGAAGGGCCGGCTGCCGCTGCATCAACAATGGCCGCAACAGTCCATCCGGTTGCAAGGAGGTAATCGCACAGATCCGAGCGAGAGAGGATGGACGAAGTGGAGAGGCTCATGGGGACGACTCCCAATGCGGGGCTTCGCAGCTCGTCGGTTTCAGAACCAGAGGATGGCGAACTGAAGGCAAGTAGGTCGGGGACTGTCCAGCCTGAAGAGAGCAAGTAGGACCAGAACAACTCGTTACGGATTTGGTTGGTTTCAGTGGCAACCCCGACCGTCGTTCCTCGCGCAAGACTTGGAATAGGAGTAGATGTGTACGTGTTGGTGCCAATAGATGCTTTGCTGCCGGTTTCCGTTGCAATGGTACGGCGCATGACACGATCGGATTGAGTAGATGAGGTAGTGATGCCTTCATACGGGGTAGGTTGAGTGCCGGTATGAACGTGGTTGGGTTGGGCCTGGGAAGCGGTCGAGAATGTCAGGGTTTGGACCTGGGATGAGGTGGAGGCCAAAGCTGTTCGGGGGACTTGAGTTCCAGAGGACGACGTCAAAACGACAGAGTTTGTGGTGGTGGTTGTGGTGGACGTGGACGTTGTTGTTTTGGTGGTCTGGCTTTTCTCCGTTGTGGACGTGCAAACAAAACACTTGGATGGAAGGATCGCATCAGTGAGAGTAGACGCAGAGATCAACAAGGGAGTGCGGGTAGTTGTTCCACGTGTCATTTTTGCGGGAGAGTTTTGGATCATCTCGACGCGCGAAAACGTTGGGACACCGGTGCCTTTGTGGGTTACAGAGACATCCTTCTTGATGGGAGTAGGGGTACTGGTCGAGTCGCTTTCATACTGTGTCGCGATAGATCGGTGCCAGGGGATGCCTTCCTCGTACAGAATGCTGCGACGGACAGATCGCGACAAAAGCCCTTCCTCCATTTCTCGCTCAGCCAGTTCGCGGAGAAGAGCAGCGGAATCCTGCGTCGTGACTGGAAGATAAAAGCCGCTAGCTGGTGTACCGTCACGGAATCGGCGCGACGAGTCATCATCGCAGGATTCCTCGCCTTGGGCATCCGTAAAGTGTTGATCCTCATCGTCGGAATCAACCGTCGCGTCAGCATCACTGTAATACGCCTTGATGGGAGCCTCAATTGCAGTCAGACGGGGCAGCTCGATACGCTCAACTTGGATCAGACCATCAAATCCAGACTTGTTTCGAATCTGTGCAAGGGCGGCAATGTCGGGTGTGAAAACAGAGACGGAGGATTGGGAGCTGTTGGTAGAAGGGGCGCGGCTGCTGTTTGATGTGGTCGAGGTGTTGCTGGTAGACGAAGAGGTGCTGCTCATGGAGGTACAGGAGCTATCGCTGCTGCACACGCTTTCACTGTCATCGCTATCTACCTCGGATTCGCTGTCACTGTCGCTGTCTCCATCGACTGTACTGTCATCGCCGCGGTACAGCTTATGTAATGTCCCAGCAGCTTTGGCGGCCTTGTACGCGCGGTATGGTCCAGCAACTGCATCGCTTTCAGCTCCAGAACTGTGGTCATCCTCCTCGTCAGAATCGTCCTCGCCTTGATAGGTACCCGCTTCAGATGGCTCAGCATTGACAACCTTGTATGGGAACCCGGCGACGGAATCGTACTCGGAGGCCGACTCGTAGACGGCCGAAGAAGCGTCGTTGTCCGCTTCCAAGCGACGGAGATTGGCCCGGGTTTGCATCAAAAGGGCAATGAGATCATCTCGGCTGCAATTGCCAGAACAGACATTGTCCAGGTCATTGCTGCACTCCATACCCCCAACGAGCCATTCTTCTTCAGGCTGAGGTGTGGTTGCCTGAACTTTGCCGCGAAGTATAATGGGCCGGCCGCTTCGTTTGGACCACCATACGGCTTCTTGTAGTTCGAGAGCATGAGAAAGGACGCAGCTGTCGCCGTCTTCATCGAGCCAGGAGAGCCCGTGCAAGGTTTGAGGTTTCAGTGTGTAGAGATTGGAAATGGTCGAATGGAGGCGAGGGAGAGTGGGATTGTACAGATGGAAACGGCGAGTCGGTTGCACCTCATTCGTCTGACCATGCTTGAGCTGGAGAATCATCAACATTAGTTTGAGAACAAGGGTGTCGGAATATAAACAAAACAACATACCGATATTTTGAACGAGACTGCCTCATCATCGGCTTCCCGACCGCCCGTCGAGCTATCAGGCGACAAGGGTGCTCTCAATCCCCACAAGTCATCAACAGGGTGACCACCGTCAGGTCGCTCTATTCCGAGCGAGGCAAAGAAGGGAGTAAAGCCCATGGCCGAGAGGGGTGAGAGGGGTGAAATTTGGCGCAGAGGAGGAATAGTTGAGCTCATCATGGTTGGAGCTGGGGGAGCTGAAGGAACGGTAAAGAGGTCAAGAAGGGGAACGTCGGCGTTGTCGGTGTAATAAGGATCACCAATCATGGTTGCTTTCGCTTGTCGTTTAGCGTTGTCGTTATCGCTCGTTATGGTTTGGTTGATGTAGTGTGTTATGTGCAATAAGAGTAGGAGAACACAAACGGTTGGTGAAGGCGAGCGAGCCCGGGGCACACAACAAGTATCTTTTTCCGTCTTTTCCCCAAAAGTGCCAAAGGTGAGAGACGACGACCGGATATCCGCCCGACGACCGCACCAGGAAAGCGGCCGGTTTGGGAAATGGGGGTCGTGGAGCGGCAACTGAAATTCAGTGGCTTAGTCACGCGTTTCGAGAATGTGTAAGCAAAATAACGCGGTCAGATTTGACCATTTGACACAGGACTTGACAGTTGAAGTTCAAGCTAATTATCGATAGTAGGGAAGTTACCCAAAGGTGGCCCAAGGAATTGTAGTTTCGCTGGTTTTACATGCTGTCAAGATGCCCCATGTCTCACTTTGTTAATGTGTCAAAAAAAGCTTTTAACCTTTCCATGACACTCTGTTCCCATAAAGGACACTTTGGGTAGACCACAGTTATCAAAAGTATGCGCTGCAGTACATTCTCAGCTATTGGTTCTTCAATGACTGCGTGATGAAAAGTCATTCCAAATAACTCTGTTTAAGAACACCTCTGACCCTAAATAAGCTTGTGGGCAAAAAAAGGTTTAACCCTGAGTGTATTTTCTTGCCGTTTGGGTAGGCCGCAACCCGTTCCGCTCCGTCATAGTCTTTTCCAAAAAAGGGATGCAAGACCGAAATCTATGGCTCTTTTCCACCATCCGGAAAACGTTCAAGTCATGTTCACCTTTGCGGCCAAAAGTCATAAGATGAAACGCTACGGGGGTAAGCCTTTACAAAGAAGTCCCAAAGCCCCCCATTTACCCAATGTCCCCCGACGAATGCTCAATACTCACAATTCTTGACCAACAAGATTTATTTATCGCCTTCCTGTCGTCGTTTTTGTTCGGCGGGGTGCTCACATATTTATTACTGGAAACGGTCGCATTGCGTGAAGAGTGTCTTTGGGGCAGCGTGCGACGATTCCGAGTGTTACTTTGAGGAGCAACAAACGGGATTTTGGACGCAAGTATGGCGCTACGACGAAGTGAGGTGCTGGCCAATATTATGAGCGAGCTCGAGGATGCATTGACTTCGGCTACTGATGATTTAGTTACTGAATGTATGTATCCATCATCATCATCATTTGTCCTGGATTATAGCTAAATGGCTTATTTCTGATAGATGGAGGTGCTCTACCCCTTCCCAACAAGTCATCCCCGGCATCACCCTCAGGAGCCGTGCCCATCCCAGCTCAACAAGAGCCTCTCAAAAGGCTATCCGAAGCACTGTACCGGAAAGGATTCCTCCTCTCCCGCTTTTCCGACATCTCCGTTCGTATCCTGGGAATGACCTATCGGCTTCACCGGATCGTGTTGTTGACTTCCCCGTATTTTGCAAGTATGCTCGACGGCGGGCCGTGGAAAGAAGCTGGATGTTCCGAACTGGAAATTACGATTGAGGACCCGAATGTCACTGTTGAGGGAGTCACAGCGGTCCTATCGAGAATGTATGGGCGGACCGAAGTGACGTTGACAACCCGGACGGCGCCGAGCGTGTTGGGTGCCGGGTTATTTTTCGGTGACAAGGAACTATGTGAATCCGTCGTGGAATTCATCACTGGGGATGTATCGGCGTCCACTGTGTTGGATTACATACTCTTGGCAGACCGGTTTTGCTACGGGGTCCACTCGGAGACGATTGCCGAGGCGTGCTTGACGTACTTGTGTCGGGAGGGGTACGCCCACAGGGACCTGGTTCCGGTTTTTGAGACGATGCCCGTCGCGCTATTCGAACGGATCGTTACGAGTGATTGTTTTTGGGTGCCGGGGGAAGAACAGCGGTGGGAGTTTGTCGTCAGGATCATTGAAGGGCGACAGGGACGGGGTGAAGGTGGTAAAGATGAGGAGGAAGACTCTGGTGATAGTGAGAGTGAAGGGGAAAAGGAAGAGTCAGACCAGGAAGTGACTGTTGCTGTCAAACAATCGGAATTGCCTCTAGTCGATGGTGGCTTGATGCTGGAGCCGACCCCTCCAATCCGGTCGCCTTCTGAAGTCAGCGTCCAGGATGATCTGGACCACTACCGTTTCCGCCGCAATCGTCATCACCGTAAACTCAAGTCCTCCCGGCACGTAGACGCACCACCCAGTCCCACTCCCAGTACCTACTCTTCTTCATCCCACTCATCCACATCATCGGCGGTGTCCCCCACGCACCTCTTTCACCGGATTCTAACCAACGGGATCGCCTACATGCATCTCCCCTTCCACACCCTCCGTGCCTTACACTCCTACTCAACAACCGCTTCTCAAAATCATCTCCCACCAAATCTCTTCCACGAAGCCATTTGGTTCCAAAAAGATTTGCAGGACCTCATCACCTCCTCCACAGACGAAAGCACGCAACTCGACATTGACGAGCCCGAAGTCGTCCCCCGGAACGATACCCGCCATATTGACGGCCGGCGGTTGACTCAGGTCCTTGATGCGCAGTTTTTGTATGCCCATCGGAAATTGCGGTATGCGCCTATGCGCTTTGGAGTTGAGTTTACGGATTTGCAGCGGGTGGCGAGCGGAGAGAAGGTGACGAGTCGGCAATACTTTTATGCAGGGTAAAGTTCTTGTCATGGAGTTTACGTTTCAGTTTTCCCATGCTGATGCGACTTTTTCAGGTCCATGTGGCAAATCTATGTCCAGACCCTGGTAGTGGATGATACGCCCAAACTCGGCATTTATCTGTAAGTCCCAGCTGTTTCTCTCACATCCCATTCCTCCAGACTCACGAGATTTTTTTACCCCCCACAGCCAACGTATGCCTATCCCCACTCCCAAATCTCGTGCAGGAGCAGCATCCGCAACCACTGCGGACCTCTTCCCTCTAATGCCAGAACCCTATACCCAACTCCCACCGGCCACCCCCTACATTGACCCGCGCAAAACAACCGTGACCTGGTTCCAACTCTACTGCTATTTCGGCTCATCCTGCTACGTCCTCGAAAGCAAACCGGACAAGTTTCAGTTGACGCAGAGTTGGGGATGGCGGATCAATAAACTCTACCGGGATGCGTTTGAGGGTGGGCGGAGATTAAAGTGTTGTGTCGTACTGGGACATGTCTAGGACTGGCTTGATGGCGTAATTTTGTATATAAGTAGATAGTTGTAGTATTGTATGTAGGATGCGAGATTGATACGGCTTATTGTATCTGAGTGTATGTAGTGTGAGGTGATACGGCGTAATTTGTACATCTGAAATCTGTAATGAACGTATGTATAATAAGAAATGGTTCTAAACGACGTAAAAGTGTCCAAAAATGACAAAAAGTCTGTGGATTTGACTATGGAACGATTCCTTCGAGGTTCCCTGCCTTGACTTGTTCTGCAATCTGACCAATCGTGTTTTGGAGAAACACACGAAACTTGGCCACGCCCTCAGAGTTGATTTGCATGAGTCCCTTGTCGAACAAGGCACGTTCGGCAAATGCTGGATCGGCCAAAATTTGCTCTACCGACGTTGGAGGAGCGTGAGAAATGATGTCGGGCTGGGCAGTTTTGCACTGATTGACGACGGGGAGGAGATGGGTGCCGGCTATATAGGCGGTAAAGGCCATGACATAGACCCCGCAGTCTGACCCGTTCTGTTGTTGTGGACAGGGCACCATTTCGAATCCTACTCGTATGGAATGTTAGTCCCCATGTGGTCCTCCACATTGCGAAAAAGTATAGAGAACGAACCTGGGACATCAGGCTTGTCATCCGAAACCGACGAAACGAGCGGCATCAGTCGTTGGGCAGTCGCTTTGGCAACATCCAAATTGCTATTGCCCATGCTGTCGAAATAGAAAAAGGAGCGACTGCCCCTGTGCCAAACGAGTAAACTCCAATGACTTCCACCGCCCCGAGCCGCTGACCCATCGCTGACTGGCAAGAAGATCCATTCCCGGGTATCCAAATTGGGAGGTAGGATGCCTTTCAAAGACTCGACGGATTCAGCGCTTTGGGCGGCGAGGGCGACCATGACTGGCCGCATAAAGAGGATAGAATCGCTGCTGTGGGATTTGAAGAGGTGGTGCTCGAGGAAGTCGTAGTGGAAAGAGATGATTGCGTCGTTGAGCCATTCGTTGGGTTCGAGGAGAGCCAGGTCTGGTTCATAGAGAACCGTGTCGTGCCATTCCAGCACGATACTTGGGGTTGTTTCTGGAGTTGCTTCCGCCATGTCTGGGCTCTTGAATAGTGCTTTGATGCGATCACTGCGTCGTGGCCGAGTGCGGACTTTGCGGACTTTCCCCAGGATTGCGGTTTGCTTTTGCTTTTAAAAATGTTTGAGGGATTTTGGCTCAGACGCGTCCGAGGCCTCTTTTCCTTTGACTTTTTCTGGAGGATTCTCAGATTGCCAAGATGTCGAAGTTGACTATGTAGATCAGATCTTGCAAGATGCCTGGATGTAAAATGTCACTAAAACTTTTTAGCAGCCAAAAGACACACCATCAGTGCACATCCTCGTAATCGGGCTGGCTACGTGGTGGTCGGATCCGTCGTAGACAACGATTGTCCCCGGCTGGGTCCGGCGTTCGCCATCATGGAAAAAAAAGAGTTGTGGATCCCATCATCCGAGGACAGCTGTCAGTCAGATTGGAGTTTTGATGAGACGGGCTCTATTGCCAAAAACTACTATTCTATAGTAACAAAGTAACTAAGGAAAGCAACATGTAAAGTGATGCATTGGTACAGCGCTTGTCTGATGAGGCCTGAGCGATGAACATGGGTGTTTTCGTCCAGCCTTGACTATCACAACGTAAAACCGACTGACAGTGACAGGCGGAAGCCGCGGAACTCGCTCGTATTCGTGACTTGAGTCTTACGGAAATCGGAGCTTTTGGCTTTGTTCTCAATTCAATGGCTATTGGCCACCAGCGACCATAGAAAAAAAGCCCATTTTCTGCCAATATTGGGCATAAAGCATCTCTGCTCCCCCGACCCCCCCTCAGACTTAATTCACATCCTGACTTTGGTCAATAGGACGCCGGTCGATGGAGAGCCCAGAAGAAAGCAGCTCAAAAATGATCAAGCACAATCACCTCGGACCGACGCGTCAACAACGCCGTCAAGAATGCAACGATTTTTATCAACACCCACAAAAAGAACAACAACCACCGCAAGAACAAGAACCTGCTCCCACCATCCTCCCAGACCCAGCGACGGCCCAGATCTATCTCCCGGCGAACCCGCCTGCAAAAGTCGAGGCAGCAGAACCAATGGACGAGCGCACAATGAGCGGCTACGATCAGAGCTACGATCTGAGCGCAGAGTGTGATGATATAGACCCGAAAACAAAGCAGGACCGTAAACGCATCTCCAAGGCCCTCTGTTTCAACCTGGACGACATCCCCGACGGCCCCATCATTCACACCGGCACCCTCCAACTCATCCGGCGCAACCACTTTTTCAAAACATCCACATGCACACCCCGCCGAGTGATTCTATGCCGTCCCCGCTCCGCCCGATCCCATCATACCATTCTGTTCCACATGTTTCCCGAAACGACCCCGTCTTCCAACTTGTCGCTCCAGGCTCACCCGCACATCATCTCGGCATTGGGCCATTTATCCCATGCGGCTATCCGACACACCACACTTCTGATCCTGATGCCCCCGCGCTCATCCAACGAAGATGTGAATGTCAAACCCACGTATATCGACTTGATGTCCATCACGACCTTGAAGGATGAAGTCCAGCTCGACGAAGTCTGCATGTTTGGTCTGGTCCTCGACGACGGGAGTAAGCCGAGTCAAAACAGCACGACCGGGGTGACCAGTAAAGGATTAGGCAAATGCGTCAAATTCCGAGGATCTTCATCCGTGGATTACTTGGAATGGACCGCCGTCATTCGGGATGCGATGGGTCTTCCTCCTCAATCTTGGCAATCCAATTTTTACAAGCATATCCGACATCCCCGGGACCCGAGGCTGACTGAACTTGATCAGGAGAAACGTAGGGATCTTAATACACGGAGCTCAGAGCCTAATCTCCGACGACAAAAATCCAAGCGTGTCATGTCTCGCATCTTTGGTGGGAATGAAGCGACTCCAGTAGTGAACCATACTCAATCTCCATTGAGCAGCAATATGTTGCATGAAAGTCCGGCCCGGCCCGTCCCCGAAACAGCCCCACCCACTGATCTCGCTGATGTCCCAGAGACAAGAGATGCCAAATCAACCCGGAGCAACAGTGTCATGGTGGGCAAAGATCTGGCTGCCAAGGACCGACCATCCAAGTACCGGCTCTTTCGACACAGTCGCTATGTGACCCCTCCCCCATCATCAGCATCAACCGACCAACTCTCATCTAGCGAAGGTAAAAGTCCCCGTCCTCGACCAATGACCTGGCAACCTGGCCACAATTTCACACCCCTCAGCGACTTAATCCCTCAACCCTCCCCGGAGCCCCCCATCGACACAGTAAACCCGCACACCTCACCCACCGAAGAATCCCAACTCCAACAGGACCTGACGCGTAAACGTAGCCTGAGACGCCAACGTTCCCGCGGCAGCATGACACTTCTCACGGTCGTGGAGGGTGCGGATCCCCATCAACGGGTCGACGTTGTTCCCACTCGAGTTGATGAACCAGCCCAGCTTACAGCAGCGGAAAAGGGCAAATTGCCCATAATTGCACCACCCAGAACAAGCTCGACGTTCTCACCCTCCGATCTCTCATTCGACACATCACCCTCAACCCTCCCATCCCGTCGCGCCAACTCCTCCGATTCCGGCATGGGCGCCTCCATCACCCCATCCCCTCCACTCGCCCGTAATAAAAACCACCGCCATACCCTAGATTTCACATCCTACCCTGCATCCTCCCTCCTAGCCCCATCATCCGCACCCACAACCCTCCAACGCACCCGAAAATTCGCTCATCACCGACAATCCCTCGATCTCCCGCCCCGGCCTTCCTTGGACTACGAATTCATTCCTGAACGTACCACTACAACCAATTCTCTTCATTCACCACCGTATCATACATCAAAGCTATCCCCGTCCGTTCAACTGGCACAGGCAAGAGCTCGGTTGGCGCCCACTGTACCGAATACGACACCGGATGCGGCGAACACCCCGCTTATTAGTCTGGCGGATCCCCGTGGCCCCCGGTTGTGGAGTTTCGGGCAACGCAAATGGGTTGCGCTGCATGAACGCATTATGGGGTTTTAGCTTGGAAGTATTTCGAGGGTAGATCTATAGATTAGACTAGCCTGCGGACTGTAATATGACATCTACATCTCCCTGTATCTAGATTTCCATTGTATAGTTTTATTGGACCTTGACGAAATAGAGCTGGACCAATACTCAAAGTGTATGAAAAGATGATTGTATAGGTGAAAAAAATAAATACAAAAAGAAAAAAACTACTGAAACCGTCGTTTCCGCCCCATAACCGTTTCCCGTCCACCATCCCCAAACTCACTCACACTCCCCATCAACAGCCCGCTGACGCGCATATACATGCTGCGACCCGGTTTCGTCCGCTCAATTTCCCGTTTCATTTCATCCTTCTTTTCTTTTGTCCGGCGCTCCTTTTCCAGTTCTAAGCCAGCGGGTGCCTCACGCAATGCAAAACTCTTGGCAACGTGGCCGAGATGCAGGTTCTTGATATGGAAAATATGCCGTTCGGAGGAGACGTGGGTGGCGTAGGATCGGATATGGGATGTATACGCTTTTTGGGCGAGGGAGAGGGTGGAGGGGTGAGCCATCACAAAGCGTTCCAAGGTCATGTGGAGATTGGAGGCGGGGAACTCGTATTGTTTTCGGTTGGGGTGTTTTTTGGAGGGAAGAGGAGTGGACCCGTCAATTAGGTTGGCTAAAAGTGTTTCATGGCTGACTTGGGTCAGTTTCAGGCCTTCTTTTTTCAGGACGTCCAAGTAGGCGGCTTCCGAAGGTAAGAGGAACACGAGTGCCTCACCCGCACGACCCAATCGGGCCGTTCGACCAATTCGATGGACATAGTCGTTGGAATCTGTTGGGGGATCGTACTGGATAATCGCCGAGACGTCCGGCATGTCAAGACCACGAGCGGCGACGTCGGTACAAATCAGAATGGCGGGTTGGTTAGTTTGGACAAAGGCATTGTAGGCGGCGGTACGGGCGGATTGGGGGAGAGAGCCGTGGAGTTTGAAGAGGAGGGTTGATGGGAATAGTGGTGTTTCGGCACCGCGTTGGAGGAGTCCGGCATCGGGTGGAAGGAAAGCAGGATCAATAGCCTTTTCTTTTCGTTTTCGGTATCCGTCTCCCTCTTCATCGTCTCCCTCGCCATCACCATCAAATTCGTCCTCATCCACGTCATCCAGCCTGTCTTCCAGTTTGCGATGGCCATTGACGAGGATATGAAAGTGGAAATCGACAGAGTCAGTACTAGACACGAAAACCATGATTTTGCACTGGCGGGCCGTCCGGGTCATGCCTTTCAACGCTCCCACTAATGTGACTAAACGCAATTTGGCAGGGACCATGGCATACTGCTGCCGCAACTGGCTAGGAACATTGATTTTCCCTTTTTTGGAGACCTCGCTGCCAGTGTTTTTCTTGTCGCCAGGGACTTCGGCCTTGATGAATACGGGCTCGATCAGGAGATCGTCGGCCAATTTCTGCACTCCGCCTTGAATCGTAGCTGAACAAAGGACAGTTTGTCGCTCAGCCGGCCAGCACCGCATAAACAACCGTTTGCGGGCAATGCTCGACGCTTTCTTGCGTTCTGCAACAATCGAGAGAATCTCACGCAAAGTTTCCTCGAATCCCAATTCAAGCAATCGATCGGCTTCATCGAGTACGAGCCACCGGAGGTTGCCCAATTCAAAGGCTTGAGTGGTTTTGAGATGATCTAGTAATCGACCTGGTGTCGACACCAGAATCGTGATTCCGCGTCGTAAACGAGCCTTTTCCGATTTTTTGCTCTCTCCTCCCATGACATGTCCCGAAACGATCCAGTGCCGTTTCCGACTTCCAGTAGTACCGTCCCCTTCATGTTTCTCGTCCTCATTCTCGTCCGTAACGGGTGTTCGGCCACTATAGCGCAACAAACTATCCAAAACCTGCTCAATCTGCTTGGCCAATTCGCGCGTAGGGGTCAGCACAATTGCCAGTGTCCCTACACCACGTTCCAGCCCCGCTCCGCCTCGACTCACCCGCCCTTCACATTCTTCCTCGCCCAACAGAAGCCGCTGCAAAATGGGCAGCAAAAAGGCCAGTGTTTTTCCAGATCCTGTTTGGGCTTGCAGGACGTGATCTTTGTCGGCATGGGACAGTAGGGATGGGAGGGCGGCGGCTTGAATAGGGGTGGGTTGCTTAAAGGCCAGCTTGGATGTAATGTGGGTTGCGAGAACGGGAACAAGACCGAGACCAGCAAAAGTAGATTTATCGAATGTATTCTCGGCCAGAGCTTTTGGTGGTGGTGGTGGTACTTGTGATGATTTGTCCTCCGTCTCTATTTCCTCGCCCTGCTCATCCGACTTTTCTGGAACGGTTTCGGGTATATCCGGGTTGGCCGTAAAGATGGAAGACACAATCTGCTTCCCTGGCACAACTGGCCGCCGTTTATACGGTGGTGCATTATCCTGGTCCCCATCCGCCTTTCGCTTCTCCCCCGTCTGTGCTGCTGTCTCTTCACTAGTCGTTTCGGGAGGAGGCCGAGCCGCCTTTTTGACCTTTTGTATAATCCGCTTGGCTGACGCTCGCTTCGTTTTCCAGTTTCCTTTCAGGCTTCCAGCTAAATCCTTGACTTTGAGTTTCGGTTTGACGACAGATGGAGTTTCTGGTGGTGGGGCAAAGTTGAGCATAAGCCCACCACCACCACCGTCTCCGCCCCCGGGAGTTGTGCTGACCATCTTGTTGCTTGTTGGAACTTGCCTTGCAAGATTTTGCAGTTTGACATACACAATTTCAAGTTTTGGAGCTGCTTTGGAAAATCCAAAAAGTTTAGCGCAGCACTTGCGCAGCACTTGCGCAGTCGCTGGATCCGCGAATGGTCTAATTAACATTTTGGGTCGGTGCTTACTATTGACGATAATTACAATACAATGAACCACAGACAAAAATATACAAAGAGAGTGAGAAACCAAGGAAGTAAAGAGGGGAGGGAAAAAGAAAGAAGGACAGCGTGTGGTTAGTGAGCAGCAATGATAAATTAGAGGACAATTCAACGTACCATTTCTGTAAAATACGGGATGCACGAATGCTCCCTGATGCACAGTAATAGTGCCACTTGAAGTCGAGTCAATCACACCCAAATGCCAGGATTGGGAGGTTGGTAGTTGAAGTTATCGGGCAGATTCCACGGAAGCCGAGCTCCACCAAACGTCGAATAGTGCCAAAGAGAGTGGCCCATCTCCATCGCGCCTTGATGTCCCGGTCATGGATGCAGGGATGTTGGGAAAATACGGATGGGAAAGGTGGGTTGTTGTTGGTGCCTACGCTTACTCGAAGTCGTCCATTTGGCTGATTGTGACGGACGAAGCGACTGGGACAGGATGATGTTGGGTGCCGGAGAATCCCATCAAAGTCAATGCAGTACTGCCGGATGCGGTTTCCTCCAATGTGATTTGCCCGCCGAACGTATTTCTTTCTGTGGGCGGTGCACACCACTTTGTCCTGAAGAAGTGGAGTGGTAGCCCCCGCATCCAATGTCCGAGTCCCCGCCGGGATTCCACACGCTGGTATTCCGACTGCCAACTCCTCATATAGAACAAGCCGGGCCGAGTCCGCGGCGGTGGTCCCCTTCTCGGGCAACATAACAACGGTTGCGCCATGAACGGCCATACAGCGCGCCAAGGATTTTGTCGGGACACTGGGTTGGCCTCTGGCCCAGGTAAAGTTGGTCCATCCACAGGCCACTGCGGGCAATGGGTGCTGGTGCAGCAGGTCGGATGATGGGAGGAAGTGTCAGTTGGCGATGGGTTGGTCGGGACAACATTTGGTTGGTGTTGGGATCTCGGCGGAAGCCGATCTGCTCGAGAACTTTGGCTGGTGTCTGACCGCGAGCATTGAGTTGGGTTGGGTAAAGCAGAGAGCGAGCCGTCAGGTCGAGTGCCCGCTGCTGGTAAGACGATCTTGTTACCGACGAGCGGTAATGGAAGGAGGAAAAGAAGTGGGTGCGAATTTGGTCGAGCTGAGCGTAAGCCGTGTTGAAGTAGTTGATGGCCTGGGTAACTCCAGCACCCCACAGTGCATCAGCGCGGCCTCGGAGGTTGTCGATCAATTCTGTGAAACAAAAATGTATAAGTTTGCGATAAATATGAAAGTATCCCCAATAATTGTCTTACGCTGCGTCTCCACGGACCTCCGGATAGCCTCTTTTCGTTCAAACCACGCCGACTTGTCCATTTCACGATATTGCCGTCCCCGGACTCTGGTGATGGCCTCCCGTCTCCTCGCTCTGTGCTGTTGTCTGAGTTGGGCTTGCTGATTTGGGTTGGTGTGAATGGTATTTGCCATCGCGTTTGCCAGGGATGCCAAGTTGTCCCGCACTGCGACCGCTTGGAATCTTTGACCAAAGTCCATTCCTATAACAGGCCGCGTGTGGGGTACGGTTGCGGTGGGCACATATGGACTTGGAACAGCTGGACCGGGCAGCACGAGAACCCGGGCAGCGGGAAGGATGGGGCGGCGGTTGAGTCGGTTGAGTTGATGTAATGCGCCTCCAGATTGATCGGGATTTTGTACAATTCGATGTTCGGCATTGGCTGCATGATCGCGGTCCTTAAGTTCTTCGACCGTGGGAATGCGACCTACGAATGGACGGGAACAAAAAACAAATTCTCATTTTAGAATGATGCCGCTCAGGTTTAGCAACAAATATCTAGTACTCACGATGAAAGTTTGCCGGCGGTTGAACTTCGAATGCCAACATGGTGTTGTCGCCATTGGTGATGATGCTCATTTTGTCAAAAGGCATATTGGTACCCTGGTTGCGGAAGGTCCATGCGGCGCCCGGAACAATCTGTCGCAGGCTCTTAATCTTGCCTATGTTGAAAATTTGAGCGATGAGGTCCAGACGAGCCGCGGGTTGTCTTGTGCACTGTGTGGTGATGGCGGGCAAGAGTGGTTGTTGTCCATCTTGACCTAGCACCGATACAAAAATTGGATTCTCTCTCATCCTATGGCCCAGTGTCTCACACAGCGCCCAGAAGTCAAATTGTGCATAATCGGGTCCGCGACTCGTCCTTTCCGGTGACAGTTTGACGTGTTTGAGAGTGCGGGGTGGGGAATGCTGGCCGGGAATTTGTTGGGGGCGGTGCGCCCACTCGTACTCTGACAAGTACTGTAGAAGAGGTAGAGGAAAGTGTGCACGGGCGTTGGATGTCTTGATAAGTCGGACCCACTGCCATCCACTTCCCCTGAGCTCCCCGCGCATCTCATCGAAAGCATTTGCTACAGCTATAGTCGGGTCGTGTACGTGATCCAAAGCAATGTTCTGAGCGGCCCACAAACACAATTCCACAATCGGTCTACAGGGGCAAATTTGTAAGTATACGTCATGACAAATGAAGAGAAGAAGTAACTTGAACTTACTGCAAAAATTCCACATAGTTTTGCTGCGCAGTCGGGTACGCAAAGTCGAGCAAACCGGCGATTGCCCACGCTCACCGAATGTTGACCGGCCCCAAAAAGTTCCGAGGACAAGAGGTACAATGGTTCAAGTAGACAGATGGTTCGGCGAACTACGGAAACATGAAAAGCGGGCGTGAGTAATAAGAAGGGTTCCTTTTAGTGAACATTTCGGTGCATACCTAATTCAGTGCGAGTAACAAGAGTGGCCCCTATCGCATTGCTGTGTTCCAAGTAATGTAGTAGTGTCTGTTCCAGGTGTTTGGGTAGTCCGCTGACCACCAAGCGGCAAAATGCGTTTTTCATTTTCCGTGCCTCGATGGAAAAAAGTTCGCCGAATCCGTGAGTGTATAATGGTCGCGTGTAGAGCAGAGGGGCACCCGCTACCGGTGCCGTAGGGGCGGCAGGCGGGACAGTTGGCACGTATCCAGCAGTCATTGCGGGTCGCAGAAAGTTATCGTAGCTTGCCAAAAGGGAGGGATTGTTTTGGCGCGGATTTCGACCAACAGATTGCAATAGGACGTTGCGGAAAAAGGTTTGATCGCTGCGACATCCTTCAAGGGGGAGATCTTGCGGTACCAAAATACCTAATGTAGAAACAATTGTGTGAGGATTTCATAAAGTCTTTGAAAACGCCCGACAAATACATACCTCCAGGAACTTGTACTGTTTGCTGCGCAGCAAACTGGCGACATTGGTCGAAAAAGTGGGCGGCTTGGCGTTGGTGATGGATCGCTAGTAAATTGTAGGCGTCAAATACTGCGGCAGATATATCCCGAGCTGCTGCTTTGAGGTGGTTAACGATGGTGGTAGCTTGAGCAGGTGGGATGGCTGGGTTGATGAGATTCTTCAAGCGACCGACTTCCCGGGTGACGTAGAAATTGGGCATAATGAAATAATGAAGATATAAATAAGAGAACAGAAAAGTGTGTCCGGGAAAATCTCTAATGCGTGGTGTTGGTGAACGGGTTGAACAATGGGAGATTTGAGAATAGTGAATGGGTCGATGAAAAGGCGAGAGTAGCGAAATTGTGTGCTCAATGCAATAGATGAGAAACGAGAAACGAGTATAATGCCAAACGAAAAACAGGGAAGAGCTCGCGAATTTATATGGGGCGGAAGGGCGAGGGAGGGCCGTCAAAACACGGCTGTCAAAGTGAACTGAAATGTCAGATTGTCGAGCTAGGGCTATGCCTGTCAAAATCTTGGCGGCGAGTTGAGGGTTTTGCCGAACCCCTAAACATTGCGTGATGATATAGCACCGTGAAGATGTGCCTAATCTGAATTTCCAATGTAGATTTTTGCTTGAATGTCTTTTTTATTGTGCCAAGTCGAAGAACAAGATAAGCCCGGACAATTGTTAAGATATGAGCATTGCCAATCTTTTTACTCTGTGTCCTTGCCGACCGACTTGTGAATTGATTAAACCTCTACATCACATCGGCAATCCTTTCATGTGGTATCCCGCGCCCATTCGGCGCGATGAGTAGGATGTTATGTGGCGCGTGCTTGTAATTCTCACGTCGTGGATGCCTACGATTTCCAGATGGCGACAACCTATATACCCACCATGTGAAACCTCTTGAGTGAACGGCATCTTAAATTCAGTGCATCCTATAACAGTGGCTGAACCGACGGCCACATGGTATCAACTGAATAGGCGCATTGAGAATGGAATTTACTAGCCCCACAGTAAGGACGACAAGCCAGAAAGCATTATATGTACATATGCCAACAAATGGCTATCCTCCCATATTTGGACTTTTTTCTGGCGCGAGCCAAAGAATAGAGAAGAGAGAGAGAGAAAAAGGAAGAAGGAGAGAGGGAGAAGGAGAAAAAGAGGAGAAAAGGGGAGGAGAAGTTGGTTTATTACGTGGCAGACTGTAACAATAGTCAAAACTCAAAGTACCCATGGCAAACATTATTTATAACAAGGTTCATTTGAGATCGAGAGTATGCACAGATTGAAAGGAAGATCGCAACACAAGATAATACATGTGCGCTGCAAAGCGTTCAACAGTACATACCTTGAGAAAGAAATGCGACAGAACAGGGAACTCTTTCAGAGGAGCTTCCTGGTGGCCGTGAGCAGCATCAATGGGGTAGACTCAGAAATCTGCGAATGGCAAATCGGGCAATTCTTCAAGGATGCTTCCGGGACTTGATGCGCGTTCCGGTAGGGAAAGGGAATGGAAGACAGTCCCCATGCCATGCCTTTTGCGCTTTCTTGGCTCTGGTACCTCGGCGGGAGTGGGTGCAGCATGGAACTCTGCAGGACCTTCCACAAGATCGTCACGGGTTCTCTGATCCAAAGATTCTACCAACACTGATTCCGACTTAGCATTGCTTTTTGTTGGAGTGGTGGCCATATCAGTAGGGGATTCATGCGTTGGTGAGGAGAGATCAATCGTACTGCCTAGCGTTGTTGAAGCGAGATCTTGGGACGATTCTGAAGATTGGGAGGAGATAGGTGCGAAGAAGCTAGTAGTAGCCAGTTTATTTTTCTTCCAGCGACGTTGTTGACTGGAGGTCACGACCGCTCGCAATAACCTAATTGCCAGTACAACTTCCTTCGGCTGTTCCATAGATTTAATGATAAGGTCGATATGTACAACACAATGAGGAGACTGCGTTATACCGTGAGTCGCTGGAGTGCGTCGTCCAGGAAAACAGACAAGTCCGGCAACAAGCTCTCTGAATCCTCATCGACACCCATCGCGAGGAGTGTGGTCTTCCGATTTAGCTCTTTCGGCAATAGCGTTGCCAAGTTATTGATGATTGGCAATAGTTCGCTTGTAGAATCACTACTCGCGACATCTGAAACTACCCGGTAAGTGCAAAATTCGAAATCGTTGATGTGCATTGATTGACCTGTCTGGTCCGTCCAGGCGCTGAATGGCTCATATAATACCAGAGATTGCATAAAAAGCTGCGCAAGTTCAGCAAACTTCTTTGACATGCGCAGCATAGATTTGCACAAACCGTTTGGCACGAGTGGTTTCCACTTTCATAGGGTTGAACCCCCTGCGCAGGTGGTGCACGTTTCAGCACACTTTGTTCACCGTTTCCGTTGCTTGATGGACTATATTTACTTTCTAGAAGCGCGTCACCACTTTTCGAAGAACTTGAATCTACGTGCTGCTGACTTTCATTTTGCTGCGGATCCCGGTGTGAGGGGTACGAGGCATGTTGCTGCAGGTTGAGCGGAGCACAATACCAGGAATAAGAGTTCTGTTCGTGCATTTCGAAGCTGCTTGTCGTAGTCGGCCTGCAAAGCTTGTCGTTCTTGGGCGTGAAGAGCCTCCCGTTAGGCCAACTGTGCTTTCAGCGCTTGGACTTCACTTTCAGCCTGAAAAAATCTGATGTTTGAGTTTCGAGTTCGTTTGCTCACTCTTTCCGGAATACCTACTTTGGAGAGGCCACTCCTGATGATGCTGATCTCGCCATCACGGATCAGTTTCTCTCTACGCAATGACTCGAGCTCGTGCGGAATAAAGGCATTCTGTGCTCTAGTATGAGTACTGCCTTTCTCACTCAGAATGTTGCCTACAGCTTCGCTTTGAAGGTCTATTGCGATTCGAAGTGTTAGCGTAGAAGACGAATGGTATCAAGTTCCATCATTTTACCAAACTGGCTGCCAGTCTGTTCAGACGTATAGTGGATAAGACGATGTGAGCACCCCTATCATGTAGACTCAGGAAATCGAGCTATCTCTAACCTCTCCCAGTACTGATTGAGAATTAAACTCTGCTTCCACGGTAGTGAGCAAATTATCCAGCGCAAGATCATAATCTAGTTCGTCGTCAAATTCATCGTCGTTGACCCCCTCCATTGGCCATTGGGTTGCTGGTAAACGTATGCCGAGCTGCGAAACTAGCATCGAGAAGACTACCGTGAGGTGACTTTCGGACCGCACCGTCACTTTCACTTTCCTGTTTCTATGGGAAGGACACCCCCCTGTTGGCCATAATTTGGGCAATGTAAGCATCCTGTAACTCGGGGTGTTCGACCCCTATGTCGGAATCCGGCTGGTCGGTGCTTCCAAATTTCCCAAAATTTCGAGAGGTTCAGCAAGAACAAATTTTGGAATTAGCTGGGGAAGTAGAGCTGGAAGAGGAGCAGAATCAATGCCTCCGATGCCGCCACCACAAACACCGTCAAACGACCCGCCGCCAGACTTCTCCAGCCGTCTCACTTTGATTCTGACAACCTCCCCATCCCCCTACCACCCTTCCCCAACCCTCTTAACCACCACCCTCTCCTCCCTCAAACTCGCCCACCCCTCCCTCCTAACCTGCCCCCTCATCCTCCTCTTTGACGGCCATGGAGCTGTGACAGACTCTAGCCGGGTCAACACCAAAAACGGCCTGGTCGACGCGGATCTGGGCCAGCGGTATGCAGAATATCAAGTGCGGGCTAAGGAATGGGTGAGTGGGCCTGGGGGCTGGACAGAAGAGGGGTTGGTGGAGGCTGGGCGGGGAGTGGATCGGGTTCAGATTGGGAAACGGTCTTGGTGTGAGCTTGAGGAGGTTTCGTATACCCATTCGTCGAGTTTGTCAACGACCGCATCATCACGACCGTTGACCCTCCTCATGTCCACTCACCAACTTGGATTTGCCCTCGGCGTCCGATCCGCCCTTCAACGTGTGACAACTCCCTACGTCCTCATCCTCCAGCACGACTGGGCGTTTGTTACTCCAGTACCCATTGCCCAGCTCCTTGATGCAATGGACCGGGAGGACGGGTGTCCCGAATGTGTCTCAGAGACGGGTAGCCCAGATGACGAGATAAGATATCCCATTAATTACGTGGGGTTTGTGAGTAATCGGATTGTAGAATATGAGAAACGGTGTGTGGTTGCGAGAGGGTTAAAGGCCGTGACCATCCGCGATTTTTCCACCTCCCCATCGATACCCCTCCCAACCCCCTCCGACCCATCATCGAAAACTGAATCCCCACTCCCACTCTGCCCTCTCTACTTTTACTTTGACAAAAACCACCTGGCCCGCACCCACCACCTCCGCCACCACATTTTCTCGCGGGGGCATTTCCAGCGCGGCGATTTCATCGAAGACACGTACGGACATACCCTCCTCACCCAGCTCAAATCGGGGCAAGTCTCGTTACGGGACTCGGGGTGTTGGTTGTATTATCCGGACCAGGGGACGGTGAGGGCGGTGCGGCATTTACATGGGCGCAAAGTGGCCATGAGTGGAGAGCGGAAAGGAGTGGTTAAGGAGTCGGGGGAAGGGTTGCGGCTTACCAGGGTTGGTAAAGGCGCCTCTAGTCGGGAAGATGAAGATGATTTTTCCATCTTTGATGATTCCGACGACGATGATGATGGAGACCATGACACGAATTGAGATTAGAGGTAGATAGATAACTTCATTCGGGGTATAAATTTCATATAGAAGATCTAATGGAAAATAGAACAAGAAATACAGTATGTACATTTAAAAGATTACGGCAGAGGATACGATAATAGTGTGGGGTCGTAATCTTGAGTTTGGGGGGTTCTACCGTACAAGACTTTAGCGTTCGTATGGGTCCATTGAGTGGGGGACAAGCCGGTGGGGGATCCCTGGTATACAGCGCTCTTGATTCAGGACGACCGTAGTAAAGGTACTGAGCAAAGATGAGACAATCCAAGCCGCAGGTGCCCACTCTGCCGACCAAGTACGGCAGCGCATTGAGGACGACGGCCCGATCCCCGCGGCTAAAAATGGAACAGACGTAGGTGAGGTTTCCCAGGGCGGCACAGATGAACATCGAGATGGACAGCCCCTCGGTGGATCTGCGCTGGGCGTTGCGGAGGATTTGGGGGAGGCGGGAGGATAGGTAGAGGGTTGTACAGGTCCAGGCGAGGAAGGGGCCAGGGTTTGATGAGGGGTGGTCTGAGTGATGGCAGGCAAACCAGCTTGGGAGAAAGACTGACACGATATCAATGATGCATTCGAGGTGGTGGTAGGCCAACCAACTTGGGATAAAGAATGACACGGCATTAACGATGCATTCGACGCATTCCGGGACAACATGGGAGAAACCCCACTCCACTCTCCCTCCTTATCCCAAACCTCAACTTCCTGCCCAGGCCGTTGCCTTCACCACGGCCCATACCACAAATACTGTCCAACCAAACACACATCAATCCCCACAAAGACCATAGCCAGCCGTATCTGAAACGGCAGTTGGTTTGTGAGGACACATCCAAGGAAGTTGGATATATCTCCTGCCAACTAGATCATGAGAAAGTTGGGGGAGAGGGACGTGGTGGATTTTAGGCAGAAGTGGATGTAGAGTTGGGGGAGGTGGGCTGAGAGCCAAAAGGAGAGAGAGAGGGTGCTGAAAAGAGAGGGTATGAATTCTGAAAATATCATCCTTTCTTCTTGTGGTGGTGGTGGGGGTGTATGCTCGGTATGATGGTCTTAGGGGGGCTTTCTAACTTGGATAAACCGAGAGTGTAGAGTATTCTTGCAAGTCCTCACTCCTTCCTTCTCGTCTCTCTCTCTCCTCTTCAAATCTCCAAAAAAAATCGTCGCGTCGTGGAATTCTCCCACTTCAACCGTCCGTCGGAGTTTCGATTACCGTCGCTTCGTCCAATAACGTGTGTCGAGAACATTCACCCTCGCATTATGCCTTCCTCGGTGTGAGGATGGGTAGAATTAACACCACAAGCCTTTAAATGAAGGAATTTTTTTTTACAGAAGATGCAGAAGAAATGGTGTGAAAAATGCATCAGAGAGCCAAAGGAGTCAAGATCAACAGGAAGGGGGAGGTAAAGTATGTGAACAGCAGCAAAGGAACTTCAAACCAAGCACGGGAAGAAATGAACAGAAATGGTGGGTGCTGTTCTAGAAACCAAAAAGTGGAAGCATGAAGAAAAACATCATGGTGGAAAAGAATAAAGAGAACAAAAGGTGAAGGGATAAAATTGGTGTATAAAATGGTGAAAGTGAAAGAATGAAGAAATACAAGTGGAGAAGTGACAACGCATATAGTGGAAGTGATGGTGCGGACTGGCGGTTCGGCATTTGCAAAGTGGGGGAGCGGGAAGGGAGTGGTGAAGGAAATCTGGGAAAAGGGATGCGGACTTATCAGGGTAAGATGATTTTCATGATTCCGACGACGATGATGATGGAGACCAAGTCACAAATTGAGATCAGAGAAACTTCACTTGGGGTATATATTTGATACAGAAGAGCTAATAGAGAATAGAGAGAAAGAATGACAGTATGTACATAGTTTTACGGCATAGGATAATAGTGTGGGATCGTAATCTTGAGTTTGGGGGGTTGGGCCGTACAAGACTTTAACGTTTGTATTGAGCCATAGAGTGGGTGTGGGTGTGAGGGTGATGTGTCTTCCATACTAAAGAGGTGGGTAGAGCTGAGTGTTGGGGGGAGAGGGGGACAACCGGGTGGCGGGTCCCTGGTATATAGCGCTCCAGATTCCATATCAGTCGGAGGAGGGGGAAGTGTTACAGTCTCAAAGCGACGAGGACGACCATAATAAAGGTATTGGGCAAAGATGAGACAGTCAAAGCCCCAGGTGCCCGCACTGCCGATCAAGTACGGCAGCGCATTGAGGACGACGGCCCAATCCCCGCGGCTAAAAATGGAGCAGACGTAGGTGAGATTTCCCAAGGCGGCACAGATAAACATCGAGATGGACAGCCCCTCGGTGGATTTGCGCTGGGCATTGCGGAGGATTTGGGGGAGGCGGGAGGATAGGTAGAGGGTTGTGCAGGTCCAGGCGAGGAGGGGCCCGAGGTTAGATGAGGGGTGGTCTGAGATGGGAGGCTCGGAATATACTTGGGAGGGGGTAGAGAGGGGTGAACTTGATGATGTTGAGAAGAAGGTGAATGTTAAGAGGGAGAGAGCTAGGAGGGGAGTTGATGATGGTGGTGGTGAAGGGAGTAGGAGGGGTGTTGCTTCGTCCATGATGGCGGCGGCAGAGGTGGTAGGCAACCCAACTTGGGATAAAGACTGACACGACGACATTAACGACGCATTCGACGCATTCCTTGACAACATGGGCGAAGCACCCGTCCACTCTTCCTCTTCGTCAATCTCAACCTCCTCCCCACTTCCAGCGGGCTTACCCCACCCATACCACAAAAACTGCCCCACCAAACACGCATCCACACCTACAAAGTACATGGCCAGGTAGGTCTGAAACGGCAATTGGTTTGTGAGCAGACATCCCAGAAAGTTGGCTGTATCTCCTGCTAGCCAGATGATGAGAAAGAGGGGGGATAGGGAGGTGGTGGATTTTAGAGAATAGTTTTTGTAGAGTTGGGGGAGTTGAGCTGAGAGCCAGAATGCGAGGGAGAGGGTGCTGAAGAGCGAGGGTATGAGTTCTGATACTATCATCCTTTCTTTTTGGAGTGGTGGTAGTGGGGGTGGGGTATACGTGGTATGATGGTTCGTGGGGTCTTTCGACACGACCACCCCAGATATAACTTGGATAAACGGCGGCGGTGGAAATCTTCACGTCCTCACACGTCCCTCCTTCTCTTGGTCTCCCTCTTCCTCCAATCCTCCCAAAAAAAACAGTATCTGTCGTTCGTCGTCAAAGAATTCTCCCACTTCAATTCCTTCGTCGCGTCCCGTCGGAGTTTTCGCTTATCGCCGTGTGGTCAAAATATAAACTTGTGTTGAGAATATCCAACCGTTCTCCTTGTTAAGTCTTCCGGTATGTAAGTATGTGGGGGTGGGGGGGAGGAAATAATAACAAAGCTTCTTATATAGAAAAGTTTAGTAGCGCCCACAAAGGGTCGTGTGATGTTGAGATTTGAGGGCGGAGATACCAACTTTTTATCTCGATCAAGACTGGGCTATCAACACACACATTGATTATCTTTTTGACAATGGGAACATATGCATCCCAGGGTTCGTTCTACTGTACATACACATACATTCAGGAATGGCTTTGTTGAAAGGTTCGCCATGCCCAAAAATACATGGCCTAAAATCGCCACAGAATCGCCATGGCGCTTTGACTTGTTGGCCTTTGAATTGTTGAGGCTCGGCGGCGGTGGTGGGTGATCAACGCGTTATACAACCAATTTTTGCCAATCACAACCGTCAAAAAAGTTTGATCAGAATTAGGAAACAACGATGAACCACACAGAAACGATAGTAAAAACTCCTAATAACATTTCGAACAACTACATTCGCCAACCCAAATCACTATTGATAAAAAAAATTACTAAGAAACTAAACAGAAAAGAAAACTACACGAAAGAACTTAAACTACAAAGAAGAGAAAATTAAACTGGCAAAGAAAAGAAATGTGCAATGAAGAATCCAAAAAAGTGTGTGGGGTGCATGTTGTTGACGACGAGTGTGGGTGCGGATGCCTTTGTTGTTGTAGATGCGTAGGGGAATGCGATTGTTTTGAGTGCGTGCCGATACCAAAAAAGACTTCAAGACGCTTGGTCATGAGTTGCCGAGACGGGAGTGTGTGCCGAGATTAGATGAAGAGTTGCGCGTGTGAGAATGGATAAATAGTTGTGTGAGAGTGAAGAGTGATGCAAATAAATATGCGGTGTTGATGCAAATGGTGTGGTGTAGCAGAAGTGAATGTGTATGAACGTGTGTAAAATGCTCCTCCTCAGACTTCAACTCCGGGCCCACTCCGCATCCACTCCCGATCCAGCCTCATTCGCGAAATGTTATACTCCATCCGCGCGCGGTTCTGCTTGACGGCTCGTAAAAACCGGCGAACAACCATGGCTTCATGGGCCGACTGCTGATCTGCCTCGGATTCGCTGTCCTCTTCCGACTCTGAACGCGAATCGTCGGCGCCACCGCCTACGGAAGATGCGGGGTACGAGGAAAAGGGCGAAATGGGGGTGTAGTAGATGGGTTTGGCAGCAGACTTGACAAGTGCTGACGTTGCAGCTCGGGACAGGGTTGCGGCGGCAGCAACAGCGGCGGCGGATCGATCACCACCATAGGTCGCGTCAAGCACATCACCGTTGGGATCATCCGTCAAGGCAGCCTCTTCCAGAATCTCGCGCAACCGTTTTCGGCCCCGCTCCGAATCCCGCAACCGGCGTTTCAATTGCTTGACTTGCGTCGCCAATTTCTCGCCATGTACTCCTGTAGTCGCCGTCGTTGGTAATCGTAAAGGTGAAGCCTCCGAGACCAAATCCCCGACATCCGCCAAATCCATTTGATCCATCAGGTCTGATTCATCCGAGTAATCTTCATCCGGCCCGCTCGCCAGACTGTTCTTGCCGCCATTCTTGGTATTGAGCCGTCCAAAGGACCATTTGACTCCACATGCATTGCATAAGGTGCGTTTACCGGATGGACCACGGCGCCATTGAGGAGTCGACGTCACACCGCAGCCTTCACAGCGCTTGCCCGCATGAGGCGGCGTCTTATCGCGGGAAAAGGACGAGGGACGCGGAGAAGAAGATGCGGCTTTGTTATTATTATTAGTGTTGTTGTTGTTGGTGTTGGTGAAAGCCGCAACTGATTTGGTGACATCATTCGTGGATGGGCCACAAATCGTGTTGATACCCGACAAGGACACAGCCGGGCTAGCACCGCGAGAAAAAGGGCTCAGGGTACGTCGGGCGCGCTTGGAGGGAGACGAGAATTGAGAGCCACTTGCTCCATTCAAACTCTCGACATCATCCTCGTCTTCGCCCGGATACGTGACGCGTCGTTTGGTGCGGGAGCCGGGAGGTCGCAGTGACATGGTGGTGGTTCGTCGGGATTCGGGGGTTCCGGGGGCCGTCAATTCCATCACTTCCCCTTCTTCGGGCTCTTCATCGTCAGACGAGGGTGGGTAAGAAGGGCCGGTGGCACTGGTGGGAGTTCCCCATTTGCTGCCCGAGGGTGTGATGGGTGTAGGATCTTCGCCCTGATGGGCCCGTTGAATGGCAGACAATGACGCGGATGAAGCGGCTGTTGCAGTAATGACGGTGGGACGTTTCCGTTTTTCTTTAGCTGGCAATTCTTCATCACCGGGTTGCGGCACAAACGCCAGAAACGTCTCCAAATCCTGTTCAATGCCGTGAGCTCTGGCCAACAACCGCGCACTATCCAACGGGATCCATGTTCCTTGGAAACCAGCGTACCCGCCCTGAACTTTTTCATGCACGCCGCCCGTCACGTCCCGTTCGAGAATCTTTGTGCGTTGGGGTTTGGGCAGACCGGCAGCGCGCAGGATTTGAGTCGCATTGATGTAAGCGTCAGCGACGCGACGCATGACGGGGAGACCGCGACAACTCGTCTCGTAGACGCGTACACCGCTGTAGGATGCCGCGCGGATGCCTGGTGGAGGGGCCATCGTTTAAACTTGGTGGGGGAGGAAAAAAGACCGACGCGTGTAACTGGGTGCTATCAACTCCAATAAGCAGAGTAAAAGGCTTGACGATAAAAACTGGTTGTTTTCGCGTGAATCAAAGGATCCCAATGAGTTGTCAGGCGCACTGGGATACCAGAGTCCCTTGTTTACTTGTCGTTTGACGCGTTATATATGGGGCAGTCAGACTGCTTGAAAAGTCTTGTCCCTGCGCGTCGTTCTACGCGTAAGTCACTAGCAGGATATTCCCGTAGTAGCCGTTTGCGCGTTGGTTCGTCGTCGTCGTCGTTGCCCGAGTAAGACACGCGCGCGCTCGGACCAGAGAATAGAATATGGAAAGAAACGGTTGAAACTCCACAAAGCAAAGCAAAGCCGTACTAACTCGTCGCCGTCGTTAACGTCGTCGTCTTTGAGTGCTCGTCGTACGCGTGAATCGAGTGGTGGAGAAACCGGGTTGTTTGGGGGGATGGAGGTGAGGGAAATGCCGTCAAAAACACGCGCAGGAACCCTCAGACCGAGGTCGGTAGGTGTGTGTAGAGTAGGGAAAGTAGGAAAGTAGGTCCGCCGGCAAGGGTCAGCGAAAGGAATAAATAGCCAATCTCGCAATCTCGCTGGGGATGGTGGGGATGGGAGGAAAGCAAAGGAGGAGACTGGGAAAAAAAAAAGAGTGTCGCGTCCGTTCCGTGGCTGCTGCGCTTTTTGGACGCCCGGAAAAAAACTCTGAGCGTGACGCGCAATTTTTAGGCTATTTTAGGCGATATTGTCCGATCACGTGAGTGGAACAGTCACGCAACGCGCGACGCGTTTGGGATTCCGCGTCGCGTCGACGCGTTATTTTCGGTCGCGGAGATGTGGTGGGTATCATATTTGCGACGCGTACATGCACTGTGGGAAACGAACGCTGGGCCCAGCTCAGGTTGAAACGCGGTGCTTGACTATGAGACTTGGGGGCGGGAATTGCTTTGGGATATATCATCTTGCCTCCTTGAAACGCGCGATGGGGTTTACTTGGGGTATATAGCTTACGCGACAGAGAAACTACCGGTTAAAAGATATCAGAGGAGAACCGTGTATTCTGATATCCACAACAATGTATTCTCGTATCTTGGGTAGGACGCGTACAGTGTACTGGGTGGAAACGCGTGATGGCGGGAAGGAGGGGAAGAGAATTACAGATTAAAGGAATAACCAGAGACTCGACAACACTATGTGTTCTGGGGGAGTAGTGTTGAATACTAGGACACGTTGGGGCTGTTGCTAGGACGCGTGGGTTTATTACATGAAAATAACTAAGGCCTCTACATATATGGAGGGACGCGACAGAAAACTACATTAAAAGGGGAATTAGTCTACATCTAAAATCCCATACTCTTCTTCAACGACAACGACAGATACTGGGGGTGGTACGGTCGTGGTAGCAGCGGAATAAGCCGGTGGCGGGGTTTGACTCGTTACATCCTCATCCTCATCATCATCATCATCATCAGGCCGCCCAGCGAATTCACCCACAACATCCCCCCAATAAATGCCCACTGCTTTGCCCTCCAGCACTTCTCCAACCGGCCACTGTCGGGGATCACTCGCCCCTTCCAAATGCCGTACAACCTCATCCACTTCATTCCACAGTTGGTCCCTCTCATCTTCACTCAACCTCTTCAACATGTTTGACGCGTCTTTACCCAGATCCAAGATGGGAAGTGCGTCAGTGGGGGATGTAGGGGGTTCAATCATATCTCTGAATAAATGGTTGATGAGGGGTCGGAGACCTGCTGGGCCACTCTCCGGTTTCTTTGCAACGGCGTGGATGAGTGGCCAGGCTGCTTTGATGAATGGTAAGAGGGCCTTGTAGACATTCCCCACGACTTGACGATAAAGCACTTCCCGATCCGTCCCCGGTGGAGCTTTATCATACGCCGCCAATGCCTCAAGGATATTGGTAATACACTCGACGAGTTTGGACATCAAACTCGCGAAATCGATGCATGTCCAGATTTCGGATAGTAAAGGGGGAAAGACGTGGGATATATGGCGGATAAAGGCGGTAAAGGTTGGAGAACCGAGTAAGGTGACCAAATCCTCTTTTTCGCGTTTGCGGATAGAGAGTTTGGTGTAAGCTAGGTCAGTCTCTGCGATTTCTTTGCCGGGACATAGACAGCGTTCCCCACTCGCTCTCAAAAACTTTTCAACAACCGCTGGCGAATCCTGTGATGAGACGCCCATGACGGGCTGGTTGACCCATTCGTTGAATGCAGTGTCGACGGCACGATCGATTGCGGCGCGTTTGGTGGGGTGGATAAGCACGGAAAGATCACGAAGCTGGGATTTGGTTTTGTCAATGGCGCAAATCATTGTACCGATTTTTTGGAGGAGAGAATACATTCCTGGTGGTTTCCAGCAGAATAATTTAATGACGCGTTCAATGAATGGAATCGGGTTGATGAGTCGGAGGGAAGTTAGCATGATGGTGACGGGTAATCGTCGCCAGATACTCGCAAACTTTTGGCGCCAGTCGTCGTCATCCAGAATATTGTCTATGGTGTGGGCCAGGGCATTGGTGAGGGCGTAAAAGAATTCTTTGCTGGCCCCGGGCAACTGGTCCAAATCAGGAGTTGAGGCCGCAACTGTCCAAAATGCAGCGGCCCATTCGTCATCCTTCGTAAAAATACCAGGTTGATTTGATGAGGACATGAGTTCTGAGTGTTGACCATGGGCGTCACGGCACAATGAACATCCAGCCCGCATCACATTTCGCCACGCATTGTTGAATTCACGGGCCTTGAGTTCCCGAAGTGAGATAATCTTTGCCATGTCCTGGCTATCGTTTAAAGACTCGTCGACCGCTCGTTTGCCCAACCGAAACGTTCCCCCGCAGGGTAAGGATGCGCGATGGAAGGATGTCAAGTCGGTATATCGTGACGAAGGGGGCATGGCTGGCGGGGTATACGTGTCGGGCACGTCAACCACTTGCCCGTCATGTCCAAACCACGCCTCATTCTTCAAATGACTAAATAGCGTTACGTAGTGAATCATAAAGCTCAGGACGTCAAACTTGGTAGCCCGCATCCAGGTTCCGACGACCGTCAAAAACTCGTTTTCGACAAATTTGTCGATTCCTTGGAGATATTTGGGTCCGTGTCCGGCGATTAAAGGAAGGTTACGAAGGAGGCGGACGTAGAGGGCACGAGTGAGGGGTGGGAGGTTGGATGGGCCGGGAAAGTCGGCGGGGACGGATGGGGCGAGATGGTGGTTGGTTTTGGAGATGGCATGGAGGGAAGCGGCACTCAGGGTATGTGCTTTTGCGCCGTAGGATGATGCAAATTCGAGGGTGAGGACTAGCTCGGCTAGTCGGGCTCTGAGGACTATTTCTTCATGTTAGCCCATCGTACGTGGGAGGACACTAGTCAGATGCTTACCATCATGGCGCAGGGAATCGCGTTGCGGATGTGATGTCTTTAAATCAGAAACAACCTCCTTCTTCTTTTGCACATGCACACTCTCACTCTCACTCAAATCAGCATCCAAATCATCACTCAAATCATGGCCTATCATCTCCCTGGTATAAAGCGGCGGCATGCCCACAAGATATGGTCGGGCGGGTGGTCTCGGGACTTGAAACTCTGTTCCCTGTTCCAAAGACTGTTGAATCAACTCTTGGAGAGACTCTGAGATGTCTTGAGCCGAAAGAAAAGTTTCCTCGTCGGATTCACTGGCGGTTGCGTTGGTCCCTGCGCCGTCCGAATAGGATGATGAAAGGGAGACTTCAGATCCAGATTCCGAGCTGCGACTTGAGTGTGAGGTTGATGAATACTCGTAGGAAGAGTCCGAGTCGGAGTCGGAGTCTTCTTGGTCTATTGCGGCGTCTTCCTCCACCTCCACAAAGGCCCTGTCAACCGAGCGGGGGGCACCACTGCTCTGCTGTCTTGTCCGATCGCTACCGGTACTTGTCCTAGACGACCTCAAAGAAGTCTGCACGGGCCCCAGAACACTTTCAGAGTCGTCGTTGTCGTTGTTGTGAGTGTTGTTGTTGTTGATCTGATGGCCGCTTGTGGTTGGGCGGGTAGATATGGGAGCCGGGGGAGCCGCCGTTGCCCCACCACCCAGAGTGTTTGCGAAAAAGGAATACATGGGCTGCTCTCCTCTCGTCGTCTGAAAATCTCCTTTTTTTCCAGTGATAAATCAATCGGTGGTAAAAAGCACGATCTTCGAGTCGGGGGATCTAACTCCGAGGTTCCGCAGTATGACCAGAGTGTCCCTTTATGCTGGAAACTCTTTGGATGAAGGATCTACTCAAAAGTCAAGACTTTCCTGCTATATATATGAAAGTAGGAATAGCAATAGGAAAAAAAATAAGGAGAGGGAAAAAGAGTCTCTATAGCACGCTTTTATATTTTATAAAAAAAAACTTTGAGAAAAAACTGCAGTTTCCATTTCCAAAAAAAATGTTTGTTGACTGTACGTCACATTTCCAGGATTCCACGGATCGAAGGAATCTTGGAAATTAGCAAGAGATCTTAGCTAGGAATTGTAAAAGACATCTATCATAGACATCGCAAAGAAGAAGGAGAAGAAAGAGAAGAAGAAGAAGGTAGACTGAAAAGAAATGCCAGGGCTGGCTTTCCGACACTCCCTGCGCACCCGTCTCGCACTGAAAACCCGGCACTCGACCATACATACCTCAACCTACTTTCACCGCCGATACATATCAATCACACCCGCACCCATGTCGCTACTACGGAAAACCATTGATCTCCACGGCCGATCCTGGACGCTCGAAACGGGTCTCTTCATCAACAACGAGTTTGTCCCTTCGTCAAGTGGAAAGACATTTGAGACTGTCGATCCGTACGTTGTTTTTTCAATCATTCGTCGCGTAGAGTACGGAAAGTTGATGTGAACCCAGATCAACGGGAAAAGTCATTACGGATGTGCAAGAAGCCGGGGCGGAAGATGTGGATCGGGCCGTTGAGGCTGCCCAAACGGCATTACCCGCATGGCAAAGGTATGTGCTGGGTCTTTACATCTTCTTCAAGTAAAACTGCAAAACTGATGGATATCATTCATCGAAACAGACTCCCCGCAGCAGACCGCGGCAAACTCCTTTGGACCCTCGCAGACTTGATTGACTCTCACTCCCAAAACCTCGCCCATCTCGAATCCCTCGACAATGGCAAACCCGTCAAGGACGCTCTGGGAGATGTCCAATCTGTCAGTGACGTCTACCGGTATTATGCAGGCTGGGCCGATAAAATTGCTGGTCAAGTCCTCGACATTGACCCTAATTATCATACCTATACCCGCGTCGAACCCATGGGTGTCGTCGGACAGATTATTCCGTGGAACTATCCGTTGTCGATGCAGGCTTGGAAATTGGCCCCCGCGCTGGCTTGTGGGAATACCGTAGTCATGAAGGTAGTATGCCCACGTCTAACTTACGCTTAGTATCTAAAACCCTATCCAGACATCAGAGAAAACCCCCCTAAGTGCCCTCTACGTCGCCAATCTCATCCGCCAAGCCGGCTTCCCACCTGGTGTAGCCAACATCCTCTCCGGCCACGGCCGTCCCTGTGGCGAACGCATTGCCCGACACCCCTCCATTTCCAAAGTGGCCTTCACGGGGTCAACCGCTGTAGGCCGCCAAATCCTTATTATGGCCGCCGAATCCAATCTCAAGAAAGTGACGCTGGAACTGGGTGGTAAAAGCCCCAATATCGTGTTTGACGATGCGGAGTTGGAGAGTGCGGTGGAGGCATGTTTTGGGGGGATTTATGAAAACTTGGGACAGAATTGTTGTGCGGGCTCGAGAGTCTTTGTCCAACAGGGGATTTATGACCGGTTTGTCCAATCGTTTATCCAAAAGGTAAACTCTTATCGTTTTTGCCATTACGACACGGATCTAATACCGTAATATGTAGATGAAGGAAGCCAAACTCGGTAACCCCCGTGACCCATCCACCACATTCGGTCCCCTAGTCGACTCTTCCCAATTCTCCACCGTTACAGACTACATTTCCATCGGTATTTCCGAAGGTGCCCATTTAGCCCACGGCGGTACATCCCCTCCGGATACACCAGGATACTTCCTCTCCCCCGCCCTATTCACAAACGTGCAACCCACCATGCGAATCTACAAGGAAGAAATATTTGGGCCGGTTGCGTGTCTGGTCCCTTTTGAAAGCGAAGAAGAAGTCCTGGCACTCGCCAATGATTCCGAGTATGGCCTTGCGGCTGCCGTCCATACTTCGGACCTGAAACGCGCTGTACGGATGGAGAAAGGGTTGAAAGCCGGTAATATCTGGGTGAATTGCTACAACGGTACGTTATTTCTGTTTTTATATGGGGTGGGTGAGTTATCTGACTGTTTGGTTGCTAAAAGTGACGCTGCCGCAATTACCCTTTGGGGGATTCAAACAGTCGGGTATTGGACGTGAATTAGGCGAATATGGATTGAGGGAGTATACCCGTAAGTTTACATCACTTCTTAATTTTGGGTGTTTTTACTGACCATTTTATAAATAGAGGTCAAGTCGGTGGTAGTTAGCATTGCCTGAGAAAATAATGTCACTTACACCGTGAATCACGTTATTTGATACCCACTAATATATTGCAAATACACAAATGCTATTTTGCTGCCTACGGATGCTACTCACTCTAAATTGAAATGGTTGCTACCAAACTACAGTTTAGGCCCCAACATATCCGCCGGCCGAACCCACTCATCAAACTGCTTTTCAGTCAGCAACCCCAACTGTACCGCCGCCTCCTTCAGAGTCGTTCCTTCCTTGAACGCCTTTTTGGCCACTTTTGCCGCATCTACCAAAACATCAGGCCTTGTGAAACCAAAAAAAAACTCTTACAACGATACGTACTCTCATATCCAATTTTTGGATTCAACGCCGTGACCAACATCAAACTCTTCTCAACCAGTTCTTTGATTCGGGATTCGACAGGTGTCGTACCCTCCAAGCAGTTCTCCCGGAACGAGTCCATGGCGGTCGACAAAAGGGAAATGGAGTGGAGGACGTTGCGGATTATGACGGGTTTAAAGACGTTTAGCTGTCGTAGTGTTAGGTGGGGTGTGGGGAGGTGGGTGGATGGGGACGTACCTCGAAATGACCATTGGACCCACCAACCGTGACTGCAACATTGTTTCCCATGACTTGAGCGCAGACCATTGTGAGTGCCTCGCATTGTGTCGGGTTAACCTATAAATCCAAGAATTTCAGCTATAACACCACACCCCCTATAAACACGCTATATGTACCTTGCCAGGCATGATGGACGATCCGGGCTCGTTTTCGGGTAGGTGGAGTTCACCCAACCCGCACCGGGGGCCTGATCCGAGGAACCGAACGTCATTGCCAATTTTCATAAGCGAGACTGCTAAAACATTCAATGCGCCGCTTAATTCGACTAACGCGTCGTGGGCGGCTAGTGCTTCAAACTACCCAAAAATCGATCAGAGTTTTCTAGGTGAAAGAAAGGAATGGAAAATGACTTACTTTATTGGGCGCAGTAATAAACTCCAGTCCTGTGATTTTGGAAATTTCCGCCGCAACTTTGACATCAAATCCAGCTCGGGTATTCAGTCCAGTGCCTACAGCCGTACCCCCTTGGGCCAACATCCTAATCCTCGGAATGGTGTTTTCGACGCGTTGGATCGCATACGCAATCTGCGTGGTATACCCCGAAAACTCTTGGCCTAATGTTAGGGGCACCGCATCCATCATATGCGTCCGTCCAATCTTGATGATCGAATCCCATTCTTTCGCTTTCTTGTCCAGACACGCATGTAGGCGTTTCAAGGATGGAATCAAATTCTTGTCAACCGCCACACGCGCGGCAATATGCATCGCAGTAGGAAACGAGTCGTTGGAGGATTGCGACATATTCACTGTATCATTGGGATGAACAGGGGATTGGGTGCCTAATTCCTTTACACCGAGGAGTTGGTTGGCCCGGTTGGCTAATACTTCGTTGACGTTCATGTTGGTTTGGGTGCCGGAACCGGTTTGGTAGACTACGAGAGGAAACTGGTCGTTCCACTTTTCGGCAATCACCTATCCCCATCCAAATCAATTTACGATCAACATCTTTACAACATAAACACACACCTCATCAGCAGCCCGTTCAACAGCCTCTCCCAACTCCTTCTTCTCAACCCATAGCCCACATTCACTCGTGCCGCCGCCTTCTTCAATACTCCAAACGCCTGAATCAACTCAATGGGCATGATATCCCCCGGCCCGCCAATCTTGAAGTTGGAAAGTGATCGTTGGGTTTGAGCGCCCCAGAGCTTGTCGGCAGGGACTTTGACTTGGCCCATGGTGTCATGTTCGACTCGGTATTCTTGGGGCTAAGGGTGGGTTTAGTTAAAGGTGGGTTTTGAGGGGGTTTGGGGTGAACTTACGGCCATGATTTATGGGTATTCCCAGAGTAAGATGACAAGATTGTCAAGATTTGTTGACTTTGGAAAAGCCTGTGACATAAAAGCGATCTGGACAATCTTTCCTGGCAATCTTCAAAACCACTCCATCACAAAACTCGATAAAGAATGTATTCACGTCCTATATATAAATCTATTCAGCAGCAGCAGTAAAACTTTCTATCAAAAACCCCTTCCAAAATCAATTTTTCCAACCTCCGCCAAAATCTTCCAATCAAGTATTCCCGTAGGCCTTGTACTCGCATTCCACTACCAAAAAAAACATCAACACATCATTCCAGCACTACCACCATATCCACTTACATAACTGCCGGACCATCTTGACGGCATGTCGCTGTGTATGTCCTTCTTTCATTGTTCCAAGTGTTCCATTGGCCCGAGACCGTTCGACGGTTTTGTAGAGCTGGCGGAAAAGGGTTAGAATTTGGGAATGATGGAAGGTTGGGGAAGACGTACAGAGAGAAAGTTGTCGAGTCCGATTTGGTGTTCAATGTACAATCTCGCAAATTCGATTCGGGTAAAGATTGAGTCGCGGGGGGTGGGTTTGGGTGTGGGGAGTAAAGGGGATGATCGGTGGGGTTTGATGCCGCCGCGGGTTGGTGAGGTGAGTAAAGGGTGTTTGGGGAGCGAGGCTGTCCGGGGCGGGGCTATACATGTCATCTTGGGAGAGGGCGGCACGACTACATGGTCACTTTGTATTGGGGGATACAATTGACTTAATGAAGTATGTTTGGCCTCCTTTTGCCGGTCAACCACATTCCGCACTTTATGGGTTGCAGCTCGTCGTAACGGTAAAGGTCCCGTCCGCATTGGCCGCTCCCGAGGTGAAGGTGCTTGGGATCTAACCGGGTAGGGACTCTTTCGCTCGGTGGTATCACTCTCCATGTTGGTCGGGCGGCCGGGTCGTTCCCTCTGCAGGGCGGGACTGGATACGAGTCCGACGACATATTCGGGGGGTACGGCTCTACATGCGGGTGCAGCCAATGACGGGAGAATCCACGATGCGGGTCGTTTTGGTTTTTCCTTGAGTGATGGAGGGAGTGTCTCGGGAGGTACGGCTCTACATGACGGTGACGGGAACCACGATGCGGGCCGTTTTGGTTGTTCCTTGGGTGACGCCGGTACGGTCCGTCGTGGGACACCAACCGACGTAGGTCGTCCCTTCCCACGCTGCTGCTCAACTCCCACTCGCCTAGTCATCATAGTACTACTCTCTCTCACCCTCCATCCCTTCCCATCATGTTCCAACTCCTCAATCCCCGGTCGTTCAACCACATCCACCGTCAACAATTTCCTGACAAAGGCCTTGAACGGCGTCGAGAAATGAGATGGGATGGGTCTTGACGGATCACCCCGTAAAATTTGTGGAATGAGGGCTTTGAGGGATGGAGCGTCGAATGCGTGGGAAAGTGTTGCTAATTCGTACTATTGCAGGTTCAGCATTCAAAGCTCATGTCAACATTCTACAAGGAGACTCTTACCAGAACACATCTGTCATAAATAATGAGTACATGTACGGTTTATCCTCGTTGATGAACAACTTACCCCAACCCCCAAATATCCGTTTTAAACCCGTACTTGACCCCACTCGCAACCTCCGGGCTCAAATAAAACGGGGTACCAACCGGCGTTTGCGCCATCATGTCGTTATTCTCTTCTTCTTCGGGTGCATCCAAAATTTCTGGTGCACGGGATAACGAGGAAGAAGGGAGGACACGGGAAATTCCGAAATCGCCCAGAATGAGGTGGGAGGTGGATGTGATAAAAATGTTCTTTGAGAAAGTGTTAGGGGTATGTATGTGTGGGGAGGTAGGACGAGGGCTACGAAAACCTTGCTCTTGACATCCCGATGCAACACTCCATATAATTTCAAATGTCGTAGCGCCGAAATCAACTCTCCCGCCCTAAAACCATTTTCCCACGCGTTCAGCATCTAGTGTATTCATCCATAAATAAATCTCTCGCTCACCAATCCCATATTTTCGATTCAGACAAGAAATTGCCCTTCCGTGCCTTGATATACGCATCCAAGTCACCACCCTCTATCCTCCCCAAATCAGTCCAAAAAAAAAACGCAAAAGTTTGGCAGGAGGAGTATGTACCGGCGTAAGAGGATACGATGAATAGATTCCCATTTGACATCCAGGCTTCACGGAATGCGACAATGTGGGGGTGGGGTGGTAAACGGTCCAGAATTGTCGCTTTATGAACAAAAGTAAGATTTTTACCCTGGCATGTAAAAGAACTTGTTTTTACCTTCACGCATAGCTCGCTGCCGGTCCTCGGGGGCTAGACCGCCCAATAATACAGTCTTTAGGCAAACGACTTCTTCGCGGCTTTTGGGAGGAGCTGAACGTCGGCGGCGGGCGAGTTGGACATGGCCTGTTGAGGTTGTGAGGAGAGTGCGTAGGGGTGTGTACTGGTAATGGTCAGGCATATCAGAATATGACCAACGCTGGCGGTTGCTGCGATGTGAATAGTGAAAGGCGATGGATCAGTGCTTTATCAAGTCATTGTCTTGTTAGTGGTTGTTGAAAGAGGAGAGAGAATGAGTGGGTTCGAGACATGATCGTGTGGGGGAAAAGTCTCTCCATTGGCGCAGCTTTTGACGCGTACACAACTGTCAGTTGGCGACCGTGACCTGTCAAAATCAATAACGTTCGGTGCGCTTATTTGTGCGCGTTTTGCGAAAGGACTTGGCGAGACAAACTGAATTAGGGTATACCAAATGCTACCCATCTATATATTCCGTACAAAATGAGACGCTCAGATATTCAAAAGAAAAAGACATTAAAAACTAAATATGAATCAGTTGACAATAAATGTGCCGTAAAAACACAGCTTAGAGCTTGGCCTCCTTGGGCTTCAACTCCTTCAAGACACTGTCCAGCTTGGTGGCCAGCATCATATTACCCTTGACCTTCAACTTTCCTTGCATGAATGCCTTTTGGCCTGTACGAAATCACATTTAGTTTTAGATTAGATTGACAAGGAGTGAGGGATAGGAACTTTACCATTCAGCTTTCCACCGGCGAGGTCGACAAAGTCCTTGTCGGAAATGTTGATGATAATGTCGGCTTTGCCTGATGGAGGAGCGGCTGTCACGTCCAGGGCTGACTCGTCCTTGAGGTTGAGAGTCCATGTCTGGGCCTTGTCTCCGTTCTGATAGCGTTTGCGTTTTAGTGATACATGCAAATATATTAGGTGAACTTTATTGTTTACCTTTACGTCAAACTGGAAGATGGCCTTGACCTTCTTGGCAATGGCCGATCGTTGGGCAGGGGGCGCGGCGTCAATTCCGGTCTATCGTACGTTTTAGGTTAGAGCACGTTCAGTAAAATGTTTTGCAAAGGTGACGCACCTTGATCTGCTTGAACACGGCAGAGGAAGCGAAACCAGGGACTTCGACCGTGCCAGCGGGTCTGGCAGGGGTGGCGGCGGTTGGGGATTGAGCATTGTCAGCAGGGGCAGCAGGCTTGGCGGCGGGAGCAGCAGCAGCGCCAGCAGCAGGCTTGGCAGCCTTCAAGACAGTGTCGAGCTTGGTGGCCAACATCATCTATCCCTTCCATCATCAGGAATCCATCACGCATATATATATCGAGAGAGATGAAGACGACTCACGTTGCCCTTAACCTTCAACTTTCCACTCATGAATGCCTTTTGTCCGTTCAATTTTCCCGAGGCCAAATCGCCAAAGGTATCATCCGACATGTTGATGGTGATATCCGCCTTTCCCTCGGGTTTGGCCGCCGTGACCTTTCCTCCATTCTTGAAATCGAGCGTCCATGACTGCTCCTGACCTGCTGCGTTTTTGATGACAATTTCAAAGATGGCGTTGGTCTACATTGGTATATTAGAACTCGGTTTAAAGCAGAGAATCCACAATAAGACATACCTGTTTCAGAAGCTTGGCTTTTTCGGCGGGATCCAGCACGTCCATGCCGACGCGGATCTGCTCAAAGATGGCGCCAGAGTTGTAGCCGGGAACGTTGACAGACATGATGTGAGTTTACTAGTAGTGGTTCAGGAAAAAAAGTGATGGGAAAAATCAGGATAGAGCAGCGAAACAACTGTACCCACTTTTTATTTATAGCCCCCCGGCGGCTGCGTCTTTCTCTCGTGAGTCTCTGCGTTATCGCGGTCACATGCCAGAAACTACTGTCACGGAATTTGTGATCCCAAAAATGTTGTAAAAACAAAAAAGTCATGTCTTGGTTCAAATTCAGTAGGAATCAACCGGACAATAGTAGCACTGCATTAAAACGGACGGACGACGACCAGGACGACGACGGCCACCACCACAAAGGAACTTGGATATCGTCGGTATGGGGAAACGCGACAACAACAACAACGCCGCAATCACAACCTGGATCACCTCCTCCGCCAGACTGGAAGAATGAATACCTCCTCCTCCTCCTTCTCATCCCACTTCCCTTCCTCCACCCCCGCCTCCACCGCCGCTACAAATCCGCCGAATTCCTCATCCCGCCCATCATCATCTCCAACCGGGTCCTGCGCGGGGTCGTAACCAGTGTCCGCGACAATGACAATTTTCGCCTGTATCATACCCCCCTGCTGCAACGACTATTGGGACTCAACAAAGTCCCGGGCACGGCCAAAGAACTTCAGAATGAAACGATTCATGTGCGGCTGGCCGGGATTGATGCACCGGAAGGCGCCCATTTTGGAATGAAACAACAACCCTTTCATCAAGAATCTAAAGCCTTTCTGTCTGACCTGATCCTGAACCGTCCCGTCAAAATCAAAATCCTGCGGCGGGACCACTATGGCCGAATCGTCAGTATGGCCTATGTCAAGTACCGGTGGTGGCCATTCTGGTGGCCCTGTCGCAATGTATCGGCGGAAATGGTCAAAGAAGGGTGGGCTACAGTCTACACACAGGGCGGGGCCGAGTACGACAATTTGGAAGACTATTTGAAGAAGGAGGAGGCGACGGCCAAACGGAAAAAGCGGGGCATGTGGGGAAACATGGAGGGATATGTATCCCCGGCAGAACACAAAAAGGCCGCCAAAAAGGCCTAGTCCCTTGATGCCATATATACTTACACAATTATCTTCATACCCTCCAACACACGATTTTCACAACCCTGGCATACACTGCAATGAACTTTCAATTGAAAAATCATGTTATATGTACAAAAAAGTGTCCTAGTCCAGATTAGGTCCATCGTAAAGCGGCACAATGCCAAAAGGATTGATTTGCTTGTGTGACATGTAATAATGTTTCTTGATGTGTTCCATGTTGACGGTTTCCTTAACCTAATACAATGCAAAAGTAAGCACGGGGGAAAGAAAATGACAAACTCCAAAGAAGAAACCCACCCTAGGAAGATGATAAATCATCTTCATCCACTTTAGAATGTTTGGATAATCATTCGCGACAGTTCCGCGGTTGCATTTAAAATGCGTGTGGTAGACGGGATCAAACCGAATCATGGTCGTAAACAGCCGGATATCGGCCTCGGTCAGTTGATCTCCGACCAAGTAAGTCTGTTTGGCCAAAATCTTCTCGACACGATCGAGTCCCTCAAAGAGGGGCGTGTAGGCAGCGTCATACGCGGATTGAGATGTTGCAAATCCACACTTGTAAACGCCATTGTTGATTTGGTTGTAGATCCATTCGTTGATGGCGTCGATTTCGTTGGCGAGTTGGGGAGGGTAAAACGTTGTGTCTTTGGCGGTTGACCATTCGTCAAAGGCCGTGTTGAGCATCCTGCATGACGCTATTCTTAGAACAATCCTTCCTTCTTTCTGCAACTTAGGCTCCCTTACCGGATGATTTCAGAACTCTCGTTGTTGACAATGGTAGAGGTTTTCGTGTCCCACAGTACAGGGACCGTGACTGCTCCCAAATAATGAGTCCAATCTCACTCATAACAGGTAAAAGCGAAAAAAAACCCCACAACTTACATCGACCCTCGTAGTTGGGTTCCGCCTTAAAGTATAATTCTCGCAAATACTGCGCCTTTTGTACGGGATCCACGTCTACGCCTGCGGTAGACTCACCGGGTAGGCTGTTCACTGGTCAGTTACCTCGAATGATGTACGCAGTCGAGAAAGAGAGATTCCAGTACTTACTCGAATCGCCAACCTTTTGCTTCGAGCAAGTAATGTACACATGACACGCCAATCACATCATCGAGACCTTTCAGTGCCCTATCCATTCAATGTGTCATTTATATTTCCTGGGACTGGGAAAACAGTATCTCCTTACCGAACAATCAATGTACGATGCGCCCAAGGACAGGCTAATGAAACATAGAGATGATACCGCCCCTTCTCGGCCGGAAACTTGGCTCCAGGCTCAGTCGAAACAGCATCTCTAAACGAAGAGACTTGTCTATACAATCAGCCAGATGTTAGCCTGCATGTTATAAGCGCGTGGGAAAAAGGAAAAACACGTACCGTCGAAACTCGCCGTCTTTGGAGGCCCATCTGGAGAATAAACAAACAGAACGTTAGGATGCATTTTGCGTTCTTCTGGAACACCCCATACTTTAAGATGGATCTATATCATGAAAATGGGGTCATTTGTGAGCCGAATGAACGCTATGTAAATTGACAATTGAACGTACCCTGCTTCATCTCGGGTCTGGCCATCGCTGGTTGCTGCAGGAGTAGAGGACATGCTGCGTGTTTTCAAGACAGGGAATAGAGGAGTGAGTGGGGAGTGAGTTGGGTAGGTAGCAGCAGCAGGAGTGATGCGGAAGCTGGATTTATGGAGAAAGGCCCGGATGAGATGCCGGTTGGGGAAGGCGACGACGCGAGCCATAACAAATAACTTTTGAAAGCCCGGATGCCCGATGCCCCCTGGGATGCTTTTCCCCAACGACTGGATTTGGATGAGCACCGCTGTATTCGATACATGTTTATGTTTTTCCAAGACAAACAATTATTTTTTGTCTGGACATTCGTTTATAATTTAGTGAATAGGCGTGAGGCTCAACTCAGCCTTGAAATCCTCCCACGAAAAACATATCCACGGCCATTTGCCTCTACTTGGTATCCTGGCATGCCTGCAAACATGTCGTCTCTGAGCCTTTTACTTTTCGGAATGCGAATGAGTGTCGAGTGCTTTAGATGTTCAGAACATTTTCCTTCTTCAAAGCATTTTTTGGGGAAAAAGAATACACCAACCTGCATGATGCATGACTCAAGAGTCGGGAAGCGGGAAATAAACAAACGGGCCCAAAAATTTTGGGGAACTGAAATTGACACCTTTTGCACATTGTCCCCTTTCAACCCTTTTGACAAAGACGACGACCAAAACGACTAGAGATAGATCATGACTTCCCTCTACAGCGTCAACTACCACACCCGGGCCCACAAGCGGGATGCCTTTATCGAATTCATCAAATCCCTCTTACTGACCCCCTTTGTCCTTCACTCCCGACCGCACTCGGAAGCAGCCCCGCAAAATCAAGACTCCAACTTTATGCCCCGAGAGGAAGAGGCGGATCGGCGAGTCAATTTTGCGCGGTATGCCGAGATTTTGGGGTGTGTGGAGGAATTGGTCAAAGATCATATTTTGCATCAGAGTAATGGTTAGTAGAGTTGGGGAGTGACTGGTGAAAATAGGGTACTAAAGACTTTTGATGATAAAGGGTTGGCCGGGTTGTCAAGATTGTCGACGTTGGTGCCTTCTATAGGTCACTTTTTCACTCCACTGCCTATCCGGGATGGATTCATGCGCCAGGATACGAAACGATCTATCGCTGCCCGCCGTTTTGTTCCGCCCAGTTTCAACGATGTCCGAGCTATTCTGAATGATGCTCAGGTATGTTCTACTATGAAGTACGTTCCCCATAAACCAGTGTCCAGCTCATCCTCTTGTAATAAATATATAGCTGACGGCGATCGCTCCTCAATTAAAGTTGATTACCTTTGATGGAGATATGACACTCTACGCCGACGGAGCCGATTTTGCCGCCGACTCCCACCTCGTCAAACTCATCATCCAACTCCTCCGCCACGGCCTCTACGTCGCCCTCGTCACAGCCGCAGGGTACCCCAAAGACGCCGCAAAATACGAACAACGTCTCCAAGGTCTTCTGGCCGGATTCCGTTCGTCTCAACTTCCTCCCGCTGATCTCTCCCGGTTTTACGTTATGGGCGGTGAATGTAATTACTTGTTTCAGTATGATGCTCATGTCCATCATTTGGTATACTTGGAACCGGCAAAGTACGAGCCGGAAAGTGTTCGGGCTTGGTCATTGGATGATGCACGTATTGGTGAATTGTTGGATCTGACCGTTGAGACTCTGAGAGAACGAGTGGAGGATATGGGGCTGGCCGACAAGGCCGTGGTGTTGCGCAAAGCACGAGCAGCCGGTGTCATTGCTGCCAAGGATGTCCGACTCACGCGCGAGCAACTGGTAAGTTTCCCTTACTTTTACTTCGCTCATGTGCTGTCCTCAATTTGTCTTTGTAGGATGAACTGGCTCTGTCGGTCCAACGGCGTCTCAACAACTTTCAGCACGCCCGTCGGGTCCAGACTGGTCAAACGGCTCTCCCCTTTTGCGCTTTTAACGGCGGCAGCGATGTGTGGGTAGACATTGGAAACAAGTTGATTGGAGTCAACATCTTGCAAGAGTACTTGGGTACCACGGGAGCCGAGACGTTGCATGGTGAGTTATCCATTTTTTCATTGAAGCCCTCATCAAATGTTACTCATGCGCGGAAATGAATACTAGTCGGAGATCAGTTTTTGAGTACGGGCAATGACATTGCCACGCGAACAGCCTGCTGTACGTCCTGGATTACCAGCCCTGAAGAGACTGCAGAGATTCTGACGGAGCTCTGCTCGTTGCTGGACGCGCAAGATGCCGCCAAGGTTGCTGCTAACAAGTAGTAGATTCACTGCCATAGAATGATAGACGTAGACCCCAATTTATTTACACCTGCTACACCCTTTTTTGACCAGGCAATCCACTTTTGTCTCTGAACTCTTGATGCTTTTCAGCCATGTCTCTGGTCGTCCACTCTTCCTCAAAGTACATTGCAACGATTGTTCTCAGCGAATCCTTCCAAAGTACTGCTCATGCATGCATACACGGACATGGAAAATAGGTTTTCATCCTTAAAAATAAAAAGTACACGGAAATGTACCCCTCGACAGGTGCAGTCGCGCCGAGACTGAGACCACGGCGCGCGCGTTTGAGAGAGGCAGTCACTCTTTGACTCCGGGAACGCGGGGCAGGCCACAAGGCAATTGCTTGCCCGAAACGACCGCCACGAACTTAATGGAGCATTAGTTAATTGTGTTAAAATTAACCTACTGTGATTGAAGAAAAACCAGAAGGGGAGCCGGGGCTCAAACGCCTTATATGCTTTTCCCACCGCACGTTTTTTTTTACTTGTGGCTTGCACCAATCAGAGCAGAGCCATGTGACCCCTTTTTTTTGCTCTGGATGGTGAATCATATGAGTGTATATACCCAAATTGAGAACCCCCAGGGATAAAACTTTATTCCATATTGGGATATAGGAACGCTTATTTAGGACGCCAGGCGTCCTGATCTGGGTTAAATTTCTTGCAAAAGGACGTCATCAGATGGAGAGTTATATGATAGAAATTAGATTGGATGTGCCTCAGATTCCTAGTCAGATTCTGCTGCAGCTGCAAGGGAGGGGAAAGGGCCAAGGGGGCAGAAGGGGGCGACCACATCACTGATTCGGAGCGGGACGGGACGGGCGACGAGGAGGAGGAATATACCCACGCACTGGGCGCATTGGAAACAAGAGCGCAAGAAGGCGGCAAAGGCTGCTCAGACCCCTGCTGAGACCGTCGCCCGGAGACAGCAAGCGAGAAGGGAGCAATATCTCCAGAGGACTTGGAGCGGAAAAGGCAATGCAGCGAACGTGGCGGGCTTAAGTGCTTCAAGTGCACAGCGACGGTGAGTGTTGCAACGAAAATGCTGTATTATCTAATAGCACTCGCTGACAGACAAATGCTTTTCCCTACAGGACAACCTGGCCATGGCCAACGGTAGAGGAGCTTGCCCGATCCACTTGGCCATGGGATTGGCCACGCCAGCAGGTACTGGTACGTGGTGGCGGTTCTTACAGCCTCTAGAGTACGAGACGTGCATGACCATGGCCGCCTACCTGGAGGCCTACCCCGCCATGATCCACAACCGCCTGCAAGGCACTGGGGCGCGTCGAGATCGCCTTCGACTTCGAGTTCCAGCCTCGTGTCCCTCTCGCCGTGGCCAAGATTTTTGAGCTGGGATGGGTAGCTGCCCTGCCTGACGGCACCCGTCAGCCTGCCGCGTCTCACCTTTACCAAAACAGTTCCGACGCCCAAGAGCCAGAGGGGCAGTTCATGGCACGGTTCGGTGATGCCGTTCGTGATGAAGGAGTGACGCTTTTGTCATGGCCCGTCAACGACTGCGACAAGGTCTTGTTAGACAGGACGTGCCCGTCACAACCAGCCCACTGGAAGTTTGTGAACTTGCTCCATCTTGCCCGCCTTCTGTGGCCCACCAGGAGGTCCAAGACGATTGCAGAGGTCACCGACGTGACGCGCCCTGCCTCCATTGCGTTCCCTAGACGCTCGCTGTCGGATGTAGTGACGGAGCTCCTGCCTGAGGAGACGGGACTCCTTTCACAATGCTGCGGAAGACAGCAGAGCGGTGATGGACATTTTGGAGTACTTTTGTTTCCCGTTCCTTGTTCGATTCGCTATTCTCTGTCCTTACTTCGTTTCCCTTGTTAATTTTTGTTTTTGTTACTGCTTTGTTGCTCGCTTCTGCTTTACTCCATATTTCATTCATTATTTTCCTATTAATACACTAGTGGTAGTTGGTAGTTGATGATTCAAATTCAGATTTTCCTCCCAATCAACAATCACAGTACTATCATTTCGATTTTGCTCATGCATGACTGATTGACCCATATGATGGATAATTGCACGTACGGGGTGTACGGCTTTTACTGGTACAGATTACTTTTGCGTATCTACCCTTCTCTTTATGTGTTTACAGTATATTCTGGTATATGTGTTTGCTGCTGTACTGTATGACGATCTCAGATGGCAGCAACGCTGACGGTGAGCTTGGATGTTGCTTGGATGTTGCGGTCTTTTTGCCCTAGGAAGACGCGTCGAACGCGTTGAGGCCAAAAAGCCTTTTCTGTGCTGGCAAAAGGATAGAACTGAAACATGACTTGCTCCGTGGCGACCGATGATGACTTTGACTTTGAACTGAATGACAAGGTCGGCCAAATGTTTTTGGTCAAACATACATCGACGACGACATGTCAAACTCAAAGCCCACGTCTACGAACCCCACAACCTTGATCAAGTTACCGGACGAGTTGATACTGCATAACCTTCTCCCGCACCTGCCAACCCAGGCACTCCTCCGCCTCGGAGCTACTTGCAAACACTTTACCGCCTTGCTAGCGCAACACGATGCCTCACTATGGCGCCCACTGGTAGCTCACATCATCCCATCATCGCGAAACGAGTCGCTCCGGGTAGAGTCTCCTCCAGCAGACCTAAAGTGGAAAGATGTGTATCGAGAATGGGACATGTGGACGCGGGGATTCAAAAAGGCGTTGTATCAGAAATGGAAGTTTCGGCTCGAAGAGCGCCCCGCCATTGATGATACCCCGAAATGCCCGGATCTTGGCATCACACCCAGTACTTCTAATACAGCAATAGGTCGGCGCTACATTACCGCTCTACCTCCAACGGATGCATCCACCGATCTGTCGGTTCACTTATCCCCACCATCCACATTGGTGCTCAGTACCCCATCGCTCACTGCAATCGATTTATCCAACAGCTCCCCCTTCGGCACCGACAACGACGACAACCACGCATTCCGCAATGTCAAAGTCAAATGGATCGATCCCTCCTTTGACCAACCAGAGCAAATGGTGACGGTCAACGAATGGGATTACCCTTACGCAGGAGGCTGGACATCGCTCTGGAAGCGCCAGCCCCAACAAGACCAATTCAAGCTTCATACCCGCTTCCGATGTCTTCCCACCGCCCACATGGGAGTCGTCTACGGGCCTTACCTGGCTTGCTGCACGGCATGGTGGACATTAGCCGAACCTACATCGCATACCTCGGACCCGGGCTCGGATCACAGTATTCTTCGGTTGTGGGATATTACCCAGGGCACGCCCGACATGGTTTGGGAACAGGCCTTGGAGCAAGGGACCCGGGCGGGCATGGTCGTCTTGTCGAAATCATATTGTGCGTGTGTTGTAGAAGGTCCCGAGGGGTATACCGTGCAACTCCATGATGTACAAACGGGACACTTGCTGGCTTGCATTTACGACATGTCTGCTGCTGATGCCAATGACAAACAACCCCAACCTTTTGATGTCCAAACAGGCATTCAATCCCTCCACATATTTGCCTCTACCATCCTCATCCAAACCGCCGGCACCCTCCACATCTACGGTATCCTCACTTTACGCACCACCCTGTCCGTCCATTTACTCACATCCGTCAATCTCGGCGACACGTCTCCCCTCACCACCATCCACTTTTCCTCTTCGGTAGCATTAATACTTCGGGACCAGCTCCATCCCCAGAAAATATGTCTGATACAGCCAGCGGAGCAGCGTCGGACGTGGTACTTACGGCCGTTCACCCAGGTTCAGCCTAAAGGCGTGTGGGTAGCTTACGAGGATGCGGAGGGGCCTGGAGTCTTGTACAAAACAATTTCGGATAGTTTTATAGATAACGTAAATAGCCGCTAGTGTGTAAATTTGTGTTTCTCTCCTTAGTACAGAGATAGATCATGTATGTTGTAATTCTCAAGACGTTCAAAGTTTAGCACGCTGCCCACCAATCGCCTTGATAGCGGAATGTGTAGCATCACCGAGTTGCCAAGGGAAATTTGCATGTGTAACGGAAGAAGGAGTTATCTTTTTTCTCTAGTATATTTCAATAAAAATACAAAAATAAGATTATGGGCATATCAGCAACATGATCGAGTACATTTTAAATGACGCCTTTTCTCACCAACCCCCCTCTCACAGCCTCAATATCTGCAACCTCCTTGGGGGCATCCACACTCAATACAATCGGCGAGTACCCCGTCTCCCGACTACCCATCACAACATCATCTTCAATCCGAATCCCCGTTCCCCGAAGTTCGGGTGGGTACAGATCCGTATCCGGGATATACAGTCCCGGTTCTACCATTTTCATGTTAAAAGTGCACTTTTTGAAAAGTTTAGGGATGGAAGGGTACAACATACCGATTGTGATGACCATCCCGCTTTCCAATGTTTTGGATCGCGAAATACATTCCGTGTCGTGGAGATCCATGCCTAGGTAATGACCGACGTGGTGCGGCCACAAAACAGATAGTTCCTAAGGATGTCCACGTCAACATCAGTCATCGGTAGAACAAACGAAAAAACAAGATGGTAAAGTTACCTGGTGGCCGATCGGTCTTTTCAATAACTTGGAGCATTCATTTGACAGCAAATCGGTTGTGAGGCGCTGCAAGTCGTCCAACGATACACTCTGATCTCCCGTGCATTTCTGTACAAGATCATATCGTTTAGTGCGGTTCCGTCGGTATATTGGAACACGACACCTACAGCGATAGCAGCCTTTTGGACTCGTAATACGGCCTCGTAGAGGTCTCGTTGCGGTTTGCTGAAAGTGGGGTTGACGGGCCACGTGCGCGTAATATCGCTTGCATATCCGGCATATTCCTACGGAATATCAGAAAATCTGTTTGTAGAATGAAAAAGCCGAAAGACAACTTACAGCGCCTGCGTCAACCAAGATCAGCGAATCCTCTCTAGTATCAAAATGACAGGATAAGTCTAAAGCACAAGAAAGGATACGAGTATGGACTTACTTCAAGATCTGATTATTGACAACGTAATGAATCGTCAATGCATTTTTGCCACCGGCAACCACAGGAACATAAGCAAGGCCACTGGCTCCCTTTCGTTTGACAACATACTCGGCCACTGCAGCAATGTCAGCTTCTCCGACTCCAGCCGCCGTCTCCCGCATCATGGCCTCAAAAGCTCGGCCCGTGATCCGGCCAGCTTGCCGCAAGAGGGAAATCTCTGCGGGCGATTTGCGCACGCGCAGAGCAGCTATATGGTGATTGAGTTTACGAACTTGGGTTGGCCGAGACGACGAACGCGGGGGTTTGAGCGGTGATAGGTTTTTGAAGAAGGAGGAGATGCTCGGATCGGGTTTTGAACTGGGTGGGGACTGTGACCTTATAGATGAGCTAATGGGAAGGTGTGTCGCATCGTAGGGGCTTGGACTCGAATTTAGGGGAAGATCAGAGAAGAGGGGCCCGGGGGGTGAGGAAAGAAGGCCATCAACAACGGTGGAAAAGCTAGAAATTGGTTTGGCCTACAGAACCAACAGCATGTCAACACCATCTGGTATACGACAAACAAAAGTAGTTCTAACCTCATCAGCGCCAAAGTAGCCTATGGCCCCTTCAAATCCGGCTCTTGGGCCGTCCCAAAGCTCATTCTTCTTATCTTTTGGTCGAACAAACAATGTCATCTTGTATCCTCGTTCAATTTCGCTGGTTTTATCTAATCACCCATGATCTACAGTCAACTCTTGTGGTGCTTTTCACAACATCATAAGTCGGCCTTACAAAGTATCAATGCACAATCTGGCTCATCCACCCCAGTCAAATACAGCATATTGGTTTGTTGATGAAAAGGATAGCTAAAAAAACGCTTGCGGTCATCATCATGGGGCGTGTAGGACTGGAAAGACTCACACTTACAAAATCTTTTGGGAGGAGTAGCGCAAGCCGTACCCGGGAACTATGGCTACAGCATTTTCTGGTAAAGATTGGACGAGTCGAAGTCTGCGTGAATGATATTCTTGAGCTGTCAGCCCCGGCGTGACTATTTCATAGGATACAGAAAGGAAAAAAAAAAGATTTCTTTAGTCTCCCCGTTCAATGCTAGTATCGCCCATTGCCAATAAACCACAGTTCTGCCTGCTCCTTTCACTTTTACTTTGCAAAACACTCGTGTTAAAAAAGACATCTATACACAGGGAAAATGAAGCCCAATTCTCACAAACAAGAGCAAAATCAGTAGAGACAAGGAATCTAAAGACATGGCAGAAAGAAAGAGACAGAAAGGAATCATGGCCATTCTGTGCCCAAATCCTTCCCTCCTTCAAATCACAATGCAATCGATTCTGTCCAGTCCCTCCTCCCAATTCGATTGTTTTGGGTGACATTGAACTGAAAGTAGAGAGGAAGTTACGATACGAACCCTCTCCTGGTTTGATTAGATGTGGGTGGGTATCCGGGCAGGGTTGGCCGAGCTTATACGAGGTAGGTATTGAAAGAGTGCGTCGGGAAGTAAAGGGAACAATACGGGAGGGTGATGGAAGGAAGTTGAAATGGTTTGCAAAGAAACTCGCTGAGCGCACTGCATGTTGGCGAGAAGATGAAGATTGGCCTTGACTGGGGTATGTGTTTGTCGCAAAGTAAAGAGAAGATTGTCTGCTCCTCCGCAGGAAAGAGTGGGTTGACATTGCGTGGAGAAAAGGAACGAAAGCCAGCCTCCGTTGAAATCTCCGCCGCGTATAGATACCGGCCCGTTTCGACAATCTTCCGATCCTTCAGCGCAAACACCGGAAGCGGAATGCAGCACTCCTTAGCCTTTGGGCAGTTGCGGGGCTGAAGACTCGGCAATGCGGATGACGGGGGGTGGTGGGAATGGGTGATAGCCAACGTTGGCAGAGTTGATGTTGATCCACGATCCGCCCGTTTTGGAACGCTCGACTCTCTCGACACTGAATGCATCCGATGAAGTGATATCCACTGAAGACGACGCTTTGATTTTGAGATGGTTGCGGGATCGGGACAGCCCTCCTTGACTGAGACTTTTACCTTCCAGCCGCCGTCCAGGTACTTCTAATGACGGACCTTCGTCGCGCACCCCGCCGTCTTCAGCAACGATGCTGGGATTTTTTGCCATATCAGAGTTGCGCTTATTCTTGAATCGCCGTGACATGGCATGAATTCGCCAATTCCCGAGGAGTGATGCCGCTGCCCCAATGACCAGGAGAACCCCACTTTGAAAGTATACAGTCCCACGGCACCTTCCTTGCGATACCAGTACCATCCCCCAGAGCACCCAGATTATGTTGATTCCACCTGATACCATGGCAAACATGATTGCCACACCACCATTATACAAGAGTGACATTGTAATCAAGCGAGGCTCGACGAAGGATGCGAGTGCAACGGTAGCGCCGATTCCAAATGCCACGAGCGAAACGCTTGCCGAGATTGAAACAGCGTATATGAACTCGCCCATCGCCCCAAAGCACATGTCTTTGCTGTAAACTGCTCCCCAGCCAGTACCCGCCATGATGGTAGCGGTTACCGTAAGGATGAGGGAGGGAATGCCCACAACAAAGCCTTCTGGTGATCCCATCTCAGATATTATTCCAGCAAAAGATGTTGAAGAAATGTGTATAGACCACAGGTCGGGCAGGCTTTGATCAAGTTTGCTTTTGAGTGTCTGCTGGAAAAGGTACCAGCGTTTTTTTCCCTACAAGTCGGTTGGCACTCCTCCGTTAAGTGCGGATCCGCGGCAACGGAAAAGAAGGGTAGGCATGGCGGAAGGTTTGTGTACGTCGGATTTATTACGGTAATGCGTCCAGAATAGTTCGATATAGGTTGAACAACGAGTGAGGGTCGTGGATCCCCACACGTAATGCGCCAATGATATTAACATTTATCTTTGGAACAATAAACGTTCTCCACCCGGTTGTCTTAAGTACTAGCATGTTTTGGGTCATGGATGCCACCCGTACCCGCGAAACTCGCCCAGTAACAATAACCTTGAATGGTTGTCTGGAGCCGCCGAATCGGAAGTATCGACCCTTAGTGAATATCAAACCTTGCAGAATTTGGAATGTGAGAAAGTACTTCATACGCTCTGCACGTCTCCATATGTTCGATTCAAGTTTATTCCTAATAATAGATATCGTTTTTTGTCATTGTGAACAGCATGTACAGGAAATGACATCGAAATGCAGAGCGCATGGGAGAGTTCTGGTTGCGGAACATAAGCGATTATTATTCGAAAGTGTGCAATCCGTGGCCAAAAGGGACTTAAACATTACCCTTACCCTCAAAATTACATAAACATCTTGTTTTTATTCTAAAATTTTATAGTCCGAGCATCATCGGTACGGACTTTGAAATTTTTGAGTCAAGCGGAGCACCCCAGAGTGGCGCCAGTCCATATAGATCGTCGAATATCTCAATCAAGAATCGTAGCGAATATCATTAGTTACCTGGATCACTTCAAAGTCATAGGATGCGCAAAGAAAAACCAAAGGAGGTGGCAAATGAACCACTGGGGACACAGAAAGTTTTTATCAATGTGCCACCTCCACCACATATGTTCAAAACCAATGGATCCCCCAAACAACAGTTCACATTGAATGCAATTGCTACGAGCAAGTACACGGTGGTGAATTTCTTGCCCAAGAACTTGTTTGAGCAGTTCAAGTAAGTTGGAAGAAGTTGTGAGAGCTGCCAAATCCGAAGCCTAACATTTTCCGTGGGAACTTCCAGGCGTATAGCAAATCTTTACTTTCTCGGTCTTACGATTCTTCAATTTTTCCCAGCCTACTCCACCATAAACCCTTTTGTGTCTGCGCTACCATTGCTTGTCATTGTGGGACTACAAGCCATCAAAGATGGCTTCGAAGATTGGAAACGGCATCAGAGTGATAAAGAGATGAATTCGACAGTAACGCACCGCTCCAGCGCCATTCGCAACATAAATAGTGTATTTTTGGCCAAAAGTTGGTGGACAACGCTGTGGACTTATTCCCCCCTCAAGTGCTCCAAGGTGCTGCCCGTGGCCGATGATGAACACTCAGTCGAGGCCGGAGCATCACGGTGGATACCAACACCATGGGCGGATATTCAGACTGGCGATATTCTCATACTGCGCAACAATGAGTCTGTACCAGCGGATGTGGTAATTCTGGCAACTTCCGAGCCGTCCGGACTGTGTTATATCGAGACCAAGAATCTGGATGGCGAGACCAATCTCAAAATACGAAAAGGGATTACAGAGACGGAATGGATTGAGGAGGCTGAGGATTGCGCCAATCTCCGGGGTTGGGTAGAAAGCGAAAAGCCGAATGGAGACCTATACACATTTCTAGGGACGATGGCTCTATGTGATGAAAGTGGAAATGGTATGTGTGCATTCAAAACGACGTGTTTAACCCAACTCATTGTTGCATCAGTCACCACTCAGGTGCCTCTTAACATATCGTCACTTTTGCTGCGGGGCAGTTCCCTGCGCAATACCGACTGGGTCATTGGACTGACTTTGCACACTGGAAACGAGACCAAAATCAGGAGAAATGCTGGCAAAACTCCTTCTAAGCGGTCGCAAGCTGAGAGCCGAATGAATATTCAAGTGTAGGTGCATGATACGGGATATGGATCAGGCGTTGGAGTACTAAAGCAAAAATCTAGAGTACTGAACCTTTTACTTCTGCTGATCATTTGCATCGTTACCTGCGTGGCCAATCCAATTTGGGAACTAAAAGTTCACAAATCCCTGCCACCATGGTTGGATCTGACGTACATGAAAACTGGTTTCAATGTTGGAGGATTGACGCTGGATGCCTTCTGGTAAGACATGTTACCCGTACATTTTGACTAACACATACTGATCATACTCTTGGGTGTGCAACAGGATGAGCATCATCATTTATCAGAATGTAGTGCCGTTGTCGCTGTACATCACATTAGAGATTGTGAAAACTATGCAGGTATGAATCCGCCGTTATTCCTCGTAGAAAATGCGACTGAAAGTGACTTTTTTAGGCGTATTTTATATATGAAGACGTGGAAATGTACCACGCAGAGACTGATTCTCGCTGCATCCCTCGTAACTGGGCTATCGCCGATGACCTTGGCAAGATTGATTACATTTTCTCGGACAAGACAGGGACTTTGACGCGCAACGTTATGGAGTTCAAGAGGTTATCAGCGGGAGGAAATGTGTACTGTTTGCGAGATGAAACCGTCGACAATCCACCAAACTCCGAAATCAGTTACGAGTTACAGCGTGCCATGGCAGAGGAAGATAGCATAGCCGGCAAATGCTTGTACAGATTCTTCAAGTGTTTGGCTTTATGTCACACGGTTCTTTGTACTCGAGCCCCAGATGGTACAGTGGCTTACAACGCCCAATCACCCGATGAATCAGCTCTTGTTGATGGTGCCAAAGCCATGCAATTCGAGTTTTCTGCGCGTGAAAGCTCCTCCATTGATGTGATTATACGCGGTCAATCTCAGACCTTTGAACTTTTGAACGTGATTGAATTCAATTCAGATCGCAAGCGAATGAGTGTGGTGATTAAAGACGGTGACGAAATCATTGTGTATTGCAAAGGCGCGGATTCAGTCATATGGGAGCGTCTGAGAGCGGAGGAGGAGGAAATGGCCGAAGTTGTAGGACATCATCTGGAGGAATTCGCAGAAGAAGGTGCTCCTTTTTGTCTCTTTCTGATTTACGCACCAGCATTGAACGAATTTTGTACGCTTAGGTCTTCGAACCTTGTGTATTGCGCAGCGCACAATTTCTCAGGAGCTATACGACAAGTTTTCGATGGAGTTTCAAAACGCGAGCACATCAATGGAAAACCGAGAGGAAAAGATTGACAAGGCTGCAGAATTAATTGAGTGTCAACTAGAGCTCTTGGGGGCAACGGCTATAGAAGACAAGCTACAAGAGGGAGTACCAGAGTGTATTAGCGTCTTGCTGGACGCAGGAATGAAGCTCTGGGTTTTGACCGGTATTAATTTGTTAACCATTGGTACGCGTCCATGATCAGCTAAATCGAATATGCCTTTTTGTAGGAGACAAGATGGAAACAGCCATCAATATTGGGTTTTCCAGCAACCTTCTCGTAAAAGATATGGAACTCATTCTGATACGAGGCGAACTCGAAACGGAATCAGGTCCGAGTATCCCGTTGCAAATGAAGCGCGCTCTTGAGACATATTTTGGAGTTGTCGAAAAAGAATCAAGACCTGGGTCGGCCAAAAAGCAAGCGAGTGGTGTCGACTCGGATATTCCCGATCTTGAGGATGGCATGCCTCCTTTGTCAGCTTCCATGTCCATGAAAGGCCTTCCTCGACTACCAACGAAAACACCCCCACTTCCCTACCCTCCCAGTTTAAGTCCCAACGAACCCGCGCCGCCACCCCTTGAGGCAGATATGCACGCTTTGATTATTGATGGTCAAGCCCTCAAGAAAGCCTTCGAGTCACCAGCTCATCGGGCGACGTTTCTCTCGCTGGCCACCCAGTGCACATCTGTAATTTGTTGTCGGGTGTCTCCACTTCAGAAAGCCCAGATTGTCTCCCTAGTCAAAGCAACCGGCGCAATATGCTTGTCTATTGGTGATGGGGCCAACGACGTTAGTATGATACAGGCGGCCCATATAGGAATTGGTATTTCGGGCAAGGAAGGACTTCAAGCTTCCATGGCAGCAGATTATGCAATTGCTCAGTTCAAGTATCTGGAACGGTTATGCCTGGTACACGGACGATGGAGCTTTCAGAGAATTACGAGCCTGATCCTTTGTTTCTTCGTCAAGAACGTCATCTGGGTGTAAGTCTTTTGCGCAACGCGTCTGACAACGCTGTTACTGACCTTCTATGTCTGCAGCCTTGTTCTCTTCTGGTTCCAAATATTTTCCGGCTGGTCCGCTCAATCTGTTTATGACTTTACGTACACGCTTCTTTACAACATCGTTTTCACTGGCCTTCCTGTCATCGTGCTGGGAGTTTTTGATCAGGACCTTAGCCCCGATACCATTCTCGCCTATGCCCCCGTTTACCGCTCTGGGACTGAATGGCGTTTCAGTATGTGGCGCTTTGCCATTTACATGCTGGACGCAGCGTGGCAGTCTTTGGTCATTTTCTTCATGTCGTATTGGGCGATAAATGACATGTCAACAAATTGGCCCGGAAACGGCCGGGGAATTAACATTGAGGTACTCGGTTGTATGACGGCAGTTTATGGGGTGATCAATACAAATCTGGTCGTGGCCATTTGCACACACTCATTCACCTGGATCCATGTTATCCTCTATACACTGAGCGAAATTGTCGTTGTGTGTTGGACGATTTTGTACTCCTACTTCCCCGAATCAACACTATGGGGCGTTTCCGAGGAGCTTTTCAGCTCCCCAACTTTCTGGCTCTGCGGCATACTAGTCACCATCCTTTGTCAAGCTCCTCGCGTTCTGGGCCGCTTTCTATATCGTATGTTTTGGCCGGGAGATCTTGAAATTGTGCAAGAGATACAGAAATGGTCGGTTCAGGATGAGGATACTCATGACGGCATGTTGCAGAACAATCAAAGTCAACAAGGACAGCTTGAGCAACAAGTTGCTAGCAATTCTGTTGCACCGCTTGAGATGTCGCAGCGACTTCAGCCGCAGCCGTCCCTAGACCCCGTTCTGCCAATAAGCCGACCCAGTTCCCCATTTACCATGGGTTCCCCATCAAGTATGGGCAGTCTCTCGCCTACGAAAGTCTCCCCAAGCCGTCCCTCCACATCCGGCACAGCTGCACAAACCATGGCAGCCAATAGTCAATCTCGTCCCTCCACATCCAGCGCTTCTTTGCGAGTGCAACCTGCAAGAACTTCAACGCATAGCTTCCATTCACTTTCTCGTCCAACGCTTCCTCGGCTCACATCTTCCGCATCCCGGGTGACAGTTCGGTCTCTCCAGAACCCCAACGGCAGCAAGGAGTCACCCACGTTAACAAGTATGCAAACTGGCCAGACAATACGCAACCGCGGATTTTCTTTTTCGCAATGCGACGGTGCAGCAGAGATCATCACGGCATATGCAGAATCACCGGTGCGATCCCCGCTACACAGAGGTTACCAAAGTGAAATGGGGCTGGCTAGGAATGATTCTGCAACCCGAGTCAAGACGGCACCAAGTAGAATTAATGCTATGGGAAGCGTCCGTGATGCTCCATGGTCATCTATGACCCAGATATCCACTAGAAAAAACCGTTCCGGTTAACTTTTTAATGTTCGTTAAAGTTCTTTTGTACATATATATCTTGACTGTCACTTCTTACAAGATTTGCATTGATCGTTCAAGTCGTCAATCATGGCGGCATCTGAGCGAATTTACAAATGCCTTGTTGCTTCTATTGTTGAAATGCAAAGAGAGTATGTTTTATACAAAAAAGAAAGTTTAGTCCGCCTCCAAGCTGTTGGAGTTTTACGGATGCTTGTGATTGCAGGCCCAACCAGAAGGTCATGGGCTTTCGGATAAATAGATGGTTTTTGAGGACAACTGGTGCCGTTCGCTAAATGTTTAAGAGCGCAAATGAGTTGGAAGACCGCCGCCGGAAGACATAGATCAAGCGGGCTCTAGACCCTCGGTTCTCCGTAAACAGCTGGTACGGGATGGTGGTGATAGGCGGCTTCTGCTGAATAGCCCATTCCGACGGGGGCTGCCATGTATGTGGGTCGATACGGCAAGACTGGTCTGTGTCCCATATGATGGGTGCCGTACATCCCTTGGGCCGGATGCCACGCCTGTGCAGATACGCACATACAGCTTACCGCTTCGGCGCATTGACAACAATCTTCAGTGGGTAACACATGCTGGTGACGATGACGATGATGATGGTGGTGGTATGGATGCGGGGCGTGCGAGCACGCATCAGGGCTGGCGGCGTAGAGGGGAACATATTGGTGCGACGACCATCGGTATGGGGTATGGCGAGGAATGATTGCGTAATGAGCGGCATCAATCATTCCTGCAGATGAAGGGCTAACACTTTGAAATCCCTCGCCACATTCCGCGGTGGGGCGAGAGGTGGTAGGTGTGGAATCGTACTGATTACAACTGCCCTTGGAAAATGTCACTTCCAAAGGTTCTGACGGCGAAGGCACCGCTGGGGCCGGAACGTCCTCGGTTGCTTTGCGCGCAACTGTTGGAGATACAGACTCGGCCGATACCATTTCGCCTGCTTCAATTTCCCTGTTCTCTGCGGAATGATTGTTTGTGACGCGCGTATGATTACCGTCCTGGCCCTCGATCTGAGTGCCTCCTGTAGAGATTGCCTCTACTCTATTATGTTTCATTGAGTGCTTCGGTGGTACATATGGCTCCAGCTGGGAGCGTCCCTCTGATTGCAAATCGGGAATCATATCGTAACTGTAAGCGAGCGAATCCGACTCATAAGGTTCGGAATCCGCAAAATGCGGATAGTATTCCCCGGGCGCTTCATGGTAGGGCGACATCATCTCTGTGACGTAGTAGGTATCGGTATAAGGAAACGGCTCCCGCATTAGAAGTGGGATGGATTTGGTGAGCGGGGGCAAATTTAAATGTGAGAGTTTCGGGCCTTCCCAGCGCTGAAGAGGTGGAACAAGGGGGAGGTCGTCTTGAGCCAGATATCCGTCTCCGTCTCCGGACACGGACAATGGCGTAACGTTGTTTCGCTTCCTTTTATGCGTCAAGCGCATATCTTGATAGACTGAAATTAGGGAAATTCCCCGGGTGAGTGGGTAATACAATATCTAACTTTGAGGTTGCTTACCTGTGCTGTCCATATCCTCTACGTACTTTTGTACGCAATCAATGTTCTTCCGATGGGAACCCATAGAGTCGCGCACAACCTCGATAGTGGGCCATACACTTGTGCCGACGTACGAATCCAGCTGAGTGATGTCGGTTTGAATATCATCGTATGCTGCCACAAGTTTACGAACTTGTTCAGGCTTGGACGTGTTTGAGGCAACGGGTGGGCGAGGTTGAGTGGAATTGTTTAATTCAGCATCAGCTTTGGCCACTTTTGAACGTTTTTTGGGGCGGTCCAATTGTTTTTCACTCGCCGAGGGCGGTGGTTCTTCGGTCGTGTCATCAAGAGGAAGTTCCGTAGTCTGCTCAGAAAGCCCGGCTTGACCGCTGCCCGGCAGAGTCTGCCCATTGTCCTCAAGGCCATCATCGTTGCCAGACTTTGAGTTTTTCTTCGGCGCTCTTCGTTTGATTGCCGCCAGGAGCTCAGGCCGGTCTCGCAAAAAGAATTTGTGTGAAAATACACAAGCTTCCTTGTTGCGGACATATGGGGACTTTCGAGCATCCGAAACACGGTAGAATCCATAGATCTGCGTCACAAACCGATCGGTGTCAGCTCTTCAATCATTTTGCGAATTATTCATACTCTTACGTTAAGTTGCCGAACAAATGAAGGGAATTTCTTGTGCTTAAAATAGTTGGGCAAAACCTGAAAACAGATGGGTGTTTTAGAAACTAAACCTCTATGAAGGCAAGCGAGCAGCTTACCTTCTCCGCAAATTCTTCACTATGGAATATGATGAATACATCCCCTTCATCATTCCATTCAACATATTTCGAATGTTCTGGCTGTTTCAATAAACTGTAAATTTGAGCAGCATTAACAATTAATGCAAAATCAAACGCATGCGAAAAACATAAATTCCTACTTGAAAACTTTCAAAACGAAAGCCGCTGCTGTATTTTGATCGTGGCTAGGTGGTTTACGCTTTCGCCCGGCTGCTTGCGTGGCGGATGCGTCCATATCCTCGAGGACAGGGTTGTCCATTGCCTCAGATTCGATATCGATTGAGGGGATGGTAGGGGAGGCCGATGAAGATTCGGTTCGCATTCTTGATTGTGCACGCTGATGGAGTGATGCTACTGTGGCGAGATGTTGCAAGGCACTTTTATGTACATTGGACGTTGAGGAGGTAAGTGCCGCAGTTGCAGCCGCCATTGAGGCCGTCTGAATGGCACTTGTCATGCTCCTATAGGATGATGAGGTTGGATTGCTAGTCGTATTCTGTGAAATTGACGGTTGGCAGCTACTGGCACGTCTTGCAGCCGGAGTAACTGGAGTCTTCTCGGCTTGGCTTTGGACGGAGGTCAGCGCCGTCAGACTCATCTGCGCATCTTGCTTTTCAATTGGGGAGAGCGGAGGTGGGGAGACTGACACTGTTGATGCAGACCGGAGGATTCCATTGGAAACATGGGTGAAAGCCGCGGGACCAGCCTTCCGACTTGCTGCAGTACCTTGCGATGTTTGTGGAAAATGAGTCGCAGCTTCTTTACTGCTTCGATCTGCAGAAAGCAATTGTTGATGCGGCTGCGAATGTTCGCTGCTAGAAGTAATATAAGAAATTGACTTCGGGTTCGTATCAGCTGGTGCTTTGTGTGGCATCAGTTGGTGATGTTGCCGTTTTTGCGATTGATGTTGAATGTGATTCCAAGATGTTGGGGATACCGACAATTGCTGCTGCGATGGCGGTGGACTATGAGCATAATCCCGGCTTGATAACATCTTTCGTGTGAAATTTCAGATTGATATCTCCCGTGGTAGGAGCGGTGTAAGTCGTAAGTAAATGTATTAGATCCAGGCGATTTCCCACTATTGGGGTAATGCCGACGATGAGAATAGACAGGCGCACGATGACTGATGTTGATACATAAAACACAACCGTTGGATCAACGAATCCGCTGCTGAAGCTGGTTAAGGCCGGCTCGCAATTCCGAGGTAATGCCGGTCAGAGTTGTCGCGCGCGTTTGGTTGTTGAGGACGTGTCGAGCGCGTCGACGCGCCACGACTTGAAAGGTTGGGGAAGACCGCGAATCGGAGCGCTTCAAAGGGCGCCTTGATCAAATACAATACAGTACTGGGATTCGGAGACGTCCTCTATCCGGATGAAAAAAGTACGAGATGTGGGGAAGCAACGGCGGCGGAAAGGATGGCCCTTATAGAAGACTATGGCCGTTTTTTTTTGCCCCCAGTTGCCGGCCCAGTTGCTTCTCGATGAACGATCGCCCTTGGTGCTGGAAATGGTAAATGCTGCCTAATGGTGACCTGTGCAAAGTACCGTTAAGCTTTCCCGCGCGAAGGTAATGTTGCAAGTATGATAATACGAAGGGCAAAAATGCTAGCCAAACGGGAGAAGCGTTTTACAAGAGAATCAAATATCGCAATATATGCAGCAACACCGTTCTGTCGGGGTGCCGATCAAATCAAGCTCATTATTTGTAAGAGCGCCTTTCCCCCCGGTAAAATGTGCCAACTGTGTAAGTACCAAAAGTCCCATATTTCAAGTTCAGGCTGACCGCCCACGGGGGGTAGCTGCAAACCTCATCGGAAGCATCACTTTGGGAAATCTGTGGATGCTGAGCGCGCGCAAGGTATTACAACAACAAAGTTAATGACCCATGGGTTTAACAAAGAAAAAAAAGGTGCAGGGCAGGAGGGAACTGAGCGCCCTGGGGGCGCGAGGGCCGAGCACCATTGGCGAGGCAACACTCCGACACAATGAGTTGGCTGATGGCGCACCCCAAGGCCAACTTTTCCCTTGGACGTCGTAAAAGAAAGCACCAAACGTTCCAGTTGACCTGGATGCTCTTGCTCGTTTCATGTCGGAGCTTCTATATCTGGCAAACTCCATAGATTTGGTTCAACTTGCAACACTTTGGGCAAATTATAAACGTTTCATGCATAGTTATCATTGAAAATCGGGTTAATCAATTTAAATTTAGTCTCTGCCTTCTGCTTTGATGCACTTTATCAAAGATCAACGATGAGTGATGGCACCGAATTAAAAATGCCAAATAGTCAGATGCCATATATATTCAGCACCGATGAGGATTCGGAAGCGCATCACCTACAACACTATCTATGGTATCAGTAAGCAAATCAGCACAAAGGCTATTACCGGCGGGTTCAGCCTGAAAGGGAGGTCACCGATGAAGCCTCGTCGGGCTCATCATCATGCCGCTCATGCTACTTGAGTAAGTTGAGTAGCATACGCATCATACGCATTGGCGAAATTACAGGATATATTTTGGGAACCTTTGGGTTATCATGACAATATCTTTCTTTCACGAACGTGGGTGGTGGACTTTGTGGACGGGTGCGCAACCTATTAAAAACTTGAGCGATATTCATACCTTGCCTACCTCGGGTACGTGCAACCAACATTTTCGATCCACCGTATCACCAAATTTTCCTTGGGCAAGGAACGTCTCTCAAAGTTGATATTAAATATACAGTATATAGCACATTAAAAAAGGTATACAGTTGGGGCAAATGGCACAAGAATGTATGCAAAGATAATCCCCCATACATACTCAGATTCTCTACCCAAATTCTACATACCCCCACTTCCCTGCAACCATTCAAAAGTCTCGCGTATGAGTGGTGCCAAGATGGATAATCTCAACAATTCTGACAAGTGCGGTTGTTCTAAGTTGTGGAGTTGACAAGTTGTAGCTGGATGCTCGGTGTTGGTGCTGGAAAGGGGGCCATTGTTGAAGCGGACCCCAGCGTGCTCCGTGCTGCGCATTGCTGAGGTCAGCGAGCGGAGATGAAGGTGGCTCAGCTGGCGGCTCAGAAGCGCCCTTGGTCGCAACGAGGTCGGAAGCTGCTTTTTCTTTCAATTTGGCCGTACCATTGTCCCGTTGCCACATCTTACCAAGTGCTACGTCCTTTATAAATTATATACGGAGGGCCCACCGCGTTGCGCCTGTCGTCCGCCACAAAAATGCGAGTCTACAACCTTGCGCCAACCAAGCGTCAGGAAATCTCGCACAGGACCATGTAAGGAAACCCGTATTGCATCCTGCGAGACTTGAAGGGGAACAGGGTGGTCCAATCAGACCATCAATGTCGGCACCAGCAAGCGAGTTGATTATCCTTAGATACGTGAAACTGAAAGAAAAAGGTAAACACATCACGCTAGGACCACTGACCACAAAGTATAATGTGATGGGACCTTATGCCGGGTGAAGCTGCATGACTACATCAGAAGGATGATCAGAGAGGGAGAGCACAATGATGAATAAAGACTGCCATATCATTATTGTATGGTTTGGCGCCGATACATATGATATGCCGAAGAACGACAAGCGATACGAGGAGCATTCCATATGTGCTCTGCCATCATGTAACTTGCCTTGTAACATTGTAGCGAGTAACAAAGGTAGCGATTTGAGACGAATGTCGCGAGTTTCCCGCAACTCTTTTCAACGTGATTGAACTGACGGCGCATGGTAATTCAGCAAATCGTCAATGACACTCGCGTAGTGCATCTTGTACTATCATAGTACTTTCTTATAGTAGAGCATTCCGGACACATCACTCTTAACATTTTATTCAAAAGTATCGTGCGAGACTACTGTACTGTATAGAAAGCCGCACCAACCGATCTCGCGAAAAGTTCCCATAATCCCATTGCGACAGTACCATGGCAGTACGTTCCTTTTCCAAGTACCCGTACTTTTGAATCTGCCACATTTTGTTGGTATCATAGTAAGAGAGTAAGCTGATGCACTGCATCTACTCAAATTTGGGTAAGGTTCCGCCTCCGATGCATGCAGGCTTCGGAGCTTCGGTGGAGGCGACCCGTGAGCCCGTGGGTCTACTCGATAGCCTTGTATAACAACTGGAACGGCAACTGGCAGCAACTGGCGTTCCAAAATTTGGAGCTGGCGCGCGAGAGTCTGGCTAAAAATATGAATTTTCAGCCCGAACCACCAGGTGCATTGTTCCCTGTCGTCAGGCAGCTCAACAAGGGCAGAGTTATCCTTGCTTCGGGGTCCCCGCGGCGGAAGGAGTTGTTGCTTCGGTTGGTAAGTTCACCGGGAAAATGCTGGCCGATATGAAAACTGATCTAGGTTTTTTTAAGGGGGTCGACTTTGAAGTGATACCCTCAACGTTCGCTGAGGATTTGGATAAGGTATTGCACACCACCTCGTCCGACGATTTGTGCTGCTTTTCATACGTTGCACACAGTCAGAATACCCTTCTCCCCGCGACTATGTGCTTGAAACCGCCCACCACAAGGCTCTGGATCTCATCACCGGCTCCAGTCCCATCCTTCACACCTCCACAACTGGATGCACAACCATAATAGCATCTGATACAATCATTGTGCATGAATCTGCCATTCTCGAAAAGCCAAATTCGACCCCTCATGCTTTCGATATGTTGCGAAAACTGAGTGGAAAGACACATCAGGTTTTGACAGCGGTGGTAGTCGTCGTCATAGATTCGACCGGTCGGAAAGTGTACAAAGATGTGGCCGAGACGGATGTGGAGTTTGGCTGCTTAAGTGACGAGATCATTCAAACTTACGTCGCATCCGGTGAACCCATGTAGGGCTTCCGTTTGTTTATCCTTGCTCATTTCACTTTTCGCTGATCATGCCGGTGTAGGGACAAGGCAGGAGGGTACGGATATCAGGGTTTGGCCGCAGCGTTGATTCCGCGCATTAACGGATGCTACTATAATGTAGTCGGTAAGCACAATCAACCCGTGCGTCGTCAACTCCTTAGCTGATATCGAGATTTTTCAGGATTCCCGTGTTATTTGTTTCTGCAATTACTTCAAAAACATTTCAAGTCAAGTGAAACATGATTTCGTCACAGATGCTTGCAATATATGCAGTATATGGAAGTTTCTCCCATCCCTCTTCCATCAAGAGCAAGGTGAATGTGTTCACTAGACCCCAATGAACCACACGACCGTGACTATTTCGTGGACGTGCGGAATCAACTTACATATCAGTAGAGTCAAGAATACGTTACACAAATATATGTACATTAATGATATCGGTTTGTAGGAAGTCGCAAAAATGAGGCTGATAAGCCTCTTCGCAAGTCGGAATAAGGGCAACCCGGTGATTGGTGAATGCAGCGGAGAGCTAATGTGGTTTGCTTTGGAACAGGGGATAATAGGCATTGGCTCAGCACTCATACGACGCGACGTCGCGATCGCCGAATCTGGAGAAGCAGAAATATCAGAAAAAGGAGACAGATTCCCAAGAAAAGAAGGCAACCTCATGATCGGATCCTTCTTCCATTGGATCGTCATTCTCAATCTCTTGGTCACTCATGTCCCTAAAGCTTCTATCCTGCTGTTTCGCAGCTCGTGGCGCGTTCCTTTATCCAAGTGTTAGATGATGGTAATGTCAATTTGAACATATCTACATACTTTCGCTGAGGCGTAGAGTCGCTGGTGGGTGTCCTAGGGGAGCTAGCACCACTGTGTTTGGGGGTACCTTTTCCACTGCGTGTTCGCTTCTTGGCAGATCTAGTCGGGGTTTGTGGTACTTTTACCGCGCTCTTCCGCCTAGAGCTTGAAGTGATCGATGTATCTGATTCATCTCCTGTCGGGGATGGGGAACGAGCTGGCGCTTCCTTCTTGACGACTGCCTTTTTCGCGACCTGCAATAAATTGATTATTTCTTTTGACTCGAGAGATCAGATAGTAGAGAGCTGCCAGTCTATACCTTCTTCGGCACATGTGAAGAAACCGATTTGGTTCTTGACGCAACGAAAGCAGTGGAAAGATATGATTTCCGCGCATTCTGAGATGTACTCGTTAGTATCGACGATCGAGTACTTGCAGGTTAATGTACCTCAGAACCGGCCTGAGATGGCAAACGAGAAAATAGCTCCTTAGATAAGTGAACATTGCCGGTATAAGACGGAATGCTCCATCCATTTTGAAGTGCCTTCTCCTGTATAGCCAGTTGTGTCAGATCGCTCAAGACATACAGGTTCCTGGAATCGTCCGCATATATGTCGCGCACAGTTTTCAACTTTGTCGCAATGTAATATAGATATGACGCATTTTCTGCGTTCCCGGTGATGTCCAGGAAGAAGTCCAAATACGTCAAGCAGAGAAGAAGATCTTCACCATCTTCAGAGTAGTCGGGATGATGCGACAACATATGTATAAATTGGGGCAGCTGAGACTCGAGCAGAGGAGATGCCGCGCTGCCACTTTGCGGCCTACTTCGACGCGTCAGGAAATTCTTCACCTTGACTTTCAGATCGGTTTCTGGCTCATGTGCCGCAAGCAGGAGGATGGAGAGGTAATTGAAGGGGAGGCTCTTTGCGGACAGATAGGAAACAAGTTTGTCCACAAATGCGTTTCGGACCTGAAATATAGGATCCTGCATTGTCAATGCTAGCTTGTACAATGAGGTAACTGACACTGATTGGGCGATTTTCGGGCGTCGGGCCAGTTTCAGAAAGCATAGTGCAGCATTGAGGCGGAGATGTGTTTGTGTTGCTGGCGGGGTTGTTTTGTCCTTGACAAGCTCTCCTTCGGTCTCAAAGATCCGGCGAAATAGCTTTAGCACCGGTGCGGCAATTTCGGCCTGAGCGTGATCCTCCGCTGCCAAAACTCTTCGAGTCAACACTTTCAGCCCCAGAATTTTCGCATTCCCCTTCCATCCTAACTGGGATACGTCCTTCCAATCTTGCTCTGACACTTCTGTTTCCTCCTGATTGGAAAGTAGGATGTTTCGGACTATGAAATTGGTGATAATGGTAATGTGTTCATCATTTTGAATCATCCCAACTTGGAAAAGCGCAGCGAGAGCCGCTAGATGGGCGACCAAACTCTCATTGTCTACATGCAGGCCCTCTACTATTTTCTCATGAACAGCGCTGCACAAATCTTCAGCATTTGGTAACTGCGCAAGTACCACTACGGCAGGTTTTGCGTGCCGTGGATCGCTCCCTTGGGCGAACCCCACCAATCTTGCCTCCAAATCCTGAGTGACTTCAATGTCCTCGGGAAACGTCCTGGCGAATCGAGCGAGTGTTTTAAGTGCATCCGCTGTTAGATCAAGGTCTTCACTAGTCAAAAGTTCGACAACTTTGGCAATGTCCGTCTTGAAGAAGGCGGGAAATAATGCAGAGAGATC